>OY856410.1:54567098-55144598 GCA_963693085.1 Alisma plantago-aquatica
CAAGACCGTTCAAGATCCCTAGAGCCTATAAATAGGACTCAAGGGGTCCTCATTCAGGAAGGATTCTTAGACGCCCAAAGGTTTCCTCATTTGTTCCAGAGTTGTTTCTTCCTTCATCCTTCACCCCAAGGTTGTCGGTCTAAGATAAACACTCCATCCATAAGCCTACTTTCTCTCTCATCGACATAGAAGGTGGGCAGTGAAGGATTCATCACCAAAGCAACCACAAAGTGTGAAGATAGTTGTTCTCTACTCCAAGGGGTCAACCTTCCTCCCTCCTACATGGAGATGATGTTTTCCTTCTCTTCTCCTGTCTCCTTCTTTGTTCTTGCCATGAGCGAGTAGTTCCATATACTAGGGTGTGGGGAGTATCCCCGCTACCCATGTTTTCATATCATGCATTGTAATTCATGAGTTTGCAATAGAGAAATACTATCTTTTCAGTTCAACATCAATCGTTTTATGAATGCTAGTTGCTTGATCACCAACCTATGTTACGTATTATCTACTAGTGTGAATTATCTATGTTTATTCTTTTAGATTTTATTATCGATTGTATGTTGGTTCTTGATGTATGTAGTCACCATATATCTATTTCGGTATCTAGGAATGCTTTTCAAGGACTGGAGTAAACTCACCTCCATCGTTGTGCTTTCATACTATGAAATGGAATTAGTTGGCGTATGGAAGTACAACTTTGACCAGTCAAGGAACACACTTTGCGAAGAGAGTGATGCAAAGTAAGTGACCATACATTCGGGGATGGCTGACATTGCAATACTTCCATGTTTCTCATAGTTGGCTATTCAAAAGAAATCTAAGTCTACAAAGATACTAACTGATTAGACCCTTTTTGCAGGCTATGTTATTATGATGTATGTTATGATCCATGTGTAGCGGTGGTGAAACTCGATCACATCCTAGTGGTTCCTAAATTTTGTTTACAACCTTAACTTTACTTTCCTGCCATTTAATTTACTTTTGCATTCTAGTTTAATCATCAACCCAAGTCTTTGATCTAAATATCAACTCTTAAGTAGATAAATAGAATTATAATGTTTTCCATCTTGTTAATCCTTAACAAGACTATTGTCTCATGAATTCAACCCTCAATTGTATTACGATAAGACTTCCATGTACTTTAGCATACGTGGGTGGAGATCTTATTATAGCACATGGAAGGATAAACTTAGAGACTTACTATCTCTAGGATTTTTAGTGGTGCATGCAACTCCATACAAGTGGAAGCTCCATCAAAAATTGGCGTCATTGTCAGGGATAACAGAATGTTTTAATTTCATTTATCAACTTGCTAGTTGATTAGGATTTTACATTTTACTTTAATAACTAATTCATATCTTTTTGATTCCATCATCTTTCCACTATCTAAAGTGTGATTTTTCTTCTACTCAGGTAGAAAACTTGTATTCCAACTTCACATAACCATGGATTCTCCCCTGATTCAGAGTACAAATCTGAGGTAGAACTAAACTTCCACTGACGCATCAGAATCAACCTCCAACAAGCTAGACAGATGGTTGAAGAACAACGCTAAGCTGCCTTGATACTAGAGAGAGTCAACACGACTATAGCAGCTCAAAGAGCGCAACTCATTGCTGATACATGAGCTCAAGTCCAAGATAAAGTTTGAGATAAAGAGCAAGCTCGCATCCAAGCTGAAAATGAGGCAGCCACAGTAGCTGCTCAATTATTGATAAGGAACAAGAAGCTTCGAGACTACATTGTTCCTAAGAATTCTGAGGATAATCACCCAGTTTAGACACCGCTCATTAACGCTCCCAACATCGAAATTCAAACACAATGGATCTAAATCATGCAAGGAATCTCATTCTCTGGAAACACTAGAGATGATTGCATGGACCATCTGAAGTGATTCAAGGCACTCTGCCGATTGGTGCCACAAGCCAAAGTTATGCTCCATGCAATCATGCTCTGACTTTTCAACTTCACTCTGGCTGGAAAGGCACTAAGCTGGTATAACTCTTTAGATGGAGATCTAATCACCACCTAGGCTCCCTTGGAAGAAATTTTTTTGGAGAAGTTCTTTCCTCCCTCATTGACCTACCAAATTTGGGGACAGATCAACCAGTTCCTCCAACTTCCTAGAGAATCACTAGTAGAATCATGGGAAAGATTTAAGGAACTTTTGAGAAAATGCTCACATCATAGAATCTCACAAAACCAGCTCATAGAAACATTCTATAGAGGGGTAAGTAATGAAATAAAGAAGTTTTTGGATTCCTCATCTGGAGAAAATTTCATGAGACAGAATTATGAGGACGCCTTTAAGATTGTTACACTCAGAGCCAAGAACAAATATAATTGGGGAAGGCCATCTACAGGAGGAGTCCTAAAAGTCTGTAAAGTTGAGGAATCTGTAGAAATGAAAGCTATTGTTGAAGCTCTGAAAAACATTGTTCATAAGTAGCAAGCCCTTGAAATAGTATTTGGAGAATATGACAGGAAGAAGAACTCCCAAGTTCAACAAGTCAAAGCAGCTACTAAGACTTGTGAAGCTTGTCATGCATTGGATCATCCCACATTATCATGTGGCCTCTTATATGATGTGATAATGAATCTGCAGACACCTCAACCACAATATGAACCAATCATTGAAAACCCCGAGGATCAGCTGCCAGAGTAGGTTAACTCTATCCACACCATATAGGATCAAGCATACTATAATCCGGATCAACCAAGAAACAACCCTGGATTTCAGTATGGGAACCCTATAAGAACTACCAATACGCAACACCAAACACAATGTGGGTCTTCCAATAGACCACCACCTAGATTCCAAAGCAATTATAACTGAAACCAAGGAAACTTTAGAGGTGGGTTTCAAAGATTTGTTTACCCAAGAAATTCTTCTTCATACTATCAATACACTCACCCTCTGTTGCACCCACAATTGCAACAACCCCAGTCACAACTGCCGCAAATTCAACAACTTCAGTTGCCAACACCTCAACAACAACAACCTCAAGTACAACAACAAATTACATAGTATCAACAAAAGAATGTTCAACTTATGTCAACAGATGAGTTGTCTCTAATAAGGCAAATGCTACAATCTCAACAGACCTTGCTTGCCAACCAGCAGGCTCAACAGAAAGCTATAGAGACTCAATTGGAACAAATTGCAGCTCAGTTGAAACCTCGAGTGGGTACTTTCATCGGTCATCTAGAAATAAATTTGAGACATGATCAACACAGACCAGAACAACTGAATGCAAATACTACAAGATCTAGTCATGTTCTTACTGAAGCTACCAAATTCATTCAAGAAGACGAATATACCGCTAAAATCATCCCAACTACAAACATAAATCAGGAAACTAAAAAATCTGTAGAGTTCGAGAAGGAGAAGAACAAAGAACTAGTTTCCAAAGAACCAGAAGTCCCACCATACAAGCCCAGGATACCCTATCTAGATAGATTAAGAGAGACTAAACTGGATATAAGATTCCTAAAGTTCAAAGAAGTAATGAAGAAGTTATATGTTGATATCCCGTTCCTTGACGCTCTCTCTGAAATTCCAGCTTGGTCTAAATATCTGAAGACTTTGCTATCAAATAAATACATGACTGAAGAACATGATACCGTAAAATTAGCTCAGACTACTTCTGATATCATCCGCAACATAATGCCGAAAAAACAAAAGGACCATGTCTTCTTCGGCATCCAATGTTCTATCGGAAACACCTCTTGCAAGAAAGGATTAGCTGATTTGGGGGCTAGCATATCTATTATGCCATTTTCTATGTGCAAGAGATTAGGCTTTACTGATTTGCTACCCACAACAATGACAATACAATTGGATGATTCTACCATTACTGCACCTTTGGGAATTATTGAAGATATCCCGGTGAGAGTAGGAAGAGACTCTTATGTCCCTTGTGACTTTATTGTCATGGACATAAAAGAAGATCTGAGATATCCAATAATATTCAGTAGACCTTTCCTCGCGACAGCCAGAGTGCTAATTGATGTCGAAGTAGGCACAATTACCTTAAGGATAGGGAAGCAAACTGTTCAATTCAAAGTCTTTGACAACCTAAAAAGTCCCAGTAGTCATGAAGAACTCTTTCTTCTTGAGGCAATTGATACAATGTCTCAGCTAAAGCAAGAAACTCCCAAACCATCTGATGCTCTAGAGAATGCCTTGATGAACCCAGATGCTGAATCTTCGAATGACAAACTAGTTCAACAATGTTTGAAATATTAGAACAAATCGAAGAAGACCCAGAAGCTACCTTTGAGATGTTGAAATCTGTTACCACTCTAGAGACTATTGAAGTGCCCAAGGCCCCTGAAATGAAAGTCCTACCAGCTGGACTCAAACATGTCTTTCTAGATGAAGAAAAAATATGTCTAGTCATTATCAGTTCCACTTTGATAGATGACCAGGAAGAAAGACTTCTTGTTAAATTAAGAAAGAACAAGAAAGAAATTGGATATAAGATGACCGATCTAACTGGGGTAAATCCAGCCTTGTGCATGCACAAATTACCTATGATGGAAGAGTTTAAACCATCATGGGAGCACCAAATGAAGCTAAACCCAAATCTTAAAGAGTTAGTTCACCTCGAGGTTCTAAAAATTCTAAAAGTTGGTATTATCTATCTAATTTTAGACTCACAATGGGTAAGTCTAGTCCAAGTAGTTCCTAAAAGGGGGGGGGGCATCGTTATTTTGAATGATAAAAATGAACTGGTACCCACTTAGACGGTTACTAGATGGAGGATGTGCATTGACTATAGAAAATTAAACAAGGAAACAAGGAAAGGCCACTTTCCTTTACCTTTTCTTGACGAAGTCCTTGATCGTCTAGCTCACAAGAAATTCTTTTGCTATCTTGATGGCTACTCATGATTTTATCAAATTCTAATACACCCTGAAGATCAAGAAAAGACAACTTTTACCTACCCTTTCGGAACTTACTCCTTCAGGATGATGCCCTTTGGGCTATGTAATGCACCCACAACATTCCAGAGATGTATGACTGCCATATTTGTAGGTTTAACCGAATCTATTATGGAGGTATTTATGGATGACTTCTCAGACTATGGAGATTCCTTCGATAATTGTTTGCTTAATCTCAATAAAGTGCTACAAAGATGTGAGGAAACAAATCTGATCGGTAATTGGGAAAAATGTCACTTTATGGATTGAAGTAGACAAAGTCAAAAGTAGATGTCATTTCAAATTTGTCACCACCAAAAGACATCAGAGGAGTACGAGCTTTCTTGGACCATGCCAGATTTTATCGAAGATTCATTCCAGATTTTTCAAAAATAGCAAAGCCCATGACTCACCTGTTAACTAAAGATGCGAACTTCAATTTTGATCAAGAATGTTTACACAACTTCATGACTCTAAAAAATGATTTAGTCTCTGTGCCTATACTAAGAGATCTTGATTGGTCACAACCCTTTGAGATAATGTGTGATGCGAGTGACTATGCTATAGGAGCAGTACTAGGGCAGAGGATAGATAAGAATCCTTACGTGATATATTACACATCAAAAACGCTTGATGAGGCCTAAAAGAACTATGCAACTACAGAAAAAGAATTCTTGGTAGTCATTTTTGCTTTTGAGAAATTCCATTCTTACCTGATCGAATCAAAGGTTACAATTTACACTTATCATTCAGCAATAAAATATTTGATTCAGAAACAAGATGCCAAACCTAGACTTATTCGTTGGGTGATGATGCTTTAAGAGTTTGACCTAGAAATAAAGGATAAAAGTGGGGTGGAAAATGTTGTCGTCGATCACTTGAGTCACATTGAGACTCAAGATGAAGATAATATACATATCTGTGACTCTCTACCTGATGACCAACTCATGTAGGTCACCACTAGATTCCCCTGGTACGCTGACATAGTAAACTATTTGGCTACGAGAATTATCCATCTGTTTGCTTCCTATCATGATAGGAAGAAGTTTTTCCATTACGTCAAGCAATATTTCTAGGATGAACCATACCTCATCCGCCTATGCATATACAGATTATTTCATCATTGCCTTCCTGAAGAGGAAATCACCCCTATCTTGGAACGGTGTCATTCTGGTCCCACTGGGGGGCACATGAGTTCAAAGAAGACTGCTCTTAAAGTTTTACAGTTAGGTTTCTTCTGGCCGACAATAGCAAAAGACATGCATGAATTTGTAAAATCATGCGATAAATGTTTGCTCTTTGGAGGGCTATCCAAACGGAATGAAATACCACTAACTATGTGGCAAGAAATTAAACTTTTTGATGTATGGGGAGTGGACTATATGGGTCCATTTCCCTCATCATATGGATTCTCTTATATATTAGTCATTGTGGATTACGTACCAAAATGAGTAGAAGTTATACCCACTATATCTTGTGATTCTAAATCGGTTATTAAGATATTCAAAGACATTATCTTTCCTAGATTCGGAGTTCCTATAACAGTCATATCCGAAGGAGGGTCACATTTCTTGGAACGAAGCTTCGAAGCCCTTCTAATAAAATATGAACTAAAACACAAGGTCACCATGCCTTATCATCCACAAATAAGCGGCCAAGTTGAAGTCTCAAATAGACAACTAAAATCTATTTTAGAGAAGACTGTTAATAGGAACCGCACAGATTGGTCCACAAAGTTTCTTGATACTCTCTGGGCATATCACACTGCTTATAAGACACCAATAGGAACAACTCCATTCCGTTTGGTGTATGGAAAGTCATGTCATCTTCTAGTCGAATTAGAACACAAAGCTTAGTGGGCTATTAAACAGTTGAATTTTGATTTCAAAAGTGTCGACGAATACAGACAACTTCAATTATAGGAACTTGATGAACTTAGAATGCTTTCTTACCAGAACACCAGGATTTACAAAGAGCAAGCTAAAATGTGGCATGATGGCCACCTTAAAAGAAAAGATATCATCATCGGAGACAAGTCCTTCTTTTCAATTCTAGACTCAAAATATTTCTCGGGAAACTCCGTACAAAGTGGTCCAGACCCTTCACTATCAAGAATATCTACCCAAGTGGAGTGGTCATCATCCTTGATGACAATGGAGGAGAAAGGATTGTTAATGGCCACAGACTGAAAAGATACTATACTCTAGTCGATAAAACTCCAAGACAAACCATTGAGATTCATGACCCCACTACATCAACCTGATCAAGCCAGAATCTCATCGAGCCAACGATGTAAAACCAAATTGCTACTTGGGAGGCAACCCAAGAACTGAGTATCACCTTTCTTTTTTGTTTAAATTCTTCTTTGCTTAGTTTTGATAATTTTCTAGTCTTTTATTTGATTATTTCTTTAGACCTATTAATCTTGTTCAGAAAATATAAAAATTAATATAAGCAACCAAACAAATATAAAAATATAAAAATCAATAACCAAAATAATTTTACCCAAACAGTCTTGAAACCATTTGGTCCTCATGGTCTCAAAACTATTTGGTCCTCACGGTCTCAAAACTATTTGGAGCCAAACGGTCTTCAAACAGTTTGGTCCTCACGGTCTCAAAACCGTTTGGTCCTCACAGTCTCAAAACCGTTTGGACCCAAACGGTCCCGAGACTATTTTCCCTAAAGGGAATATGAACTATCCCCCCATATCTATAAATATAACCATAAACCCTCCCTTTTTTGTTCTTCAATTCTCGAATCTCTCCAGCGCAACTCTACTCCATTCCTTCTGTTACGACCCCACCTCCCGATAACCCCAAATTAAGGGAAACCGAGAGGTTGAGCCGTACCCATTAATCCCGGATCAAAGGTTCGACATATAACCATAAACAATTATTAAATTCTAACAGACTATACTGAAAATGGTAATAAAATTTTTCTTTACATACCTTTTGAAAACTTGGATCTCTATTCTTCTATCCATACCGATACTAATCTATCTAATCCTCCTTTGCACTTTAATTCTCATTTAGTATCACATGTGCCACTTTATTGTTTGTTCTTTTCATTGTACCTAAAACGCCGACAAACAAAACGTCGGTCAGCCGTAGCTGGTATGTGGGGGAAACAATGATCATTCAATTATATATAACAATGTATCACATTCAATTATCATTTAACAAACAAGTTTACGTTTTAAGTATAACTACGCGATCCATGTGTACCCTATCCCCTGCGCTGTCCCTGCAGTGGACCTGGATACTACCTCCCATGTGGTAGATTCCCATTTTACCCCTCATGACTTCACCTAATAGGTGAATCAATTTCTAGGGCTGAGTCACATGGCACTACCCGTAGGTAGCCCACTCCTTAACTCATGGTATGCTAAGAGTCTCATGGCACTACTCATGTGTAGCCCAGTTTCTAACTCATGATACCCTAGACCTTGCTCTAGGTTATCCTTAGCCTTTGCATAGCCACAGGGGTGGACTCGGATCTAGCTAGTTATACAGGTATACTCATAGTGATAGCCATAGTCACTTTATAATTGCATGAAATAAATAGACATCCAACAGTTAATTCATGCATTGAGGGAAACATCGATAAAATCTTCGGGAAACTATTCGGTATAGTCATAAGCGTAACCACATACCTGACTTGCAGATTATTCAACATATACTTCATGTGTATACAATCAAGTCAATCAACAGATCCAAGCAAGTAATTTCAATCATCACATAGTTCCTGAAATAAATATGTATTCTATTCATTACTCGCTTTATTAAGAATCTACTTTATTGACTTGGATTCACTTTCTATGATTTCTAATCCACATTAAGTATTCATTAATACTCATTAGGGTTTCTTAGATCGATTTCTCAAACTTCATCCCTCTAGGTTAACAAACCCTAAAATATCCTTTTTCCATATTCATGAACCTTAATTGCTCAACTATCCATTTTAATAATCTTTTATACCCAATTCGACTTAGGATCATCATATCCCTATTTATTTACATATTTGGACAATTAAATCAATTAAAAGACACATTCTTTTACATTAGGGTTTTCAAGCTCATTAATGCATAATCATGCACAAAACCCTATCTTAAGCCGATTATATAAAAAGATTATCTTTTAGATCATATTTCCTCGTTTATCAATAACAGTCTTAAATTAACCATCTATCATCAAATCTAAAGATTTTTCGTTAAATAAATCATTAAAGATGATAGTTTCATGTACTTTTCAAATTTGATGCATATTTAAGCACATAAACTCTAAATTAAACTAATCATGTGCAAAGATCATCATTTTTTATCTTAAAGTACATTTTTGCATTTAACAGGTTAATATCAAATCTAATGATTCATCAAACCCTATTAATCACTTTAATCATGTCAAAGTAGGGTTTCTTTAATCATCATTATGTTAAAGTTGATAAATTACACTATTTTTCAAACTATGATCAGATTCAGGCTATAAAACCATTTTTAATGGATTCCTTGCATTTTTCTGATCAAAATACATATATTACATGTCCCAATCGGAGTTACGAATATCGAGATATGAATTTTACATTAAAACACTTACTTGGCCAATCGGGAGTTGCCACGTCATCACAGTCCATGCGACGTTGTAGAATTGGAAATATAACGGATTTACCGTTATACCCTTACTTAAGTTACCCGTTTCTTTGTACCCCGAAGGGCAAAACCGTCAAACGCGCAGGAACTCCTTCTTCAACCTTGGCAACACGGGGCCGCTGCCCTAGCCGCCGAACGCAGGCCCAAGCACGGCTCTTGCTCCCGACTCTGGACCCAAACCTCATCGGAAACACATCCATTGCCTCCGCCGACCTCATGCGCACGTGGGGCACTAAGAAACTGCGGCCAAGATGGTCAGTTTCTCATCCGTTTAGGCCATACGCTGAAGGTCGCCCTGCAGCCTAGTTGCTCCTGCTGCACGAGATCCAGAGCACGGTCTTGAGGGCTAGGTTCCTCCTTGGAGTCGTGGTACTCCAGGCATCAATCGCAACCTTCTGATCCCCTTTCTTTGCGTCATGTCCACGGTGGTTTGTGGGGTTAGGGTTTGAAGACAAAAATAGAGAAGAGGGAGGGACAAGGGAGAGAAAGATACGTGGAACCCTTATGACCTCGACCCTGGGCTCGAGCCCTTTAAATAGGGACGAGAAATGAAGCCTTAGGGCAGCTTATACATGAATCAATGAGTCCTCTTCAAAAAGGGAAACCAATCCCCCCCATGAGAGTAAACTTCTTTCTCTCTCTCTTATCATTTTGATATTCTCTTTCCTTTAAATATTAGGAATTTGAAATTCCTCTCCTTCAGTCTTTTTATTTGCCTTTTAATCTATTGGCCACGAATTCTATTTTCCTTTAATAGGAAAATGCTTTCTTTTTATCAATATCACAAATTCATTAATAATGTATCTCATTATCTTTTTATTTTGCAGATTTGATATTTTCTTTTTCCACTTTGCAATTATCTCGTTATTTTGGGTTCCTTGGTCCTCAAGAAAACCCAAGGCATAGATTCCCACATTGGTTTGCCTTTATCTTCTTTTAAAAGTCAATTCCTCATTTTGTATTTATTTCTTATTAATTTATCTCCTTTTTGAGGATTTCCCTTTATTTCTCTTTTATTTTCCTCATTGGTATCCCTTTTATCATTAGGAATCCTTGGGATACGAAATTCCACAAAGGACAACTCAACTATACCTCTTTTCACTCATTTTCCACATTTTCTCATTATTTTCCAATTTCTTTCTTCATAAAGAAAAACTTAATTAATCTTTTCTTTTCTTATTGCTTTTCTTTGCAACTTTAGACTCCTTGGAACCCAAGGAATCCAAGAGGCACGAAATCCTCTTTGGATTTGCCTTCTAGAGGTTTCCACATATTTCTTTTATCCATTATTCAATTATTTATTCACTAATTGAATTTTCTTTATTATTGCCATGTTATTGGGCCCAATAGCCAATAAAGCCCACAAAGCAACCAATCAAGGCTATTGTGCAAAGAATTCATTTATTCAAAACAAATCACATCATTATTTGTTCAATTATCCTTAACATGAGAAATTGCATCTCTCACCAATTGAACCCAAAAATTGGGGTTATAACATCCTTCCCCTCTTATAGGAATTTTGTCCTCAAAATTTAGGCAAGCAAACAAACAATTCAGGATAAGACTTTTCCATGTCCATAATTGGCCCCTATGTGGCTTTTCCGTACTCATGGCGCTTCCACAGAACCTTTATCATCACTTATTCTTTTCCCTGAGTTTTTTTTTTCACTCTGGCGTCTATAAACTGCACAGGTGACTCAGGTCATTTCAGCCTCCCTTGGGGCTCCCTAGGTTCATTGCTCAGCACATGGTCGGGGTACCTCACATAGTGCTCTAAATTGGACACATGGAAAAACATCTCCCATTACTCTATCCTGAGGGGTAGGGTCAGACCTAACCTTCTCCACCCATCCATCTCTAATGGACATATGTATCGGGTATTCAGCTCCCTTAGTTATAACTTAGAGGGGTCGGATTTTCATGTCACATTTTCTCCCACAGTGTACTGTAGGTCAGTCTACTTTGCATCTGATCACGACTCTTGTCGTCTCTAGGCTCCTTTCAGCCATTGCATGATCAAAGTGACTTCATCTACATGCACTGTGGTCCCTTTTTTTTTTTTTTTAACCATCATGTGGTCCTTTTCTAACCATCATGTGGCCCTTTTCACCAACATCACCTTACTGAAGTGGTGACCGACACAACCTCCCTTATAGAGCTTCATATACAACCCGATATGGCTATGGTGGTCATTGTCATATCTTTCATAGGACAAGAACTGTCTCTAGATATCACCCTGAACGAGCACACATGCCCTCATCAGACCCTTTGGTCTGGATCATACTAACCATAGTTAGGGGTGATAAACTATATTATTATTGAGTTTTTTTTTTTCATGTACCTACTTCCACTTTATGGAAGAGAACCTTTAAGTCAAACTCAAGAATCCTTTGAACTTGCTTCATGGTGTAATTGAACCATCTTTCTCATGTCATTTAGGTAAGGCGACTTACCATAACCCATATTGCATCTCGCCCTTCTTTGACCCAGGGAAGACCTATCACAACATCCATAGTGTTGAGCTCTCATTCCCTCTCAGGGATTCTTTTGTCCTCTATATCGATACACTGGGTTACTGGGGTTCGTCCTTTACCTCCTGGCTTGCATAGTCATAAACCACATGCAACTTCATCTTAAGCATCTAAAGTGCTATTGCCATTTACTATCTTGGTAGTACCATGGTGTATGTTGATCTTCAATCATGATTTCCAGTATGTCATGATTCCTCAAGATCGATTCCTTGGAAACCCTACACCACCCTCATCAAGGTTTCATCACCTTCTTAATTAAAGAAGTGCACTTGAGGTTCTACCACCATCCTTTCATTGCATCAAGGACTAGACTGGCTAACCAAACAACCCTTAACCTTTCAACGTTTCTTGTTACATCTGGGTGTTATCCAAACACCCCTCCTGTTCAAACTTAGGGTTGGCCAAACAACCTCTTCTAGCTTCTAGTTAAACAAGTCAGATGTATCTCAACCAGAGCATCCAGTACCACTTCACATCCTTAGGTATTAGGTAACGTTACACTTTCATGCATTTCACTTATCATGTCACCTCAAACTATATGTTTATCTTCCTAAGAACACTCTCTGATTCCATCTCCATGGTGATCAAACTCAACCTGGTATAACTTGTAAGTTCCACATAGCTCATGATAAAAAAACATCCTCATAAGGGAACTACCTCATTTCTCTTAGTGTTTACAAATCATCTATGTATCATTCATTCACTTTACCATGGTAAGATAATTTCTCTATCCCCATTTCTCGTGGCAATGCTCCAACCTACATCATCTCTTATCCTTGGTGTATGACATGCATAATGTCCTATCTCTCACCCCCATAACAAGAGGAAATAAGCATTTGGCTGCAGTCCAAATACAGAGTTCTTCCTATTCCAAGAGTAGAGATGGTACATCCCACCTTGCCAGTACACCTTTAAATCTGAGTTGCAACATGCCACATATGTCTCTTCATCACAACCATCATGATATCAAACAAGTCTCGAACCTACCGAGGTTTATATCCTTGGTCATCTCCTCTAGGTCTATAGGGTACCGATTCTTTTGGGGTCATCCCTCTTCCCTCATGCATCAAGAGAGTGCCCTACTCATTTGTCTGTTGAGTCCCATGAGTTCATGAAGGTGATCAATCTCCTAACCCATGGCCCTCAGACAATGATAGCTGTCACCTCCCGACCCTATGGTCATGTGCAACTGGGGAATTAGGAAACTCCTACTTTCATCGGTCTTATCCCTACCTGACCCTAGGATAGACTTTAGGATTCTCCATTACAGTACATGTTCACTTAGAACCTTACCCAAGTCCTCATCATCTCTCTTTCTGCATCCATGGGCTGACCTTCATCCTTTCACTAAGATCATGGCAACATGCCTACCTTGGTCAAGCCCTATACCGGTTACCTCCATGGTAACACATCTGCATGCACTTAGAGATGGATATCTATGGGTCTATAGGTTCATTCTCATACCATGTACTTTTCACTTAGCTTCTCAAGATCCTAAGAGACCTCTTTAGGTCACCTTAGACTAACCAAAACTGATATACACCCTTCCAAAGGGGTCCCTCTCCCAGGATGGGAGGAAAACTATCTCTAAGGTCACAAAAGCTCTTAGGTCTAGGGTTTACATCCACACGATCCTACTTAACCCTAGCAAACCATTATGGCATAAGCAGCCCACTTACTGTACCAAGCTAGGTCATACTTGTCCTCTTTCCTCAATACCAGATCAAAAACATTCTTTCCCTTATCATCAACCTAGCTGTGAGGGGTTCATCAAACACACCTTAAACCTTAGGGACTTTCCTTTTCCTTTATTCATAAGGTGTACCATGCTCGAAACTATAAAACTTAATTCTCATCCTGAGCATTAGGTATACCACTTCCCCTCTTAGGCCTAGGAACCCTAGGTTCACTTTTAGGTGTCCAACTGCGCGCTCTATCTCTGAACCATGAATCAAGCTTGCAAAAGGTATCCCGTGCACTTCCTGTCATCCTTCTTCTCGATCAACACTTAGGGTTGGGTCCTCCTTAAGGACAACTAACAAGGTACAAGGCCTCATAGCCTGCTACTAAACCTTTCTAGGTTTAAGGAACTATTCTTCCTACCTCGGATGGTAAACACATATACCGTAGGCACATAGGCCCCAGATGCTTCATTTTCTATCTCTAGGGTTTGGTCCCTCTAAAGGCAACCAAGACATCATCAACTTTTAGGGGTCGATCATGAGGCAACCCAAATCATCCACTGTTCAGGGTTTTCGGCTTCCAACCTTCATACTGGGTTTCCAGATCTCTCTCTACAGCTAACCCTACATCCAACCTCACCATTAGAGGTCCTCACTTCAGGAAGGATCAACCTCAAAAGCATGCTCTACATGGGTGAAGCCTAGGTTCGAACTTATAGTTTCTCAAGATCATCCAGGGTTGCATCCTACTGTCAGCATTATGGCGTTCCCTAGGTGCCAGCTATGCCCTACTTGCACAAGCCCATAGGGTTTCTATGGTCCTTCACTAACACCATCATCTAAGGAACTATCCTTTACCCTAACATGCACAACCTTTCCCAGGGTTGGGTTGCCAAAGGTGCTAGGTCACCCATGGATCGTATGACATCCCAAAGGCATGTCCTTTCAAACACCTGGTCCAACTCATATCTCTCTAACCATCACTTAGGGTTAGGGTTAGCATCATCCTCATAGGATGTGCCGGGTCTCTATTAGCAATGGAGATGTCTATCTCCAAAACTGACTTATCCTCCCGACAAGAAGGCCTAGCCTCAGGTCTCTTATGAGGACATGACAACTTATGTCATACGACCTAAGCATGTATCTAGTATTTATTTTGCGCTTACTCTATTAAGCTTATGTCCATGACATCTTATTTACATGCCTTTCATTAATTTTGTGGAGGATTCCTTAAACCTTATTAACCTTACCCATACCTCAAGAGGGTGAGGAGAAGAGAGAAAACCCTAATCCTTTAGGTCCTTATCAGAATTTTGTGATGAGAAGAGATGAATAAGATGAGAAGTCCTAAAGGTATCTTATTTCGATTCATACCCTAAGACTTTGGCCAGGCGGTCACACGGGTCCGGGAGTCCTCGTATTCCGACTAGCGGTGCGGAGGAAAATCTTGCCAGCCCCCGGTCGTGATCCCTTTCTAGACACCTCCGTCTTTCGGATACTCCTCTAATAACTCCCTTGGGTTCTATGGAGTTTGTAAAATTTAATAATTATTAATGGTTAAATGAGGAACCTAAGCTCTGATACCAAATGTTACGACCCCACCTCCCGATAACCCCAAATTAAGGGAAACCGAGAGGTTGAGCCGTACCCATTAATCCCGGATCAAAGGTTCGACATATAACCATAAACAATTATTAAATTCTAACAGACTATACTGAAAATGGTAATAAAATTTTTCTTTACATACCTTTTGAAAACTTGGATCTCTATTCTTCTATCCATACCGATACTAATCTATCTAATCCTCCTTTGCACTTTAATTCTCATTTAGTATCACATGTGCCACTTTATTGTTTGTTCTTTTCATTGTACCTAAAACGCCGACAAACAAAACGTCGGTCAGCCGTAGCTGGTATGTGGGGGAAACAATGATCATTCAATTATATATAACAATGTATCACATTCAATTATCATTTAACAAACAAGTTTACGTTTTAAGTATAACTACGCGATCCATGTGTACCCTATCCCCTGCGCTGTCCCTGCAGTGGACCTGGATACTACCTCCCATGTGGTAGATTCCCATTTTACCCCTCATGACTTCACCTAATAGGTGAATCAATTTCTAGGGCTGAGTCACATGGCACTACCCGTAGGTAGCCCACTCCTTAACTCATGGTATGCTAAGAGTCTCATGGCACTACTCATGTGTAGCCCAGTTTCTAACTCATGATACCCTAGACCTTGCTCTAGGTTATCCTTAGCCTTTGCATAGCCACAGGGGTGGACTCGGATCTAGCTAGTTATACAGGTATACTCATAGTGATAGCCATAGTCACTTTATAATTGCATGAAATAAATAGACATCCAACAGTTAATTCATGCATTGAGGGAAACATCGATAAAATCTTCGGGAAACTATTCGGTATAGTCATAAGCGTAACCACATACCTGACTTGCAGATTATTCAACATATACTTCATGTGTATACAATCAAGTCAATCAACAGATCCAAGCAAGTAATTTCAATCATCACATAGTTCCTGAAATAAATATGTATTCTATTCATTACTCGCTTTATTAAGAATCTACTTTATTAACTTGGATTCACTTTCTATGATTTCTAATCCACATTAAGTATTCATTAATACTCATTAGGGTTTCTTAGATCGATTTCTCAAACTTCATCCCTCTAGGTTAACAAACCCTAAAATATCCTTTTTCCATATTCATGAACCTTAATTGCTCAACTATCCATTTTAATAATCTTTTATACCCAATTCGACTTAGGATCATCATATCCCTATTTATTTACATATTTGGACAATTAAATCAATTAAAAGACACATTCTTTTACATTAGGGTTTTCAAGCTCATTAATGCATAATCATGCACAAAACCCTATCTTAAGCCAATTATATAAAAAGATTATCTTTTAGATCATATTTCCTCGTTTATCAATAACAGTCTTAAATTAACCATCTATCATCAAATCTAAAGATTTTTCGTTAAATAAATCATTAAAGATGATAGTTTCATGTACTTTTCAAATTTGATGCATATTTAAGCACATAAACTCTAAATTAAACTAATCATGTGCAAAGATCATCATTTTTTATCTTAAAGTACATTTTTGCATTTAACAGGTTAATATCAAATCTAATGATTCATCAAACCCTATTAATCACTTTAATCATGTCAAAGTAGGGTTTCTTTAATCATCATTATGTTAAAGTTGATAAATTACACTATTTTTCAAACTATGATCAGATTCAGGCTATAAAACCATTTTTAATGGATTCCTTGCATTTTTCTGATCAAAATACATATATTACATGTCCCAATCGGAGTTACGAATATCGAGATATGAATTTTACATTAAAACACTTACTTGGCCAATCGGGAGTTGCCACGTCATCACAGTCCATGCGACGTTGTAGAATTGGAAATATAACGGATTTACCGTTATACCCTTACTTAAGTTACCCGTTTCTTTGTACCCCGAAGGGCAAAACCGTCAAACGCGCAGGAACTCCTTCTTCAACCTTGGCAACACGGGGCCGCCGCCCTAGCCGCCGAACGCAGGCCCAAGCACGGCTCTTGCTCCCGACTCTGGACCCAAACCTCATCGGAAACACATCCATTGCCTCCGCCGACCTCATGCGCACGCGGGGCACTAAGAAACTGCGGCCAAGATGGTCAGTTTCTCATCCGTTTAGGCCATACGCTGAAGGTCGCCCTGCAGCCTAGTTGCTCCTGCTGCACGAGATCCAGAGCATGGTCTTGAGGGCTAGGTTCCTCCTTGGAGTCGTGGTACTCCAGGCATCAATCGCAACCTTCTGATCCCCTTTCTTTGCGTCATGTCCACGGTGGTTTGTGGGGTTAGGGTTTGAAGACAAAAATAGAGAAGAGGGAGGGACAAGGGAGAGAAAGATACGTGGAACCCTTATGACCTCGACCCTGGGCTCGAGCCCTTTAAATAGGGACGAGAAATGAAGCCTTAGGGCAGCTTATACACGAATCAATGAGTCCTCTTCAAAAAGGGAAACCAATCCCCCCCATGAGAGTAAACTTCTTTCTCTCTCTCTTATCATTTTGATATTCTCTTTCCTTTAAATATTAGGAATTTGAAATTCCTCTCCTTCAGTCTTTTTATTTGCCTTTTAATCTATTGGCCACGAATTCTATTTTCCTTTAATAGGAAAATGCTTTCTTTTTATCAATATCACAAATTCATTAATAATGTATCTCATTATCTTTTTATTTTGCAGATTTGATATTTTCTTTTTCCACTTTGCATTTATCTCGTTATTTTGGGTTCCTTGGTCCTCAAGAAAACCCAAGGCATAGATTCCCACATTGGTTTGCCTTTATCTTCTTTTAAAAGTCAATTCCTCATTTTGTATTTATTTCTTATTAATTTATCTCCTTTTTGAGGATTTCCCTTTATTTCTCTTTTATTTTCCTCATTGGTATCCCTTTTATCATTAGGAATCCTTGGGATACGAAATTCCACAAAGGACAACTCAACTATACCTCTTTTCACTCATTTTCCACATTTTCTCATTATTTTCCAATTTCTTTCTTCATAAAGAAAAACTTAATTAATCTTTTCTTTTCTTATTGCTTTTCTTTGCAACTTTAGACTCCTTGGAACCCAAGGAATCCAAGAGGTACGAAATCCTCTTTGGATTTGCCTTCTAGAGGTTTCCACATATTTCTTTTATCCATTATTCAATTATTTATTCACTAATTGAATTTTCTTTATTATTGCCATGTTATTGGGCCCAATAGCCAATAAAGCCCACAAAGCAACCAATCAAGGCTATTGTGCAAAGAATTCATTTATTCAAAACAAATCACATCATTATTTGTTCAATTATCCTTAACATGAGAAATTGCATCTCTCACCAATTGAACCCAAAAATTGGGGTTATAACACCTTCCACTCTCAATTATACTCCTGTGTGACCCTACTCCCTCCTTCTTGCTCCCGTGCAACCCAAACAACACTGACGCTTCATGCACCTTTCCTTCTTCTTCCTTGTTCCCTACGAACCTAGTCGCAAAATCCATCTTCTTCTTCTTCCGCACCCCTCCAGTAGTAGTTCTCAAACCGTGCATACACCTTCTCTCATTCACACCTTGCAACACAAACCCCTTCTTCTTCTCTGTCGTTTCACTCCACAACAACGTAGAAGATTACCTCCCTTCACGATCAAAGTGCCATTATCATCACCACCACAACCATCACCGCGGAGTCTGCTTTCTCTTATACTGCTGCTTCATCACCATCGATGCATTCGTCGCCGCCGCCGCCGCTTCGCCCCCCTTGTAGTTTTGGAACCTACAGGTTCCTAGCGGTTTTGAAACTGAGCAGGTGCTCACGATTTTGCAAACCACAAGGATCCTCGTAGTTTTTGAAACTGAGCAGGCCCTCGTAGTTTTGCAAACTGCATGGACCATCGCATTTTTGCAAACTGCATGGACCCTCGCGGTTTCAATCTTAACGGTTTCACCCATTGCGGTTTCAATTTTAACGGTTTCACTCTTCGCGGTTTCATTCTTAACGGTTTCACTTCTCACGATCTTTAAACCGCATAGCCTTCTCACTGTCTTAATACCGTGATGCTTGCACCATTTTACAAATTCCTCATCATTCATACAAAATATTTCTAATATATCATTTCTTATTCACATATTATAGAATGGCCTCACCCGCAAAGGAAGTTGCTGAAGCAGGCCATTGGACCAGAGAACAGCTACTAGAGCACCGAGATAAGCTCCAGCACATTGTTGATATGTGCATTGTTAATGTGTCGCTTAGCACTTACAATCACAAAGATTTTTATCCTAGAGTTTAATCCTTTTTCTACTTCCGATTAAGGCTAGTATAGAAAGGGTCGATCCCACAGGACAACTTATTAAGATTGTTATCTCTAATCCCAATTATTTGAAGAACTTATTTTATTTGTTTTTGGTATTTTTTTAAGATTTGGAACAAAAAGTAAAAGTCAAGTTTTGGGGGTGGGTGATTAACACTAAGGAAAGAAATACAAGAATAAAAATGCACTTAACAAGAATATAAATTTGCCCTATCACAAGGAAAATTTAGATTGTTGTTAGCACAAGAAATACTATTACAAATGAAAAGACAAGGAATTTAAAGAAAGCAAAAGCAAGCGGTGATTAAATCAAGAGATGGGAATCGAGGCTTTAGGAGTTTTCACCACTTTAGCCTAGGCAAAAACAAATTAATCCTTTAAAAATGACAGATTCGATGAAGGAACGTAAATTAATAAAAATCCACTAAAGATGGACTCCATATGAGCTCATTAGTCCTAGTGCTCATGCTTCTTAGTACATCATCCTAAAAGAAGAAGATCCACGGTCGTTTCAAAACTTCTATGCAATTGAGTTTGTTGTTCTAAATTTGAACTTCCACGGTCATATCCATACAGATTAACTTTAGATCAAATCAATTAATTACTTTGATAGATCAATTAGTTATCAAACCCAAAAGCCATCTAGAATCATTTTTTAAGTAAAATTTGATAAATCCATGACTAAGGGGTTATTCCCCTTGCCTCGATAAAGAACTACTCACTCATGGAAAAGGAGCAAAGAGAGATGAAGGGAGGAACTGATCTAGCCATCTTCGAGTCTTACGACTATTGATCCTCGATTAGAGACAATGAAGATGGATGCCTCTTCCTACCTTGCTCGATTGCTCAGGAGAGGGGAGGAGGAGAAAAGAAAATACTAGATCTAAAACACAATAGAATAACAGAATAACATATAACAAAGATGCAAAGCCACTTTATTCTAGATCTAGAAGATGAATACAAGGAAAATTGCTTTAGAGCACTAATATAAGTAAATACGAGATTTCTAAGGAGGAGGAAGTGTCCCACATTTTATAGGAGAAGGAGGGAAGTATACATTAGGTTTAGAGTAAAAGAAATGGCCACCGGTGGCTGCTAACTTTCTAGATCTAGTCAATAGAGGAAATAATTGATTACTTTGCATTCCTTTCGCAGTAATTTTCCGCAACAGCGATTTCGAGCGTATTTTTGGGTCAGTCGAAAATTCAGAAGCAGCCCGAAAATATATTTTTCCTGTAGATAATTACATTATCTTTCCAACGCATACTTGCACAATAACTTATGCCTTGGGATGTGGGATTTATACCAATTTTGGTGAAAGGTATATACTGAAATCAGACTCTGCGGGAAAACGTAAGACTACTTTCACTGGTTAATTGCGCAGCTAAATAAACACCAAAATTGCCGCAAAATATATCTTTTTTGTATCCAATAAAATTCTTTTTTAATTCCATACTTTATCTTGAAATTCCGCCTTTAGACACAAAAGATATGGCTATTTTGGTGACGAGTATCTCAGGCACTGCGGGAATATTTGAAAAGTCTCATATCTTCATCTTTTATTTTCTCGATTTAATTACTTAGATAATTCCTGAAAATTAAGAAAAATATCATAAGAATTCAGAAAAAAGTATATCAAGAAGATAAAAGTGCTATTTATTTTTGAATTAGCTAAAATTAACAAAAAAGTCATAATTAATTATTCTAAATGAAGCAAAAATAAGAGATGAATATGTATTCATCAAAATACCCCAAACTTAAACTTTGATCATCCCAAGCAACATTAAAATCAAGAAATACTTTCACGACATACTCTCAACCTATCATCCTTACTCTCGTAACAACCACTTGATTCCTTCCACCAAAATATGGCCAAGCGACCCTGACTTCCTGAATTCACGAAAAGTGACTTATATTTCCTACTTCACAAACTTGCATTTATTTAAGACCTGCAATAAAACAAATTTTCATTTCACCTTTGCATTTGGTACTCCATTTTTTTAAAAGTTTTACACAAGAACAGGGCTGATTTTGGATGGTTGGGGTTTTTGTAGTTTTCCCCTGGGTAGAAAATTGGAGTGAAGGAGGTATGGAAGAAGGACAGTCTCTCCTCTATTTGACTCGAGACCTTTTTATTTAGTGGACATGCAGTACATTGACCGCATTTTTTTCTTTGATTTTTGGTGATAAACCCAATTGTGTGGGTATGGAAGAAGCGGAAGGGGGGGAAGGGGTGCCACCCCAAACTTAGCATTTTGGGCACTATTGGCTTTTTTTACTTTTTGACGAATGGAAAGATTTGGAAGTGGTGGAAGAAGAGTAGAAGAGGTTGTTCTTGTGCAACTTTTTTTTTCATCTTTTTTTTAAAGTACCATGCATTGGTTCAACTATTACTGAATCATGTAAAAAATTAAGAAAATTTATACAAGTTGTACATGATAAGTAAGCATCACTCTTGAATCCTATCAGTCCTCTATGGCTTGCCATCTTTTCCAAGGAGTGATTATTATTTGAGGTCCTAAGTGACAGGAGGATTTCTAGTCATGAAAGTTTCAAAATTTTAGTTGCAAGGCAGTTACATCATTAAGGGGAGTATTTTGACAAATGATCATATCAAGGACGACTAGATAATGGCCTTTTTACAATTAAGTAAAAAAATTGGCCGACTAGATAAGGGCCAAAAACTAAAGTAACTAATGAAAATAAAGATGAAAAGGAAAAATAAAACAAATAAGGAAAAGATAGGGGTGGATCACATACCACCCACCCCCACCCCGGACTTAGAATTTTGCTTGTCCTGAGCAAACTCTTAGACCGAGATGGAGGAAAGAGGATCACAGTGGTGGTGGATAGTATGGCAGTGGAGGAGCGGAGGAGGAGGCATGGTTGTGGTAGTGACTTGGTTGATTTCCTCATAACCACTCCATCATCTTTGCTTGTGTGTCTCGAAATGTATCCTAAATGGCTTGGCGTACGTCAGTATACCAAGGATAAAAAATTGAAATCAAGATGGTTAGGTCCCCATGGTTTGACATATGGTGGAGAACATTCATATTGAATCTCATTTGTATAAGGATAATTATTATAAGAAGCATTGTTTTGACTGAATTGTAGTTGTTCGATTATATGTTGTCCACTAGTATCAATGGGGGTTGGGATGAAGGGATGATAGTCGGAGTATCCATCCATGACAATTGGTTGCACTTCTTGAGTAGTGATATGTAGTAGTGGCTCAAAAGATGTGTGGTGATTATCATAGAGTGGTTCCTCAAAGGGAGAGGGAGGAGAGGAAATGGGTATGGTCAAAGATGGGTGAGGGGGTTGTGGAGGGGAACTTCTTAAGTGGTGATGTTGGTTGTACCCACAATATGAATAGTGGGAGGGTAAATGTCCATATTGATAGGACTGATTGGGCCAGTTTGAGTAGCAACTTGATTGTCCACCAGAGAAATTTAGGTTTCGATCACATGTGGTGGTTTAGAATTAAGGAAATGTTGTTGCATCTTATTGAACTGGTCCATGCATTCAAGGAAATAGATTTTTTCCTCCTGGGTGTACTCCATGTTACCCCCAGAGGCTTGAAAATTTATGAACTTCGTTCCCACTCTTAGTGTGAGAAGTCCTGCCTCAACGTCGATGAGGGCCCTAGCCGTGGCGAGGAATGGCCGACCAAAGATGAGAGGGTAGCTAGTGTCTTCTTTTATATCAAGTACCACAAAGTCACAAGGGATATAGAAATTTCTGACCTTGATTGGAACATCATCAATAATACCAAGAGGCTTGGTAATGGAAGAGTCTGCAAGTTGAATACGCATCATAGTTGGTCTAGCATTAGTTAGACCAAACCTTCTACTCATGCTCAAAGGGATGATGGACACACTAGCTCCAAGATCAGCTAGGCCTGAATGGCTGGTAGAGTCATCGATAGAACAAGTGATTCTGAAAGATCCTGGATCTTTGCGTTTCTTTGGCGTTTTACTTTGGATGATGTCAGATGTAGTTTTGGCCAATTTTACCATTTCAGATTCCTCGGTAGTGTGCTTACGGTTTAGAAGGGCTTTCAAGAATTTTTTCCATTCAGGTCAATCAGTCATAGCATCCAAAAGTGGGATGTTGACGCATAACTTTCTCATAATTTCCTTGAATTTGTTGAACCTAGAGTCTAATTGGGTATACTTCAGCCGACATGCAAAAGGTACACATGGCTTATATACATGACTCTCTTCTTGTGGGGGAGGTGATCTCAGTGCTTGAGGGACAACAACAACCTCTTCATCACCCCCTTGGTTAAAATCTATGATGGGGGAACTTCCTTCTTCTTCTGTGCTAAGGCCAGATCTAGTAGTAATAGCCTTAAGTTGTTCTATATGTCTGTGGTTGGGTTTAGGCTGCCCTACAAAAGTCCTGACAGGGGGTTTCTATTGGGAAAACAGACGAGCTAGTTGGGCATCCGTCGCCTTTTGATGAGCTTGTTGAGAAACGATGATTTGCTACAAGGAAGCTATCCTTTCATTAGATGTAGGGGTGGTGGTAGGGACATTTAGTTGAGGAGGTGGTTGATTGAGGTTTTGAGGAGGAAGGTTTAAATTTTGAAATTTTTGTCCTTGATATGGTGGTCGGGTTAGATGATTTCCTCGGTAATTTCCTTGGTTTCCAAAGATCCGTTGATTGTTGTATGGGAATCCAGGTGGTGGTTGATGTGGCTTTTGAATGCACTACAAATTCACTCGGAGTTTATATCCCCGAGCTTTTACCAAAACCAAGTGCAACAATACCACCCGCAAGCGGACGGATCTTATCGCAGTATAGTTAAGGATCGAACCCAAAGGACAACGTTTTTAAGAATCTTTGTCAGTTACATCTAGCTCAAGTAAGACTAATATTTAGAACGATAGGTTGATTTGGGTTTGATTAAACTAATTGCAAGAAAGTAAATGCAGAATAAAAGATGGGTTTAGATCAATCGTATGGAATCGCTGGGATGGTTCCGGGTTTGACCACCGCTACACACACAAACATACTCTATTGCAAACAAACCAGGCACGATATAACACTCCAAGTAGAGCTGCTGCGGAACCCCCCATACGGGCGTCAGGTCCGCGTAAGCGTCACCATAGGCAGCCGATTTCTCATCGCCATCCGGATCATACATCTTACGGCTCTGAAGATACAGAAATCCACGGAAGTTGTGAACCCCCCATACGGGCGTCAGGCGCACAGAAGTGTCACCGAAGGTTAGATGGCTCGTCCCCTCGCGGATCATACACTTACGACCTCGATGAAAACCCATCCTATTTCTAGTTTGGGCGTCAGCTGCGTTAACCCATAAACAAGCAAGAAGATGATATGCGAGCAAACACCGACGTTTAGCGAGATGATACAAAATCCAACTGAGGTTGTGAACCCCCCATACGGGCGTCAGGCGCACAGAAGTGTCACCGGAGGCTAGATGGCTCGTCCCCTCGCGGATCATACACTTACTACCTCAAGGAATCCCCTCCTATTTCTAGTCGGGAAGTCAAACTCATCAAACGACGTTCCAACCCATGTCTTGAAGTTATCGCAACATAGGAACCCATGCATTGAAGTTATCGCAACATAGGGAGCACAAAGATGAAAGCAAGCATATAACCAACCTACAAGCTTAACGATAAACAACAACATGAAGAGCTATATACATTGCCATGGAAAGTTTAACAAGAGAACATGGTTTGCATGGGCAGCGGGGCTAGTCCCCGCACCCCAGCGAAAGAGGACTACTCGCTCATGATGCGAGGTACAAGAAAGATAGAAGAAGAAGATAGATCCGCCATAAACTCGGTGCAGAGGGTGGACGCAACCCGGTGAAGAAGATGCGCTCCTTGCTCCGTCTTCTTCCTCTTCTTGGCCTCCTTGGACGCAACACCAGTGGTAGATGGAGTGGAACTTGATCGGTGTGGTGCTCTGGCAGCCTTTCGGCGTCCGGAACCGATGCCTCGAAATGGGGACCCTGGGGGTCTATTTATAGTTTCATATCTGATCCCAAACGGTTTGGATAAGTTGCTGGAAATATCTTCTCCAAACGGTTTGGAGACCGTTTGGGCACCAAACGGTCTTGAGACCGTTTGGGCGCCAAACGGTCTTGAGACCGCTTGGGCACCAAACGGTCTTGAGACCGTTTGGGCATCAAACGGTTTGGAGGTCGTTTGAGCGCCAAACGGTCTTGCTTTGATCAGTCCTGGCTTTGGCGCGGTCGCGCGGATTTAGTTCTTCAATCGATCCTTGCGCTTGCATCGAACGGTCTTGGGACCGAGCGGGACCAATCGGTCTTGGGACCGTTTGGGACCAAACAGCCTTGGGACCGCATGGGACCAAACGGTCTTGAGACCGCATGGGACCAAACGGTCTTGAGACCGCATGGGACCAAACGGTCTTGAGACCGCATGGGACCAAACGGTCTTGGGACCGCATGGGACCAAACTGTCTTGAGACCGCATGGGACCAAACGGTCTTGGGACCGCATGGGACCAAACGGTCTTGAGACCGCATGGGACCAAACGGTCTTGGGACCGCATGGGACCAAACGGTCTTGGGACCGCATGGGACCAAACGGTCTTGGGACCGCATGGGACCAAACGGTCTTGGGACCGCATGGGACCAAACGGTCTTGGAACCGCATGGGACCAAACGGTCTTGGAACCGCATGGGACCAAACGGTCTTGAGACCGCATGGACTTCTTGGGCAACTGGTTTCGTCTTGTTCTTTGTGTATTCCAGCAAACGGTCTTGAGACCGCATGGATCCAAACGGTCTTGAGACCGTTTGCATGGAGTTTCCTGCTACACCTGCGTAAAATGAAAGATATTTAGTTAAAACCTTGATTATTGAATCACTGAGTAGTTTTGTGCATTATGATTCATATTAGGGTGAAAAGACGTGGAATAGATATTAAATTGTTCCAAAAAGGTAATTGAAAATCATGATGAGTATGCACTCATCAAAACACCCCGAACTTAAATCGTTGCTCGTCCTCGAGTAACATAAAATTTGAAATTGTTGCCTGATGGAATACTTTCGATCCGTGTGATTTCTTCATCTTCACATCACAAATGTTTTCTTTTTGCTCAGTATGAGTGAGTACCTCAACTTCCTGGGACCACAAAACACGTCTTTCCATAGCTTCGTTCCTGAGTTCGTTTCCCAACAACGCTTCCTCCCCACCTTTTCCAACACCAAGCATGTCGAAGAGTTTTGTAGGAGTTCAGAGATACCCGTAGAATCGACAAGTATGCATTTGATCTGACACTGGTGTAGTTCAGGATGGTAGGGGATGTATTGTGCCCTTAGGTAGAAAAAGGAGTGAAAGGTGGTATGGAAAGAAGAAGTAAATCTCTCCTCTATTCGACTCGAGATTTTTATTTGTTTTGCAATTTCATTTATTGCATTTTTTTGTGTGCACTATGGCATCTTTTATTGCAGATCTCTCCTCTATTCGACTCGAGATTGCATTTTCTTTTTATGTGCACTTTGGCATCTTTTTGTTGCAGATCTCTCCTCTATTCGACTCGAGATTGCATTTTTGGTGGTACGCCCCTATTTATTGGAAGGGGTATGGAAGAAGCGGATACGGGGAAAGTGGCGTGCCACCCCGAACTTAGGGTTTGGAACAAGTTTGGCTATTTTGGTGGTATTGATGGATGGAGGGATACAAAAATGATAGAAGAAGTGTAGAAGAGAGTTCAGATCGGAATGCAATTTGATTTACAATTCAAAACCGGGTTATTCTCTTCGTCATACTCTGCTCAAATAATGACTTTATGTTGATCCAGTGAGGTTTCCGAGCCATTGTTCCACTAGCCAGTTAGGAAGCACGACGTGTTTGATCCCTATCAGTTTGACAGATACTTATCATTTTGTAAAAAGTATTATTATGTTAGGAATCATAAGTTTCACAGGATGGTTTCAGGCAAGAGGCAAGTTTCAAAAGTCAGTCCTCTTGAGGATTCACTTCGGATAAGGAGGATGTTATGATAGAAGATGCAAGCAAAAAATTATATTTTTATCAACAAAAGTCAAAATTTCATCAGGTATCTGTTCAAAATTTTGAAAAATTTTATGATAGAGACATATTGAGTATGAAAAGAGGGTGTGTATGTGGAAGTGAAATACGTACCACCCACCCTCCACCCCGAACTTAGAGATTTGCTCGTCCTCGAGCAAACCCTAAATTCAAGATGGAGGGGAAAGGAGACACCAGGTATGACTGCCGAGAATGATTTCGTTCTGATCAGCGCCACTCCGATCTCGTATCCTGAAAAAGAGCTATCTTGTAAGGCAAATTTTATTTAAGGAAATTTTAACTATGAGGTAAGAAACAGAATTTTGAAAAGGAGAAGTAAAATAGATTTATTGGTCGGGTTGCCTCCCGAAAAGCGCCTTTGGTTTATGTCGTTGGCTCGACAGAGTCTTTTAGCATCATGGTGGGTCTTTTGGATTTGCCAGTTCTATCGTTGTATCAGCGCCAATGTCAGTCGAGGTAAAATATCTCTTCAATCGGTGGCCGTTTGTTATGAATTCCCTTGTCGCTTCACTCCATAGAGAGAAGACACCGTGTGGTGAGATGTTTTTGACGATGAAGGGTCTGGACCAGCGGGAACAAAGTTTTCCTGGGAATAGCCGTAATCTTGAGTTGAAAACCAGAACTTGATCTCCCACTTGTATGTCTTTTCTTTTCAGATGTCCATCGTGCCAGAGTTTAGTACGTTCTTTATAGATTCGTGCATTCTCATAAGCTGTCATTCTAAGTTCATCCAACTCGTGGAGTTGCAGAATTCTGGCTTGCCCTGCTTCTTTCATATCAAAATTCAATTGTTTAATTGCCCACCATGCCTTGTGTTCTAGTTCGACTGGCAGGTGGCAAGCTTTTCCATATATCAATCGAAAAGGAGTAGTCCCAAGGGGAGTTTTATAAGCAGTGCGATAAGCCCATAAGGCGTCGTTGATTTTTGTTGACCAGTCTTTTCGATTACGTCCAACGGTTTTCTCAAGGATAGCTTTTAGTTGTCGGTTAGAGACCTCTACATGTCCACTAGTTTGTGGATGGTAAGGTGAAGCTACCATATGTGAGACACCATATTTTCTCAGTAAAGCTTCAAAGCTTCTTTCAATAAAGTGGGAGCCGCCGTCAGATATCACGATTCGCGGTACTCCAAACCGTGGGAAGATGACATCTTTGAATAGTTTGATGACTGGTTTGGAATCGCTAGTGATGGTTGGTATGGCTTCAACCCATTTGGAGACGTAGTCTACCGCCATTAGGATGTAAGAGAATCCATTAGAAGATGGGAATGGCCCCATATAGTCCACTCCCCAGACGTCAAATATCTTGACTTCTTGCCATAGATTCAGTGGCATCTCGTCTCTTTTGGTTATGTTGCCAGATCTTTGACAGCTATCACAGGATAGAACAAAATGGTAAGAGTCCTTGGATAAAGTTGGCCAGAAAAATCCACATTGCAAAACTTTTAAGGCAGTCTTTTTGGAGCTCATATGTCCACCCACAGGTCCCGAGTGGCATTGTTCCAGAATAGATCGAGCTTCTTCTTCGGCGATACAACGTCTATACAGACCATCAGCACAAAGTTTAAAAAGATATGGTTCATCCCAATGGTAATGCTTCACATCGTGCATAAACTTCTTCAGAGTGTTCCCGGTGTACTGGGGATGGATGACTCCCGCAGCAAGGTAATTTACATAGTCAGAATACCATGGTACTGCTTCCGAGACGCTCATGAGTTGATCATCCGGTAGGGAGTCATTTATCGGGATCCCGTCAGCATCCAGAGTGTGGATGCGACTGAGGTGATCTGCAACAACATTTTCCGTCCCTTTTTTATCTCTTATTTCTAGGTCAAATTCTTGTAGAAGGAGTATCCATCTGATCAGCCTTGGCTTAGCATCCTTCTTCGCCATAAGGTAACGGATAGCAGCATGGTCTGTGTAAACGATTACCTTCGAACCAGTAAGGTAGGATCTGAATTTATCG
Organism: Alisma plantago-aquatica; assembly: GCA_963693085.1. NCBI lineage: Eukaryota > Viridiplantae > Streptophyta > Magnoliopsida > Alismatales > Alismataceae > Alisma > Alisma plantago-aquatica. The sequence continues at coordinate 54,596,795 of OY856410.1, forward strand.
AAGGCATAGATGACTGCCAAAAGTTCCTTTTCAGTAGTAGCGTAATTTCTTTGAGCTTCGTCGAGGGTTTTCGACGCATAATAGATCACATAATGTTTCTTCTCTATATATTGTCCTAAGACCGCACCCACCGCGTAATCACTGGCATCACACATAATTTCAAAGGGGTGGTCCCAATCGGGAGCTCTAATGATGGGGGTAGTTGTAAGGGCTTTCTTCAGCGTATCGAAACTTTTGACGCATTCTTTATTGAAATTGAAATCAGCATCTTTTAAAAGCAGATTGGTCATCGGCTTTGTTATCTTGGAAAAATCACGTATAAACCTTCTATAGAAACCAGCGTGGCCAAGGAAAGTGCGAACTTCTTTCACATTTGTGGGAATTTCCAATTTAGATATGACTTCTATCATGGCTTTATCAACTTCAATTCCTTTGTTGCTAACCTTGTGGCCCAAGACGATGCCTTCCTTTACCATAAAGTGGCATTTCTCCCAATTTAGCACCAGATGTGCTTCTTCACAGCGTTTGAGTACCATGGAGAGATGCTTAAGACAGGAATCAAAGGAGTCCCCGTATACAGAAAAATCATCCATGAAGACCTCCATAACAGTTTCAGTAAGCCCTGCAAAGATGGCAGTCATGCAGCGTTGAAAAGTTGCGGGGGCATTACACAAGCCAAATGGCATCCTTTTAAAAGCATATGTCCCGAAGGGATAGGTGAAAGTTGTTTTTTCTTGATCATCTGGATGTATGGGAATTTGATAGAATCCAGAGTAACCATCCAAGTAACAGAAATATTCTTGATGGGCCAATCTTTCTAAGACTTGATCGAGAAAGGGCATAGTAAAATGATCCTTTCGAGTGGCTTTGTTTAATTTTCTATAATCAATACACATCCGCCACCCAGTGACCGTTCGAGTGGGGATGAGCTCATTGTTTTCATTTCTTAAAACAGTAGTACCTCCTTTCTTGGGTACCACATGAACTGGGCTCACCCATGGTGAGTCCGATATCGGGTATATTATTCCAGCTGTAAGGAGTTTGATGATCTCACGACGGACCACTTCCTTCATATTCGGGTTCAACTTTCGTTGATGCTCGATCGTTGGCTTATGGTCTTCCATCATGGGGATTATGTGCATGCACAATGCTTGGCTGACTCCTGTGAGGTCACTCATTTTGTAGCCTATGGCTTTCTTGCTATCCTTTAATCCTTCCAGAAGTTGCTCTTCTTGTTTGGTCGTTAAACCAGAGTTTATAATGACAGGACAAACTTTGAGATCATCTAAAAACATATACTTCAGCCCTTCAGGTAGGGGCTTCATTTCAGGAGGTTCTGGTTTTTTACTGATTTCTTCTGGGGTTTCGGTAACCTTTAATTCTTCATAGGTAGCTTCAGGATTTCCTTTAGTAGAGTCGGGAGGTTCGGTACAGTCCTTATCTTGTTGGTCAATAGGTTCATCATTAAAAAGGTCGTATAGAGAAGTTTCCAAGGGATCGCATGATTCGTGATATTCTTGAGTAAGCTATGACATCTGCTCAACACAATCTATTAGATAGACCTCCTCCTGTATACTTGGTCTTCTCATGCTTTCAAAAACCTTGAACTCAAGAGTTTCTTTACCTAACCTGAGCAGTAATGTTCCAGCTTCAACATCGATAAGGGCTCTAGCAGTGGCGAGGAAAGGGCGACCGAAGATGAGAGGGTATTTGGTGTCTTCTTTTATGTCCATGATGACAAAATCACATGGGACATATGTGTCCTTGCCTACTTTGACCGGGATGTCTTCGAGAATACCTAACGGTCTTTTTACTGAATTGTCCGCAAGTTGAATTGTCATAGCAGTTGGAAGCAATTCTTCGAACCCTAATCTCTTGCATAGACTCAACGGCATAATAGAAATACTTGCGCCAAGATCTGCCAATCCTTTCTTGCATGATGAATCACCAATGTGACATGAGATTCCGAAGGATCCTGGATCTTTTTGTTTTTTTGGCATCTTGCTTAGTATGATATCTGATGTGGTAGCAGCCAATTTTACAGTTTCATATTCTTCAGTGATGTACTTCTTGGTGAGGAGCGACTTTAGATACTTGGTCCAGGCTGGTATCTCATTAAGAGCATCTAGGAATGGTATATCAACATGGAGTTTCTTCATAGCCTCTTTAAATTTGATGAATCTAGTGTCAAGTTTGGTTTCCCTCAGTCGGGATGGGAAAGGAACACGAGGCTTATATACAGGAATATCTGGTTCAGGTGTCTCCACTTCTTCATCGACAACTTTTTCAGAACTTCCCTTATTAGTCTTGCTTTCCTTTGATTGCAATTCCGGTGCTGTCAAGTTTTGGTCTGTCATAGGTTCACTCTCGTCAGAAATAACCACAGTTGTCTTTGTTGGGGGATCCGAATAACTTTTCCCTGATCTTGTGGCGATAACCTTCAGCTGCTCCAGATGTTTCGGATTGTTCTCAGGTTGTCCGGCGAAGACTCTAGCTTGTGGCTTAATACTAGCAGCAAGTTGAGCTAGTTGAGTTTCAATAGCCTTCTGCTGGGCCTGTTGATTGGCTATCATCGTTTGTTGTGTTTGCAATAACTTTTCAATGGTAGATAGCTTGTCATCAGAAGGGATGGATCCTGTTTGACCCTGTTGTTGGTTCAAGCTTTGATACTGAGAGTTATTCTGATAATTATTATAGTTTCTGTTCTGAAAGTTTCCCTTGAAGTTTCCTTGATTCCCAAAGTTCTGTTGCTGGTTAAACTGATACCCAGATGGGCCTCTTGGTTGATTGTTCGGAACAAATTGATGCGAGTTCATAGCTCCTGAAGGATTTCCGTACTGGAAGCCTGGGTGATTCCTATTTTGATTCGGATTGTAATAGTTCTGCCCAGGGTTGGTGTTAATAGCATTAAGATTTTCCATCTGGCAATTATCTCCTTGTCCACAGGCATTGCTTAAAACAACATCATAGAGAACATTGCATGATAGTGTGGAATGGTCAGTGCCTTTGCACGCTTCACAAAACAAAGAAGTGGTCTTGACTTGTTCTGGTTGCCTAGTTGGAGAATGTCCTCTTCCAATCGCAGCAAGGGATGATTTTATGTGATCTTGCTTTGCAACCAAGACTTTCAAAGTTTCAGCTATAGATTTGTATTCTGGGATAGCATCAGCCATAGCTACCTTTAAGACTCATTTACCAACAGATCTACCCCAGTTGGCTTGATTTTCTGCTCCCAGGGTGACTACTCTCCATGCGCTGTCGTAACTTTGCCGCATGAAGTTCCCTCCAGACGAGGAGTCAAGGAACATCTTAACATCATCCTCCACACCCCTGTAGAATATTTCTATCAGCTGATTCTTAGGAATTTCATGGTGTGGGCATTTGCGTAGGAGCTCCTTGTATCTATCCCAAGCTTCGGAAAGAGTTTCTCCTGGGACTTGAGTGAAATTTGTGATTCGTCCCCTGATCTCATATGTAAGAGATGGGGGGTAGAACTTTTCCAGAAAGGCGTTTTGAAGCTGCTCCCAGGTGGTGATGGGTACATTACTCTGTAGTGAGTTGTACCAACTAATGGCTCTATCAGCCAGAGAGTACTTGAAGAGACGGAGTCGAATAGCATCATCAGAGACTCCATTTTGCTTCGTCATAGCACACAGGTCAATAAATCTGAGAAGATGACCTTGGCTGTCTTCGGCTTGTTTACCGTAGAAGGGGTTGTTTTGAAGCAAGGTTATCCAATGTGCTCTAATCTCAAAGTTGGCAGCTTCTATGGGAGGAGGCTGCACCGGATGATAGACATTCGCGGCCTTTGGGATAGAGAACTCTCTAAGATCTTTCTGAAGTTCCGCTGCTTGCGCTGCTGCCTGTGCTGCTAAGATCTCTTGTTGAACCGCAGCTCTAGCTTCTTGCATGAACCTTTCTCTCTACGCATTGATGGCTTGAGCCACCCTACGGGCTACTTCTTCTTCTTGCGCCATTCTGGCTTGATTCTCTCGGATCTGACGATGGAAGGTTCTATCAATTTCGGGATCAAAGCTCGCAGTCAGTCCGAGACTATCCGAACGGTGCATGCACTAATCGTCAAAGAGCACCTAAAATTTGAAAAGGTTTGAAAGTGAGATCCTTGAAGTAGAATAAAGATCAAATAGATGAGCGATAGTTTCAAAAAGAAAACAAAATCCTAGATTAGTCTTAAAAGAACTAGGTTTGACTGACTGATTCCGTTGTCCCTAGCAACGGTGCCAGAATTTGATGTGGCTTTTGAATGCACTACAAATTCACTAGGAGTTTATATCCCCGAGCTTTTACCAAAACCAAGTGCAACAATACCACCCGCAAGCGGACGGATCTTATCGCAGTATAGTTAAGGATCGAACCCAAAGGACAACATTTTTAAGAATCTTTGTCAGTTAGATCTAGCTCAAGTAAGACTAATATTTAGAACGATAGATTGATTTGGGTTTGATTAAACTAATTGCAAGAAAGTAAATGCGGAATAAAAGATGGGTTTAGATCAAACGTATGGAATCGCTGGGATGGTACCAGGTTTGACCACCGCTACACACACAAACATACTCTATTGCAAACAAATCAGGCACGATATAACAGTCCAAGTAGAGCTGCTGCGGAACCCCCCATACGGGCGTCAGGTCCGCGTAAGCGTCACCATAGGCAGCCGATTTCTCATCGCCATCCGGATCATACGTCTTACGGCTCTGAAGATACAGAAATCCACAAAAGTTGTGAACCCCCCATACGGGCGTCAGGCGCACAGAAGTGTCACCGAAGGTTAGATGGCTCGTCCCCTCGCGGATCATACACTTACGACCTCGATGAAAACCCATCCTATTTCTAGTTTGGGCGTCAGCTGCGTTAACCCATAAACAAGCAAGAAGATGATATGCGAGCAAACACTGACGTTTAGCGAGATGATACAAAATCCAACTGAGGTTGTGAACCCCCCATACGGGCGTCAGGCGCACAGAAGTGTCACCGGAGGCTAGATGGCTCGTCCCCTCGCGGATCATACACTTACTACCTCAAGGAATCCCCTCCTATTTCTAGTCGGGAAGTCAAACTCGTCAAACGACGTTCCAACCCATGTCTTGAAGTTATCGCAACATAGGAACCCATGCATTGAAGTTATCACAACATAGGGAGCACAAAGATGAAAGCAAGCATATAACCAACCTACAAGCTTAACGATAAACAACAACATGAAGAGCTATATACATTGCCGTGGAAAGTTTAACAAGAGAACATGGTTTGCATGGGCAGCGGGGCTAGTCCCCGCACCCCAGCGAAAGAGGACTACTCGCTCATGATGCGAGGTACAAGAAAGATAGAAGAAGAAGATAGATCCGCCATAAGCTCGGTGCAGAGGGTGGACGCAACCCGGTGAAGAAGATGCGCTCCTTGCTCCGTCTTCTTCCTCTTCTTGGCCTCCTTGGACGCAACACCAGTGGTAGATGGAGTGGAACTTGATCGGTGTGGTGCTCTGGCAGCCTTTCGGCGTCCGGAACCGATGCCTCGAAATGGGGACCCTGGGGGTCTATTTATAGTTTCAGATCTGATCCCAAACGGTTTGGATAAGTTGTTGGAAATATCTTCTCCAAACGGTTTTGAGACTGTTTGGGCATCAAACGGTTTGGAGGTCGTTTGAGCGCCAAACGGTCTTTCTTTGATCGGTCATGGCTTTGGCGCGGTCGCGCGGCTTTAGTTCTTCAATCGATCCTTGCGCTTGCATCGAACGGTCTTGGGACCGAGCGGGACCAATCGGTCTTGGGACCGTTTGGGACCAAACGGCTTTGGGACCGCATGGGACCAAACGGTCTTGAGACCGCATGGGACCAAACGGTCTTGAGACCGCATGGGACCAAACGGTCTTGAGACCGCATGGGACCAAACGGTCTTGAGACCGCATGGGACCAAACGGTCTTGGGACCGCATGGGACGAAACGGTCTTGAGACTGCATGGGACCAAACGGTCTTGGGACCGCATGGGACCAAACGGTCTTGAGACCGCATGGGACCAAACAGTCTTGAGACCGCATGGGACCAAACGGTCTTGGGACCGCATGGGACCAAACGGTCTTGGGACCGCATGGGACCAAACGGTCTTGGGACCGCATGGGACCAAACGGTCTTGGGACCGCATGGGACCAAACGGTCTTGAAACCGCATGGGACCAAACGGTCTTGGGACCGCATGGGACCAAACGGTCTTGGGACCGCATGGGACCAAACGGTCTTGAGACCGCGTGGACTTCTTGGGCAACTGGTTTCGTCTTGTTCTTTGTGTATTCCAGCAAACGGTCTTGAGACCGCATGGATCCAAACGGTCTTGAGACCATTTGCATGGAGTTGCTTGCTACACCTGCATAAAATGAAAGATATTTAGTTAAAACCTTGATTATTGAATCACTGAGTAGTTTTGTGCATTATGATTCATATTAGGGTGAAAATACGTGGAATAGATATTAAATTGTTCCAAAAAGGTAATTGAAAATCATGATGAGTATGCACTCATCAGTGGTCGATTGTTACCTTGAGGGTAGGGAGGCCTTTGTTGGGTTTGGAGTTGGCTAGATTTCTCGGCACCTGAAGGGTTCCCATATTGAAAACTAGGGTGGTTTCTAGTTTAGTTGGGATTTTAGTAACCTTGTCCTGGTATGGTATGGATTGAATTGAGGTCTTCTGGTTGTTGTCCTATTTCAGGTTGCATGGGCATGTTGTAGAGATATTGACAGTGGAGGGTGGTATGGTCGTATCCTTGGCAAATACCACAAAGATAATCCATGACTTTTAGTTGTTGGGGTGACTCTCTAAGGGTGACCAAGGATGACTCTAACCGATCTTGTTTTAAGGCAATTAATTTGAGGCTTTTTACTATTCTTTGGATATCATTATTAACTTCTACCTTGGCTACCTTAAGGATTCCACCAATTCCTCTTCTAGCCCTTGTTTTGAAAGCCCGTTTGACTACTTCCCATGTGCTAGTCAAACTTTGATGCATGAAATTTCCTCCAGATGAGGAATCGAAAAAGAATTTGGTATCATCATCAACACCACGGTAGAAGATCTCTATGAGTTGGGCTTGAGAGATATCATGGTGGGGGAACTTTCTAAGTAAGTCTTTGAACCTCTTCCAGGCTTCTCCTAAAGACTCTCCTGGGAACATAGAAAAGTGAGTAATTTGGCCCCTAAGTTCGTAGGTGAGAGAAGGGGGGTAAAATTTCTCAAGAAACTTGCTTTGTAGAACTTCCCAAGTTGTGACATGTTCTTCGCTCTCCATAGTGTTGTACCAGCTACTAGCTTGGCCGGAGAGGGAATACTTGAACAACCTAAGACGAATGGCATCTTCAGAGACACCCGAAAGTTTGTTCAAAGAGCAAAGGTCAATGAACCTTTGAAGATGATCTTAGAAACTTTCCTTATTGTTTCCTGAGAAGAGGTTGGCTTGCATCATGGTGATCCATTGTGTTCGGATCTCAAATTGTGGAGCAATAATGGCAGGGGGTATGACCGGATGTTGTGCATAGGCAGTTTTGGGAACAGAAAAGTCCTTTGATTGTTTTTGCCTTTCGGCTTCCCTCCTATCGGCTTCTATGGTTTCTTGTTCAGCCCTAAAGGCTGCTCGCAAAGCGGCTTCTCTTTCCTCTTATTCGGCTTGGATAAGCTCTCTTTGAGCTATGAGAGCTTGGTCGATCCTACGGGCAACTTCCTCTTCATTCATTCTTGCTAGATTTCGACGATATGAATGATGGAAAGTCCTTTCTATTTCCGGGTCAAACGGTTGAAAATTGACGTTCGGCGCCGCATGTACAAATGAAGCAGTTAATCGTTACAGAAAAAATAGACTGCTGGAATGGAAACTCGGCAGAAAGAGGAGTAGCACTTCCGGAATGTTACTCGAAAGGCTTAAAAAAATAAAAAAAAAGTTTTTCAAAAGATTTTTGGGGGTTCGAGAAAACAATCTGTTGTCCCTAGAAACGATGCCAAATTTTTAATGTGTCGCTTAGCACTTACAATCACTAACATGTTTATCCTAGAGTTTAATCATTTTTCTACTTCTGATTAAGGCTAGTATAGAAAGGGTCGATCCCACAGGACAACTTATTAAGATTGTTATCTCTAATCCAAATTATTTGAAGAACTTGTTTTATTTGTTTTTAGTATTTTTTTTTAAGATTTAGAACAGAAAGTAAAAGTCAAGTTTTGGGGGTTGATGATTAACACTAAGGAAAGAAATACAAGAATAAAAATGCACTTAACAAGAATATAAATTTGCCCTGTCACAAGGAAAATTAAGATTGTTGTTAGCACAAGAAATACTATTATGAATGAAAAGAAAAGGAATTTAAAGAAACCAAAAGCGAGCGGTGATTAAATCAAGAGATGGGAATCGAGGCTTTAGGGGTTTTCACCACCTTAGCCTAGGCAAAAACAAACTAATCCTTTAAAAATGACAGATTCGATGAAGGCAAGTGAATTCATAAAAATCCACTAAAGATGGACTCCACATGAGCCCATTGGTCATGGTGTTCATTCTTCTTAGTACATCATCCTAAAAGAAGAAGATCCACAGTCGTTTCAAAACTTCTATGCGATTGGGTTTGTTGTTCTAAATCTGAACTTCTATGGTCATATCCATCCAGATTAACTTTTGATCAAATCAATTAATTACTTTGATAGATCAATTAATTATCAAACCCAAAAGCCATCTAGAATCATTTTTTAAAGAAAAGTCGATAAAGTCATGGCTAAGGGGTTATTATCCTTGCCTCGATAAAGAACTACTCACTCATGGAAAAGGAGCAAAAAGAGACAGAGGAAGGAAGTGATCTAGCCATCTTCAAGTATTACGACTATTGATCCATGATTGGAGACAATGAAGATAGCTGCCTCTTCCTACCTTGCTCGATTTCTCAGGAGAGGGGAGGAGGAGAAAAGAAAATACTAGATCTAAAACACAACAGAGTAACAGAATAACATGTAACAAAGATGCAAAACTACTTTATTACAGATCTAGAAGAAGAATACAAGGAAAATTGTTTCAGAGCACTAATACAAGAAAACCCGATATGCCCAAGGAGGAGGAAGTTCCCCTCCTTTTATAGGAGAAGGAGGGAATTATACATTAGGTTTAGAGCAAAAGAAATGGCCGCCGGTGGCTGCTAACTTGCTAGATCTAGTCAATAGAGGAAACAATTGATTGTTTTGCATTCCTTTTGCAGTAATTTTCCGCAACAGAGATTTCAAGCGTATTTTTGGGCCAGTCAAAAATTCGGAAGCGGTTTAAAAATATATTTTTCCTGTAGATAATTGAATTATCTTTCCAATGCATACTTTCACAATAAATTCCGCCTTGGGATGTGGGAGTTATACCAATTTTGGTGAAAGGTATATACTGAAATCAGACTCTGCGGGAAACATAAGGCTACTTTTACTGGTTAATTGCGTAGCCAAATAAATGTCAAAATTGCCACAAAATATGTCTTTTTTGTAGACAATAAAATTTTCTTTACATTCCATACTTTATCTTGAAATTCCTCCTTTAGACGCAAAAGATATGGCTATTTTTGTGACGAGTATCTCAGGCACTACGGGAATATTTGAAAAGCCTCATATCTTCATCTTTTATTTTCTCGATTTAATTACTTAGATAATTCCTGAAAATTAAGAAAAATATCATAACAATTCAGAAAAAGTATATTAAGAAGATGAAATTGATATTTATTTTTGAATTAGCTAAAATTAACAAAAAAGTCCTAATTAATTATTCTAAATGAAGCAAAAATAAGAGATGAATATGCATTCATCAGTTTCACTTCTCACGATCTTTAAACCGCATAGCCTGCTCACTGTCTTAAGACCGTGATGCTTGCACCATTTTACAAATTCCTCATCATTCATAAAAAATATTTCTAATATATCATTTCTTGTTCACATATTATAGAATGGCCTCGCCTGCAAAGGAAGTTGCTGAATCAGGCCATTGGACCAGAGAACAGCTACTAGAGCACCGAGATCAGCTCCAGCACATTGTTGATATGTGCACTGAGACAGGCAAATCTCCCGTTCAATTTCCCAAGGTCATTCACGACCTTGAGCGCATCAACAAGTGTCTGGCCGATGACCCAATCAAGAACCTCTCAGACCCTTCCTAACTGACGAAGGTTATGACTACATGCCAAACTCTAATGAGGAATCTCCAGCCACCAAGTCAAAGGGGAAGCGGAAGGCACAGGAGGTTATTAAGGAACGACCTACCAAAATACGGGCAAGGAAGAAAGTCCAGCCCATAACCTCCAGGTAACCAATCGTGGCAGAACAAGATACCCCCCTTGTCAAACAAGCCACATCCGCAACAGGATCAACTGACCTTGGTAATCGACACCTGAAAGTTGGCGACAAAATTCTACGACCAACAAAGTATATATGCTCCAACATACTTAAAAAGATGGGAGTATACGATAGAGTTCTTGCCTTTCTCGACAAGGAGAATCTTTCCAAACTCTGCTTCTTCATTGAAAATTCCTACCTCGATCCCACATTGGAATTCTTCACCTACCTTACCAAACAACCAGTAGATGCAAAAGACAAACCAAGAGACAAGGGTGAAGGCAAGCTTGTAAGCTCACTTTTCGGGAATAAGGTTACACTAATTGAAAACCTATTGAACAAAATCTTTATTGACAACCCGGACCAGCTGAAGAAAGCTACGGCAGTAGGTCTGGATCACCCACAGTTCAACAGGCACACCTTTCGGAAATCATTGACTAGAATCTCCAATTACGATTCCAAGACTTGCAAGGCCTCCAACATTCACTCATGTCTACTGTGAACACTGTATAGGATTATAATGGGTGCACTATTCCCTAGAAAAGAGAGTGGGAATGTCCTCATCTCGGACCTCTTCATACTATGGTCCATCCTAAAGGGGCAGTCGGTCAATATCGGATGGTAGCTGATACATAAACACACATCTTATGCCCCCGGAATGGAAATTTGCATGGGTGGTCACATCACATCAATTTTGAAGTACCTCAAGATGGATGGACCACTACAAAAATGTACATTGTTAAAAGATAACAACCTAACCAACGAGCAGATTCTGAAAAACACATACATAATCAAAGAGAAGGATAAAAAGCTCCATTATGTTTTCTGCCCCACTGTCAAAGAATCAAGAACGTTGTTACCACTTCCTAAGCTCGTAGATTATGATAAAGACAAATATTTGTTCACTCAAGAGGAGATGAATACTCTATTAGCCTCTACAAAAGCGAAGGGGAAACAAGCGATAGAAGGGTGAACGGAGCATAGTGTCACTGCTCCCGCAACACAGCCAAAGAAAATATCAGTGATGCGGTCGTCCAAACTGCTAACACATAAGAAATAGTAGTCTGGGATGCCCACATCTAAGATCACCCCAGAGGCAGAGCACCCCCATGCAGAAACCTTCGTGAATCCAACATCAGACCGCTTCATCTTGGGTCTGGATATTGGGATCACCTCAACATCCACTCCCGCCACCCTAGGGATAGAGGGGTCAAGATTTCTATCTTCCACCACCCTGTTATTTCCCACCATTCCACCACCCACCACCATTCCATTCACCACAACTACAACTCCACTCACATCATTTGATCCCCTTCCTTTCCCCATGAGTGAGCCAATTTTCGCCTCAACGCCCAATCTGACCTTCACTTCCACCACCTTCTCCCTGGCATTCTCGGTTCCACCTTTCATATATGGGATGTCACCACCTTTCTCATCCGCCACCACCCCGATATCACTGGTGACTCCTTCTACATTCGCCATGCAATTTGCGGGTCTACCAATGGTGTCTCTCTCACATGGCACCACCTCCTTTCCACCTAGACCCCAGCCACCACACTCATCCACCACTGGCATCCCCTTTTCACAAGTCGATGAGGCATTCAGACGTCAATTTGATGATATTCAAACCCTCCTCACCCACCCTTCTAACATCTTACAATCTATTTTTTCTTGTGTGTAGGGAGTTTCTACACAGGTATCCAAGCTCGACGAGTGGACTCACGCCTTACCGGACCTCCTCACAAGCATTCAACAATGACAGGAAGCAGCGGTCCAGCAAGTCAACCTCGTTGACAATCACTTGCAAGCCCTGCGAGAATTAATGCTTAGCATGAAAAGACAACAAGAAATGTTAGTCCAGCAAGTCCACCAGGTTACCAAGAAAATGCAACCATTTCCTGTGACCCTTCACGAGCTTCAACAGCAACATGTTGCAATGAGTACATGTATGGATCACATTGAAAGCAACCTCACACATCTCATCCGCCGCCAGGAGGAGCATGCAAATGATGCTTTAGATCAGCTACAAACAAAAGTGATTGATCTAACAACACGAATCCTCTCCGCTAAAGAAAGGTACACAGATCTCAAGGAAAGCCACAAAACATTGCTTGAAACCCATGAGCATGTGCAAGTGGCACTTGAAGAATTACAAGCCATCCATCAATGATGCAAGAAAGCATCAACTAAGAAGAACAAATACAAAGTAGCGGATGACGAAGATGATGATGATGACAATGACGATGATGATTCAGATTCCTCGATTGACTCCAATGCCGACAACTCCTCTTCAGACGACCAACCGGACGACCCAGGCAATGCTGGAGAGGGCACAAGTCGAGGAGCAGATAATACAAAAAAGGGAGATGGTGGAGACCATAGGGAGGGTGGTAGCAAAGAATTTGAAGACCACCATGCTCCTGACAACAATGATAATGTAACAATGTCCTATGTAGACCAATTCTTCAATTTTTCTACTATGGGCTCACTAGGGGATACAATCAAAGATGCAGCTTTTACTAATTTTCAACAATGTATCTTGGAAACTAGCACTAGCCCGCTCACAGCAGCTATCACTTTTCCACCATCTACTACGGAGCAAGTTGCAATCCTTCCCCCAAAATAGGAGGATTCTGACAAAGTGAGTCTCGACACCGATGATCAACTCGACTCCAACTTTGAAGAGAATGAAGATCTTCCACAATATTTTGATGACAATGAACAAACTTCACTTCCTCCTCCAAAAGACCTTCCCCCACCGCCACCCCTACCTCACAAGATGCACGACTTAGATCTGGCGGCCATCTCTACATTAGATGCTCAGGACATCTTTATCTTAAACACTATTGTAGATGATGCCAACGATAGGGGAACATCCTCTATAATAACACAAAGATAAAGCGTAAGATTACGCGTGAAGATTTCCGTGTTCTTCTACGACCTTAGTCGGCGGTGAAGATGTCTATCTTCCGTGTACTACTTGCTAACGCAATAGAGGAATTTCAGAGCCCAAAGAAAAAGCATCCAGTTTTTAATGCTTCACCTGCTCTAGCATTATGCCTATTGAACAAGGACTTACATGCAAAATCCATCGAGCGGCTGCAAACAGGTCTCACGAGAAAGGCACGCTAATAATGGTGCCTTTCAAAGTTTTTGGCCACTGACTCCTTATAATCGTTGACACTGAGGCTTGCGACGCCAAGGTTTACAATTTTTGTGCCAGTGAGCTTAAGGCAGGAACCATTAACTTCACTGGTTCAGAAGCCGGAGAAGCGTGATGCATTCCCTTCCGGCTTCTGAAAATAATATGGGCTGCCTTCCCATCTCATGCACATGGTTGGAGCCAACCATGGTTCAAGATCATCAACCCAGCCATTCAGACGCTAGAAGGATCAGGGGATTGTGATCTTTGCACAATCAGATTCACTCAGGCACTCAATAGACACATCCCCTTTACCGAGCTAGCTCAAGAAGACATGCATGCTTTATGGAGACAATGCGCCATGGAACTTATTTGCGATAAAAGGTTATTCAAGGAACCGACAATGGGACATGATGAAGTACCCCGCTATCTGTTCTCTGTCATCCAACGTCCTCAAAAGAAACCATTCAGACAAATCCTAAAGGAGTTGGAGCACCAACAACAACAAACTGCCACAATCCTAGAAAAACATCAACGGGAGCCTTACACTTATGATATGGCAGAAGATAAGGGGGACATAGATATACTAATAGGAGCTATCATCAACAGATCCCCCAAAGATATGGTGCCTCTTTCTGAAATAACATCGACATTCCCGAATTTTGACCTTGTTGCATGCAAGAGTCTTTCTAACAATGAACTCAGACTTATCATGTCTCTGCTATATGTAGAGAATGACAGGCTTGTTTTCCTTGGAAGGGAATATTCTTGTAATGGTCGATGCAATCTACGAGACCATACAAGTAAAAGGTACAATGTCCGTGAGCATTATGACTGCCTACCAATATCTTTTAGCACGGGACTTACCTATAGTTTACATGGCATCAACATACCTGAAGGATGATTTGCTCAGATCAAAGAACTTTGGAACCATAGAAGCTCTTACTTCATACCTTAAACATATGACTCTAAAGTTCATATTGCTTCCCTTCCTTCACTCTGAGCATTAGATGTTGTTGGCAACGAACTTACACAACGGAACTACAACTATCTACAATAGTTATGATAGCCAGATCAATCCAAACCAGAGACAATATAACATCATAGCAAAGACGCCCATGGAGGAAGTGGCAAAGGACTGTGCTGAATGACTACATGATCTTCTAGGCAAGCACACAAGGGTGTACAATAGAGCACATTTCAAGTGCCCAACCTTCTGCCACAGATGTCCCCAGCAAATTAGATAATCCAATGACTATGGATTCCACGTCCTTTACTGGATGTATACCCTCATTGTTATTGACAAACACATTGAGGAAATGATACACGTGGACTATCCCGCATTACGAGGGAAACTCACTGCTAATTTGCTCCTTTCTCATGGAGCCAACAGAGGTTTAATGATAACCTCCCATTTTGTGATGTTATCTTACTAGTTTTTCTTAGTTTTCCATACTCTTTCTTAGATAAATTAGATAGAATACTTAACTTTCTGCTTTATTGTGAATATACCAATAGACTGACATTTTCCTTTTTCTTCTTATAGAAAAACCCAAAAAAAAATTGCAAAAGTTCTAAACTTATCCCAAGACTGTGAAGTCCCTAGCGGTCCCAAGACCGTGAAGGCCCTAGCAGTCCCAAGACCATGAAGCCCCTAGCGGTCCCAAGACTGTGAAGCCCTATGAATCCCAAGACCGTGAAGCCCTAGCGGTCCTAAGATCGTGAAGATCCTAATGGTCCCAATACCACATGAAGGCCCTTGTAGTCCCAAGACTGAGAAAATCCCTAGCGGTCCCAAGACCGTGAGGACTCTAACGGTCCCAAGACCGAGTGCAGATTTATTGATTCCAAGAATGCGCAAAAGCTACAGTCTCAAGACCGTGAGGATCTAAATGGACTCCAGACCGTGAGGATCCAAATGGTATCTAAACTGTGAAGTGAAAAACCACTAGAGGGGGGTGAATAGGGTTTTATGATATTTTAATATTAATTTAACCAAAGCAAGCAACCACAAAAATATTGGACAAGGGGACAAGGATTTAGAGTGGTTCCAACCTTAGCAAATACTAAGGTAGTCAATCCACTATCCGGTTGCTTACCCAACTAGGATTTTGAAAGTATTTTATTTTATTACCTCGTAAGGATATTACATAAAATATCAATACTTTCACCAAACCCTTCGGACAGCCTTCACCTAGAAGTAGTCTCACAACCTCGAAGCAGCCTTCCTTGAAGTAACCTCAAGCTCCCCCTTGAAGTAGCCTTCCTCTTGAAGTAGCTTCCCATTGAGACAGCCTTCTTAAAGTAGTCCAAAGTCCACCTTCTCCTACTGATAAGACCCTTCTCCACTTGAGAAGTCAAACCCTCTCCAATCTGTAGCCTCCAACCCTAGGAGTAGCAAGGAGAGTACAAAAGATATAAAGGAACAAGAAAGAAAAATAGAAATTACAATACCGTTGTAGCACAAGGCTTGATTTCCTATATCAAGCATTTTGATCTCCTAAGCAATGTGTATGGAAGTGTAAGTGTAGTGGGTAGGAGATGCTAGCCTATAGGACATGAATTTAGAGCAATGGAAATGTATAGCCAATGTTGGAATTGCTCAATTGCTCACAAGAATGAATTGCCAATGCAAGTATGAATGCTCAAGTGTAGCACATGTGTACTATGGGTGTCCTATGGCTTGTCCTATTTATAGGAATGGCCTATGGATGCTTAAGGACGTTCTAGACACTTTCTAGGGGGTTCTTAGTGCTCAACTAGCTGTTAGGTATCCATTAGTTGCTTTAATAATGGCTAGTTAATTAACTCTGAAAAGTGCAGACATAACTCTTCTCGGTCGATGAATTTTCGACCGAGAGTCCTTCTCGGTCAAGGACTTGTCGACCGAGAGACTGTCTGGAGCAAGTGTATATAACATTCTACTCCAACTTCCAACTACCTTGTCTGTTGTGTCTAACGGCTACCTGGGTCTTTCTCGGTCGAGGAATTTGTCGACCGAGAGTGTCTCGGTCGAGGAGTTTGTCGACTGAGAATGACCTTGTTTCAATGTTTTGAACTAGATACTAAGTGTGTGTATGAGTGTGTTGATGTGACACTATTATAGGGAATGACCTATCTAAGTGTTGTTATTGGCTAGGGAAGATCTAACACTTGATTTACATGATGTCTAAGTACTTGTACATTATATACTTGTACAAGTTTTTACATTTGATTGCAATCATAAATTAAAGCAATTACAACATATAGATCATCCAAATAGTTTGTCATCCACCTAATTCCTGCAACACTCAAGTAGCACGTTAGATCTACAAGAATGAAATGTTTGTCATCATCGAAACAAAGGGATTATAATAATGTCCAATTTAGCCAACATGAAGATCCAAATAACTCAAAATCATTCAAGACCCCCTTAGAGTCTATAAATAGGACCCAAGGGGTACTCATTAAGGGGGACTTTTAGAGCCCAAAGGCTGCCTCATTTGTTCCAGAGTTGTTTCATCCTTCATCCTTCACCCCAAGGCTTCCGGTCTAAGATCCACACTCCATCCATAAGCCTACTTCCTCTCTCATCGACATAGAAAGTGGGGAGTGAAGGATTCATCACCAAAGCAACCATGCAGTGTGAAGATAGTTGTTCTCCTCTCCAAGGGGTCAACCTTCCTCCATCCTATGTGGAGATGATGTTTTCCTTCTCTTCTCCTATCTCCTTCTTTGTTCTTTCCATGAGAGAGTAGTTCCATACACTAGGGTGCGGGGAGTAGCCCCGCTACCCATGTTTTCATTTCATGCATTGTAATTCATGAGTTTGCAATAGAGAAATGCTATCTTTTTAGTTCAACATCAATTGTTTAATGAATGCTAGTTGCTTGATCACCAACCTGTGTTACCTATTATCTACTAGTGTGAATTGTCTACATTTGTGCTTTTAGATTTGATTATCGATTGTATATTGGTTCTTGATGTATGTAGTCACCATATATCTATTTCGGTATCTAGGAACGCTTTTCAAGGAGTGGAGTAAACTCACCTCCATTGTTGTGCTTTCATACTATGAAATGGAATCAGTTTACGTATGAAAGTACAACTTTGACAGGTCGAGGAACACACTTTGCGAAGGGAGTGATGCAAAGTAAGTGATCATTCATTTGGGGATGATTGTCATTGCAATACTTCCACATTTCTTGTAATTGGCTATTCAAAAGAAAGCTAAGTCTACAAAGATACTAACTGATTAGACCCTTTTTACATGCCATGTTATTATGATGTATGTTATGATTCATGTGTAGTGGTGGTGAAACTCAATCACATCCTAGTGGTTCCTAAATTTTGTTTACAACCTTAACTTTACTTTCCTGCCATTTAATTTGCTTTTTCATTCTATTTTAATCATCAACCCAACTCTTGGATCTAAATATCAACTCTTAAGTAGATAAATAGAATTATAATGTTTTCCATCTTGTTAAATTCTTAACAAGACCGTTGTCTTGTGGATTCAACCATTAATTGTACTACGATAAGACTTCCACGTACCTTAGCATATGTGGGTGGAGATCTTATTCTACCACATGCAAGGTTAAACATAGAGACTTACTATCTCAAAGATTTTTAGTGGTGCACGTGATTCCATGCAAGTGGAGGACCCATCAAAAATTGGTGTCATTTCCAGGGACAACGAAACATTTTAATTTCATTTATCAACTTGCTAGTTGATTAGGATTTTACATTTTACTTTGATGACTACTTCATATCTTTTTGATTCCATCATCTAAAGTGTGATTTTTCTTCTACTCAGGTAGAAAATGTGTATGCAAAACTATGGATTCTCCCCTGAACCAGAGTACAACTCTAAGGTAGAACAAAACTTCCACCAACGTATCAGACTCAACCACTAACAAGCTAGATAGATGGCTGAAGAACAACGCCAAGACACCTTGGTATTAGAAAGAGTCAACACAGCTGTAACATACTGAATTTTGGGCATTTTGCCTTTTGGTCCTCTTTTCTATCTTTTCCTTTCATTTCTATCCTCTTTGGCCTTTTTGTTTAATTTGTGGAGAATATGATAGTTTAATGAACATTTGTTCACCTTTTATTCCAATATTTGGGTTTATGCACAAATACCTCAGTGGAAGCTTAGTAATGGGTCAAATATGCAAAATGTCCACTTAAGTGATAAAAAGAATAAATAAATTCGTCCTAGAACTTTCTAGCACTTCCTAGAATAAGAGAAATAAGAGAAAATTCTGAAATATAAATAAAGGAGATGATAAATGCAATAATAAGGGATAATATGGAATATTTTGGGATAAAAGAAGATAATGAGGAATATATTGTTCCAAAAATCCTAAATAGAAACCCCAGGAGATAATTTGGATAATAAATATATCAATTTCGTTTTCTTGACTTAAAGGTTGCTTAATGGCCAAGTACCATCTAATTTGGATAATAAATAAATATATTAAAGCCTTTATTATAAGATAATGGGAAATACGCCAATAAGGTGAAATCAAATATCTAATGTCCTCAAATGGGAAAACTAACTCCAAATTCATAATCTACATATCAAAATTAGTCTATGTGTGAATTTTCTTTTAATTTGGTCAATGCTTAATATTTTATTATATTCAGGAGAGAGGAAATAAATTAAAGAGCAAAAATATAAATATTTGTTGAAAAAATTAATTAATGGCAAAATCGTGTTCTAAACGTTTAGTACTACTTATAGCCCAAGTTTTATATTTTTAGAAGGTTTATAGATGCCTCTAATAAATTAAAAGGATAAATAAGTGGTAAAATGTAAATGAATTAAATAAAATAAAAAATTCTTAAAAAAATATAATAATTCCAAATTCGTATTTTACATGTTAAAATGTATCTTTGGATAAATTTTGATTGAATTTGAAAAATATTTGATGAGAAGACAAATTTAGGAGAGAGAAAGTGTGTAAAACTTTCAACTCATTATTTAAAATAACAAACAACTTCAACAAATAGAAATAATACCAAATTTGTATCTAACATACTTAATATGAATTGTGGGTCAAGGTTTGTAATTTTTGGATAATTCTAATGCCATGAGTGAAGGAGGAAAGAGAAAATAGTAATTTGCTTAATTAAATAATCTAACTTTCTCAAAATATAAATATAATTTTATATTCCGATTCCTCACCCCAAAATCAGTAAACCTTCCAAATTTGGATTTATTTGGAGTTTAGTTGAACCCTCAAATAATAAAAGAGAAAAAGTTAAATAATTGAATAAGAATTATACTCCAAATTGGTTTGGCAACTAAATAAATATCATCTTCCTCCTTGAGCCGTGTGTACTGTACCACCACGAAAGTTAGATTTTCAATTCGTGATTTCTCGGTCGTTTCTCAATGAAATTGAATGATTTCTTCATCTACACGTTGCATTTAAGATTCCACATCTTTTGGTAACTTACTCGTTCAGTTTCGTGAAGAATCGAGGAAACGCCCTATTGCTTGCTTCCCAAGCTTTTCGGCCACCAACCTCCTCGCCACATCCCTTCCCCTCGCTTATATATATCCCTACCCCTATGTGTGCTGGCACGATTGCAACTCAACCCTACTTCCAATTGCTTGATTTTTCGTTGTTTCGACCGCCGACGAGCCGCCAAAGATATGGAGATTGTGGCACCTCTCTCTCTCTCTTCTGACATCTCCATCGACGCAATTAATAGAACCATCAGGTTCATGATCTCTCTCTCTCTTTCAATTGCATATTTGAACGTTGGTTTTGGTTGGGTATTCTGGTTTTGCCCAAAATCACAGCCAAGCAGCAACAGCTTCTCGACGCCATGGCAACGGGTCTGGGAGGGAGATGACTCCCTGAGTTTTTACTCTTTTACCCCCTGTTTTCTTCTTCCTTTGTTATTCTCGGTCAGGGGCAATATTGCCTTTTTGCCCTTGTTATTTTTGTTTTGAGGCAAGTCAATCGAACTTTGACACAGTGACATGGCTGAATCTGATTGGGCTGGGTCATCTGGGCCCCGCTCTCTCTTTCTCTCTCGCAACTTTAAATACTGATGTGGAATTTTGTGATTGGTCAGATTTATAAAAATCATATCTTTTTACTTGTTTGTCCAAATTTAAATATAAACTATTATTGGAATCGGTAGAATGAGATCTATCTAACAAAAATACTTTCGTGGTTTGATTCTGAGTTTTTCGAATATGTATTTTTCGAGTTGATTTAGTTAACTAATAAATATGGAAAATACCCTAAAAAGTCAGTAATTCGAAAATATACAAACATATATGTTATTTTGATTAGAAGAACGTAACTAAGACAGTAGTGAGGTTTTCAAAGTCTAAATCGATCGTTTTTGGAAAAATTCAATGGTTTTGAGGTTTTAATCCTTTAATATGTATACATATATCTAATACATAAATATGATGATCATATTAGGGCAAGTGGATCTGATCTCGTATAAAAGTTATGAAAAGTGGTTCTAAGATTCTAAAGATTAAAGGTATGTGCTATGTATGTGCATAATACACTTCAGTTGGGAATTATTTGTTCCATTACCTATGTTTCCATAATGAGGCCTATTTGCACCTTATATCCTATCTTCATGGTTCTCTTGTTATACTTGCCTCATGATCAGTTTGGAATATTATTCTTGGGTCTTGGTACCCCACTGCTTTGTTCCATTTGATATTGTTGTTACTTGCCATCTATTCTAGCATGTTGATTTTATTAGACTAATTAACTAGTGTAGTGGTACTTATATGTACAACCACCCATAGTTGGGGAATGTGTTATTTCTCCCCTGGGGAATTGATACTCTCCCCCGCACACAAAATGTGTGTAGGTGACTGGGAATGTGATACTCTCCCCTCACCCTTTTTGGTTGAAGGTCCAGTAGGTGCCTCAACCCTACATAGTTAAGATAGTCAATATTAATCATACATGCAAAACCTTGGTTATATATTATTTATGGCAAGCATCTATTGAAATATTCTTTTTATATATGTGGCCTCATTCTCTTGATGTCTCATCTTTTGATGAATCCCTCGTCTGATTTACTTATTATATTTATTTTTTCACCTTTAGTATAGTTTAGTGACACATACTTTTATTTTCCTTCCCTCTTGCTGGGTGCTTTCCCAACCACCCAGATGTGGAGCAAAGTGATGGATAAGGCATGAAGATCTTAGCGTTGACATGGACTAGCTGATGGATATGTTGCTTGGAGACAAAAGTGGAGTAGTCTAGTTTCCCTCTACTTAGATCCTCTTTTTGTATAAAGCATGTACACCCATATTGGGGAAATTTTTATGTACACTTTATTTGAAATTGAATATAGTCAAAAAATTTATTCCGCTGCTTTCCAATGAGTTTTGATTATCATATTTTAGTAGAGGGTGGTTTATCCCACTCTTTAAAACAGCTATAGCAGCTCAGAGAGCACAACTCATCGCTAATACACGTGCTCAAGTCCAAGCTGAAATTTGAGCTAAAGAGAAAGCTCGCATCCAAGCTGAAAATGAGGTAGCCACAGCAGCTGCTCAGTTATTGATAAGGAACAAGCAGCTTCGAGACTATGTTGTTCCTAAGAACTCTGAGTATAATCACCCAGTTCAGCCTCCACTCATTAATGTTCCTAACTTCGAGATTCGAACACAATGGATCCAAATCATGCAAGGCATCTCGTTCTAAGGAGACACTGGAGATGATTGCATGGACCATCTGAAGCGATTCAAGGCACTTTGCCGATTGGTACCACAAGCCAGAGCTACGCTAGATGCAATCATGCTCTGAATTTTCAACTTCACTCTGTCTGGAAAGACACTAAGCTGATATAACTCTTTAGATGGAGAGCCAATCACCACCTGGGCTCCCTTGGAAGAAATTTTTTTGGAGAAGTTCTTTCCTCCCTCGTTGACTTACCAGATTAGGGGACAGATCAACCAATTCCTCCAACTTCCTAAAGAATCACTAGCATAATCATGGGAAAGATTTAAGGAACATTTGAGAAAATGTCCACATCACGGAATCTCACAAAATTAGCTCAAAGAAACATTCTATAGAGGGGTAAGTGATGAAATAAAAAAAATTTTGGATTCCTCATCTAGAGGAAATTTCATGAGATAGAATTATGAGGACACTTGGAATATTGTTATGCTCAGAGCTGAGAACCAATCCAATTGGGGAAGACCATCTACAGGAGGAATTTGTAGAAATGAAAGCTATCAATGAAGCTCTGAAAAACATAGTTCATAAGCAACAAGCACTTGAGACAGTGTTTGGAGAATATGATAGGAAGAAGAACTCCCAAGTTAAACAAGTTAAAGCAACTACTGAAACTTGTCAAGCTTGTCATGCATCAGATCACCCCACATTATCATGTGGCCTTTTATACGATGTGATGATGGATCTGTAGATGCCTCAACCACAATATGAACCAATCATTGAACAACTCGAGGATCAGCTACTAGAGCAGGTTAACTCTATCCACACCATACCGGGTTAAGCATACTATAATCCAGATCAACCAAGAAACCACCATGGACTTCAATATGGGAACCCCACAGGAACTGCCAATCCACAACACCAAACACAAGGTGGGTATTCTAATAGACCACCACCTGGATTCTAGAGAAATTATAACTGAAGCCAAGGAAACAATAGAGGTGGGTTTCAAAGATTTGTCTACCCAAGAAATTCTTCTTCATACTATCAATACACTCACCCTCCGTTGCACCAACAATTGCACCAACCTCAATCAAATTAGTAGCAAATTCATCAACTTCAGTTGACAGCTCCTCAACAATAACACCCTCAAGGACAACAACAAATTACACAACATCAACAAAAGAATGTCCAACCACCATCAACAGATGAATTGTCTCTGATAAGGCAAATGTTGCAATCTCAATAGACCATGCTTGCCAACCAGCAGGCTCAATAGAAAGTTGTAGAAACCCAATTGGCACAAATTGCAGCTCAGATGAAACCTCCAGTAGGTACTTTCACCGGTCATCCAGAAATAAATCCGAGACATGATCAACTCAGACCAAAATAGTTGAATGTAGTTACCACAAGATCTAGTCATGTTCTTACTGAAGCTACCAAAATCATTTAGGAAGACGAAGATACCGTTAAAATCATTCCAAATATAAACATAATTCAAGAAACTGAAAAATCTATAGAGGTCGAGAAGGCGAAGGACCAAGAACCAGTTTTCAAAGAACCATAAGTCCCACCATACAAGCCCAGGATACCCTATCCCGGACGATTGAGAGAGACTAAACTGGATACTAGAGTAGATCACAAGACTAAATGACAGAACCATTGGAAAAGATTATATGTCCCTCCTTACTTACATGTGCACAGGGTAACTAAGAGGTTTCTCTTTCTCACTTCAAATTAAAGTCCCATTACCATTTGGTCAGTTAAAGCTCAACATCCATATCCATCCTCATTTCTTGAACCATAAGGATATACAGTTATGATCATATGTTTTAAAGTTGACCTACCCAATTATTTTCATATTCTTAAAGTTCAAGGAAGCAATGAAGAAGCTATATGTTGATATTCTGTTCCTTAACGCTCTCTCTGAAATTCTAGTTTGGTCTAAGTATCTGAAGACATTTCTATCAAATAAGTACATGACCGGAGAACACAAGACAATAAAATTAGCTCAAACTACTTCTGAAATCATTCTCAACAAAATGCCAAAAAACAAAAGGACCCTGGCTCCTTCGGCATCCAATGTTCTACAGGAAATACCTCTTGCAAGAAAGGATTAGCTGATTTGGGAGCCAACATATCTATCATGACCTTTTCTATGAGTAAACGATTGGGCTTTATTGATTTGCTACCCACAACAATGACAATCCAGCTGGTTGATTCTACCATTATCGCACCTTTGGGAATTATTGAAGATATCCTAGTGAGAGTAGGAAGAGACTCCTATGTCCCTTGTGATTTTGTTGTCACGGACATAAAAGAAGATCTAAGGTATCCAATAATATTCGGTAGACCTTTTCTCATGATAGCCATAGCACTAATTGATGTCAAAGCTGGCACAATTACCTTAAGGCTGGGGAAAGAAACTATTCAATTCAGAGTCTTTGACAGCCTTAAAAGTCCTAGCATCCACGAAGAAGTCTTTCTTCTTGAGGCAATAGATAAAATGTCCCAGTTGAGGCAAGAAACTCCTGAACCATTTGATGCTCTGGAAGACGTCTTAACGAATCCAAAAGCTGAATTTTCAACCGACGAACTAGTTCAACAATGTCTACAATACCTAGAACAAGCCGAAGAAGTTCTAGAAGCCACTTTTGAGGAGTTGAAATCTGTCACCACTCTGGAGACTACTGAAGTGCTCAAGGCACTTGAGATGAAATTCCTACTAGCTGGACTCAAACACGTCTTTCTAGATGAAGAAAAATTGTGTTCGGTCATTATCAGTTCCACTTTGATGGCTGACTAGGAAGAAAGACTCCTTGTTGAGTTAAGTAAGCACAAGAAATCCATTGGATATAAGATGACTGACCTAACTGGGATAAATCCAACTTTGTGCATGCACAGATTACCTATGGTGGAAGAATTTAAACTATCACGGGAGCACCAGAGGAAGCTAAACCTGAATCTCTAAGAGGTAGTTTGCCTTGACGTTCTAAAACTTCTAAAAGTTGGTATTATCTATCCAATTTTCGACTCTCAATGGGTAGGTCCGGTTCAAGTGGTCCCTAAAAAGGTGGGGACCATTGTTGTTTTGAATGATAAAAATGAACTGGTACCCACCCGGACTGTTACCGGGTGGAGGATGTGCATCGACTATAGGAAATTGAACAAGGAAACAAGGAAAGAACACTTTCCTTTACCTTTTCTTGATGACGTTCTTGAACGTCTAGCTCACCAGAAATTCTTTTGCTATCTCGATGGCTACTCAGGGTTTTATAAAATTCCAATACACCCTGAAGAACAAGAAAAGATGACTTTTACATGCCCTTTGGAAACTTACGTCTTCAGGAGGATGCCCTTTGGGTTATGTAATGCACCTGCTACATTCTAGAGGTGTATGTCTGCCATATTTGTAGGATTAACCAAATCAATTATGGAAGTATTCATGGATAACTTCTCAGTCTATGGAGATTCCTTCGATAACTATCTACTTAATCTTAGTAAGGTGCTACATAGATGCGAGGAAACAAATTTGATCCTTTATTAGGAAAAATGTCACTTTTTCGTGACAGAAGGTGCTTTCCTCGGGCATCGAGTGAGTGAACGAGGGATTGAAGTAGACAAAGCAAAAATAGATGTCATTTCAAAGTTGTCACCACCAAAAGACATCAGAGGAGTTCAAGCCTTCCTGGGCCATGCTGGATTGTATCGAATATTTAGTCAAGACTTTTCAAAAATCGCAAATCCCATGACTCACATGTTAACTAAAGATGCAGATTTCAATTTTGATCAAGAATGTTGACATAGCTTCACGACTCTAATGAACGCCTTAGTTTCTACGCCTATACTAAGAGCTCCTGATTGGTCATAGCCCTTTCAAACAATGTGTGATGCCAGTGACTACTCTATAAGAGCAGTACTAGGGCAGAGGATAGATAAGAAGCCCTACATGATATATTACGCATAAAAAATGCTTGATGAGGCCCAAAAGAATTATACAACTAAAGAAAAAGAATTCTTGGCATTCATCTATGCTTTTGATTCATTCCACTCTTACCTGATCGGATCAAAGGTTATAGTTTACACAGATCATTCAACAATAAAATATATGATTCAGAAATAAGATGACAAACCTAGACTTATTCGTTGGGTGTTGATGCTTTAAGAGTTTGACCTAGAATTAAAGGACAAAAGTGGGGTGGAAAATGTTATCGTCGATCACTTGAGTCACATTGAAGATCAAGATGAAGATAATATACCTATATGTGACTCTCTACCCGATGACCAACTCATGAAGGTCACCACTGGATTCCCCTGGTACGCTGACATGGTAAATTATCTGGCTACGGGAATTGTCCATCCTTCTGCTTCCTATCATGACAGGAAGCAATTTTTCCATGACGTCAAGCAATACTTCTGGGATGAACCATACCTCTTCCACTTATGTGTAGACGGATTATTCTGTTGTTGCCTTCCTAAAGAAGAAATCACCCCAGTCTTGGAACACTGTCATTATAGTCCCACTAGGGGGCACATGAGTTCAAAGAAGACTGCTCTTAAAGTCTTACAGTCTGGTTTCTTCTGGCCGACAATAGAAAAAGATGCACATGAATTTGTACAATCATGTGGTAAATGTCACCTCTCTGGAGTGATATCCAAGTAGAATGAAATTCCACTAACTTTGTGGTAGGAAATTGACCTCTTCGATGTATGGGGAGTGGACTATATGGGTCCATTTCTCTCATCATATGGATTCTCCTATATATTGGTCGTTATGGACTATGTATCCAAATGGGTAGAAGTTATACCTATTGTATCTTGTGACTCTAAGCTAGTTATTAAGCTGTTCAAGGATATTATTTTCCCTAGGTTCGGAGTTCCTAGAAAAGTCATATCTGATGAAGGGTCACATTTCTTGGAACGTAGTTTTGAAGCACTTCTACAAAAATACGGAGTAAAACACAAGGTCACCATGCCTTGTCATCCACAAACAAGCGGCCAAGTTGAAGCCTCAAACAGACAACTAAAAGCTATTTTAGAGAAGAATGTCAACAGGAACCACACAGATTGGTCCACCAAGCTTTATAATTCTCATTGGGTATATCACACTGCTTACAAGACACCAATAGGAACAACTCTATTTCGTTTGGTGTATGGAAAGTCATACCATCTTCCAGTCGAACTAGAACACAATGCTTGGTGGGCTATTAAATAGTTGAATTTCGATTTCAAAAGTGTTGGTGAGTACAGACAACTTCAATTACAAGAACATGAAGAACTACGAATGTCTTCTTACCAAAATGCCAGGATTTACAAAGAGCAAACTAAGATGTAGCATGATGGCCACCTTAAAAGAAAAGATATCATCATTGGAGACAATGTCCTTCTTTTAAATTCTAGACTCAAAATGTTTCCCAGGAAACTCCGCATAAAGTGGTCTGAACCCTTCACTATCAAGCATATCTACCCAAGTGGAGCGGTCATCATCCTTGACGACAATGGAGGAGAAAGGACTATTAATGGCAACAGACTGAAAAGATAATATACCCCAGCTGATAAAACTCCAAGACAAACCATTGGCATTCACGATCCCACTGCATCAACCTGATCAAGCCAGAATCTCATCGAGCCAGTGATGTAAAACCAAAGCGCTACTTGGGAGGCAGCCCCAGAACTGAGTATCACCTTTCTTTTTCATTTAAAAAAATATAAAAATTAATATTACCAACCAAAATAGATATAAAAATATAAAAATCAATAACCCAAACGGTCTTGAAACCGTTTGGTCCTCCCAGTCTTGAAACCATTTGGACCCAAACGGTCTTGAAACTATTTGGTCCTCTCGTTCTTGAAACAGTTTGGACCCAAATGGTCTTGAAATTGTTTGGTCCTCTCGGTCTTGAAACCATTTGGACCCAAACGGTCTTGAAACCATTTGGACCCAAATGGTCTCGAAACCATTTGACCTAAAAAAAAATTATTATGAGCAGCACCCCCTTACCTATAAATATAACCCTAAACCCTCTCTTTTCACTTCTTCGATTCTCGAAACTCTCTCGTGCGGACCTGTTCCATTCCTTCTACTTTCTTCTCCCTTGTGCAAACCCACTCTTAGTTATTTGCTCTCGCATGACCCGAGCTCCGCTGCTGCCTCTGATCACGCTCCCTCTTCACGTCGGGCACCCACCTTCCCATTCGCGCTCCCGACAATAGCCCCATTCTTCATCTTCATTGAATCCACAACAACCATCACCACAACCATTACAGTTAGGTAGATGACACTCACAATCATCATCATCATTGCCTCTATCATCACCGCCGATGCTTTCGTTGTTGCCGCCGCTTCACCTTCATCTCCATTGATGTGTTCATCGCCGCCGCTATTTTGCCTTCTTTGTGGTTTTGGCACCTACAGATTCCTTGCAATTTCACTCTTAATGGTCTTCACCCTCGTGGTTTTCATCCTCACAGTTTCACCCTCACGGTTTTCATCCTCACGGTTTCACCCTCGCGGTTTCATCCTCTTGGTTTCATCCTTAACGGTTTTCATCCTCGCGGTTTCACCCTCGTGGTTTTCATCCTAGCAGTTTCACCCTCACGGTTTTCATCCTCGCGGTTTCATCCTTAACGGTTTTCATCCTCACGGTTTCACTCTTGCGGTTTTCATCCTCGTGGTTTCCCTCTTAACAGTCTTCACCCTCATGGTTCCACCCTCGCGGTCTTGAAAATCGTATGGACTCTTGCGGTCTTGAAAACCATTTGATCTCTTCGAGGTTTCATTCTTAAAGTTTTTATTCTCATGATTCTACCACTCACAGTTTCACTCTTCCCAGTCTTTACAATGCATGAATCCTTCACGGTTTCGAAACCATGTGACCTCTTCACAGTTTTAAGACCGTGAAGCTTGCACCATCTTACAATCATTTTTAAAATTCATACAATAATTCCATTAGCACTAAATTTCAACTTTTTCTAATGTATGATTCCTTGTTAAATTTACAAAATGGCCTCACCTACAAAATAAGTTGCTAAAGCCCACTTCTGGACCAGGGAGCAGTTGTTGGAGCACCAGAATAAGCTCTAACACATCATTGACCTCTGCGCAAAAATAGGCAAAACCCCAATTGACTTGCCCAAGGTCATTTACGAGCTTGAGCGTGTCAACAAATGCCTAGCAGTGGACCCATTCGAGGACATCAAAGATCACTCCTCCACCGATGAAGGTTCTGACTACACACCAAACTCAGATGAGGAATCTCTATCCACCAAGAAAAAGGAGAAGTGTAAGGCCCAGGAGGTTATTCAGGAAAGAACCCATAAGACGGGCAAGGAAGCAAGTCCAGCCCACAACCACAAGAGAACAAATTCAGGTAGGACACACTACTCCTCCTGCTGCCACCGCTGTAGCAGTAGTACTAGTTGAATAGCATATTCAACACTTGTAGGCTGGTGATAAAATTTTATGACCAACAAAGTATGTATGCTCCAACATACTAAAGAAGATGGGCATCTAAGATAGAGTTCTTGCCTTTCTCAATGAGGCAAATCTTTCAAAACTCTGCTTCATCGCCGAAAATTCTTACCTTGAGCCCACACTGGAATTCTTTACCTACCTTACAAAGAACTAGTGGAGGCCAAG
Source organism: Alisma plantago-aquatica (assembly GCA_963693085.1). Taxonomy (NCBI): domain Eukaryota; kingdom Viridiplantae; phylum Streptophyta; class Magnoliopsida; order Alismatales; family Alismataceae; genus Alisma; species Alisma plantago-aquatica. The sequence goes on from OY856410.1 coordinate 54,626,579, forward strand.
GACAAATCAAGAAATGGAGGTGAATGCAAGATTGTAACCTCACTTTTTTGGCAACAAGTTTCCACTGACTGAAAACATGTTGAACAAAATTTTCATTGACAACCCAGACCAGCTGAAGAAGGCTACGGAAGTAGGTCTGGATCACCCACAATTCAACAGTCACTTTATATGGAAATCATTCACTAGAATCCCCAATTATGATTCCAAGACCTACAAAGCCTCCAACAATCATTTTGGCCTGGTGTGAACTCTGCATAGAATAATAACATGCGCACTATTCCCTAGAACGAAAAGCAGGAATATTCTCATTTCGGACCTCTTCATACTACGGTCCATCCTAAAGGGGAAGCCAATCAATATCGGACAGCACTTGATACATAAACACACATCCTATGCCCCCGGGAAGGAAATCTGCATGGGTGGTCACGTCACATCAATCTTGAAGTATCTTAAGATGGACAGACCACTTCTAAGATGTACTTTGATAAAGGGTGACAACTTAACAAATGAGTAGATTCTAAAAACACATATATCATAAAGGAAAAGGATGCCAAACTCCACTATGTCTTCTGCCTAACTATCAAAGCATCCAGGATGCTGCTACCACTTCCTGAACTAGCAAATTATTATAAAGACAAATACATGTTCATTGAAGAGGACCTTGCTACCCTGCTAGCCTTTATAAAAGGGAAGGAGAAACAAGCAACAAAAGGGCGAACGAAGCATAGTGCTACTGCCCCAGCAACTAAATCAAAGAAAATACTGGTGGCACAGCTGTCCAAACTGCACATACAAAAGCAACAACAATCAGAGACACCCACCTCCAAGATCACCCCAGGAGCAGAAACCATCATGAATCCAACATCAGACCCCTTCATCTTGGATCTGGAGGTTGGGATCACCTCTACAACCACCCCCACCACCCTAGGGATAGAAGCGTTGAGACCTCTATCCTCCACCACTCTGCCATCTTCCACCGTTCTGGTGTCTATCACTCTTCCACTATTTTCCACAATCATACCCACCACAATTCCTTTTCCCACAACCACAACTACACCCACATCTTCTGCCTCACTCATTTTTTCCACAGGTGAACCATTTTTCACCACAACGCCCAATGTCACCTTCACCTCCACCAACTTCCCCCCCCAGCATTCTCGGCTACACCTATCATATCCAAGATGTCACCACCTTCCTCATCCGCCACCACCTCGATACCGTTGGTGACTCCCTCTACAGTCGCCATGTAATTTTCGGTCTCATCAATGGTGTCTCTCTCACAAGGAACCACCACCCTTTCACATGGACCCCAGCCATCCCACCCATCCATCATTGGGGTCCCATTTTACAAGTCGGAGAGGCATTTAGACGTCAATTTGACACTATTCGAACTCTCCTCTCTGACCCTTCTAACATCTTACAATCTATTTTTTCTTGTGTGCAGGGGCTTTCCATGCAAGTGTCCAACATCAAAAAATGGACCCACACCTTACCGGACCTTCTCACAAGCATTCAACAATGATAGGAAGCAGTGGTCTAGTAAGTCAACCGCGTTGACTATCGCTTCCAAACCCTACCGGAGTTGATGCTTAGTATGAAAAACTAGCAAGAAGCGTTGGTCCAGCAAGTCGACAAGGTCTCCAAGCAAATTCAACCTTTGCCTGAGACCCTCCGAGAGTTTTAGCAGCAAAAAGTTGCACTGAGCACATGCATGGATGGCATTGATAGCAACCTCACACAACTAATAATCTGTTGGATTTTAGGGGAGGCATAGAAGGCAGCGAAAACAAAATTTTTCTTCCCCAAACCCAGAACAAGGAAACGCATCAACGTCTATACAATAGGAAAGGATGGTCTGTGGAATCATACCTTGTCCTGAGGCTTGCTCGGTGACAATACCTCGCGCCTTGTGCGGTCTTCACCTCCTGTCTTGGACGGTGTCTGTGCAGCTCCTGGTCGCATTGGGACTGAAGACTCCTGGTCTCACCGGGACTGTCGGGATTGACAGTTGTCCTCCTGAGCGGCAGAAACCTCCCGCCTCTTAAGTAGTCCACACGGACCACCTGGAACTCCAATCTCCTTGTCCCACAAGGAATTGGAAGGAGTCACACCCTCCTATCAACGTACTAGTCACCAACACACTCTCCTGCTACTAGTCGCAACTATAGTTTTCTTTCCCTTGCTGTGCCTCCCTTATCGGGTAGCACTTGCTCGGGCTCTCTCGGTTACCAAAACCAGAGAGAACGAAAACTTTGAAGAGCAACTAGTTTGCACTGAGTTGTACTTCGAGAAGCCCCCAATACCCCTATATATATAGGAGGGTCATGGGACAGGGTTCTCCATCTCGAACAATGCGGGACTAAAAGCAGTAGTAGAAGGGTTCAAGATTTTCCACAAAACAACCTACTCGCAACCTGAACCGATCGTTTCACAACTGAAACGATCGGTTGACATCTCAACCGATCGGATGGGACCCATGAGTCGGTCAGTTCACTTCTGAACCGGTCGGTTCGTGGTCCTGATCAGTTCCCGATTGACTTTCCCTCTTTTGTTTCTAATTGGTATCAAATACCAATCCTTTTCCTAATCAAATTGGACAAGTGAAAAGAAAGGAAAATTCTCACCAATCTGACTTTCCCAACTTGCTCGGTTGCAAAAGTTGAACCGATCATTTCAACACTTGAAGCGATTGTTTCATCCTGTCCATGAGCCGATCGACTCAACACTTGATTCGACCGGTTAACCAAGCTCAGCCAATCGGTTCATCACATGAGCCGATTGGTTGGGAGTGCAGATTGTGCAGAATCAGTCAATTGTGATTTCAATCAATCTGATACTCTAATCAATCTGTCCAACACCTTGAACACTATGATTTTGAGCAATCAATTAATTGAGTGTTTAATTGAACTACTAAACTCCTTTAGTAATCAATCTGAACATTGTTTGTGGACAAAACTCCTCTTCCAGGTTACATCCTATGTGTGTGACCCTACAGGTCCTTTTTCACGTTGGCAATGAAAGTCCATAACACTTATGACTTCACAAGCAAAGAGTGGTGCCTAATCACACATCAGTGCTACCCAAGTGAAAGTAGAAAGTTGGAGAACAACTTTCAATCCTACAATTCGTGAATGGTGTTACAGTGAATGTATAATTCCTTTGTCACTGATATCTCGAATGAACTCGAGGCATGGAATAGTCATCATGTCAACGTTCATTCACTTTCTTGATCTCAGAGCAGATTGGAAGAGATATGTATGACATCAATATCACATACTGATTCACACATGTGTGCGGATGCCTATTTCAATCCTACTCATCAAGTGGCCTTGGATATCAAACTCCCTCAGGAGGGACAAATCCCATATCTATCACTCACCCCTCAAAAGCCCCATGTGTCAAAGCCACCCAATCATCACCTTTATAACAACCCATGTTTCAGGACTGCGTTTATTGATGTCAAAGTGTGCCCAACGACATGTGTTGTGGGTAGTGATTTCAGGTCAAAGAATCACATTCACCACCATCACTGTGAGTACTGACTGTGACTACCATGTCATGGTTCCATGTGTCAAACTCACGGTGGGTCTGTCCAGTACACTTGTTCTCTAACAAGTACCTATGTGTTTGGTTTGATATCTCTATATAATGACTAATGAGATTTTGTCATCAACCAACACCACAATCTAGTCTTGTGTGTCATTGTTGTCTATCTACCTTCCACAATGACATCTGACTAGGGACATAACAAGAATGTACAAACTCTTAGCATCTGTATGATCTCATCGTTCAGGTCCTGAACCTGAAGGCATACGTCATTGAGTATTATCATTCTCTAGACATTCAATCTATTCTGTCACTATCTCATATGACTGAACTAGAAAGAATTCGAAGCTTGCCTTTGATGTTTATCAAATCAATCTTAATTTAACGCACCAATCATCCCATGATTGGCTCTCAGGGCATACATACCAACAAACTCCCACTTGCACTGCGAGCCAATCACCCTTGAATCATATTCATAGCGATATTCAAACATCTCCCACATGTTACTCTGCTCTAGTGCGATAATACTGAGTAGTGGTAACACCTTGCCAAAGTCAGTATAAATTGCTTGTCTCACATCTCTTCATTGTACGTCACACGTATGAGATGGAGTTGTCGTAATATGCGATCTAGTATTCCTTTGCTAACCTTTAGCCACATTACATGATCAAGGATTCCATACTTGTCATCAATGACCGGAATATCTATAAGTTCATCTCATGAACTTCCAGATCCATATAGTATCCACTGTTGTTCTCTAACACACGGATACTCGGCATTTCCTTTAAAATGGTTTCATTAGAACACTTCCAATTATAAAAAAAAAGTTCACTTTTATATATCCTATATATTTTTTGCGATTAATTTTCTGTCCTTTTTTCAGAAGTTCGTGTCAATGTAACTCTTTACATCGAACTCTTCCTTATCTCCATAGAACTAGTACTTCTCAAGTACTTATCAAGTTCTTATGGTTTCCAGTAACCCTTAATGGAAGTAGACAGACATCCACTCGTCATGTCCCACATATGAGTTATCAGGATGAGCACATCATATTGTCATGTCATACATACAAGATGATGAATGCATTTTGTTCTTTCCATGCAAGATAATGGGATGATTACATACATGATAGATCCATATCTATTCTTAGTGTTCCCATTCTTCATAAGAATTGGACACTTGGCCTTGGGATACTAACTCCATGTATCATGGACAAGTTTTCTCCCACTGAATCCTTGCATACTGAACCCTTCAGTACAGATTGCCAATGTATGCTTTCTCTTTTTAGGTCAATAGGTTTTCGAGAACTATCTCTATAGATTTCTATTCCTATCATATAGGAAACATCTCTATCTTCCTTAAAGATAATTTCCACTTCAGATTTCCATTCTAGAACATTTCCATTTCACATCAATATGTGGAATGTGAATGCGCTCCCACTAAATCACAGATCTCTTCTTTATCTTTGACATATCAGTCAAACCCTTTGACTATATCATCAAAGTAAAGATCCAATTCTGAGTTTCTTGTACTCAATCAATCATATTGATTAGTCCATCATAACTTATAAACTTCGTTTGCATTATTGGATTTATAAACCTTATAGGTTGTGTCACGTACATTTCCTTGTTTTATTTCTCATAGGAATGTGGTTTTAGTATCCATATGCCAAATGTATTAGTCATTAAGTTGCAATCAACAAGCATCATCCTTCTCAAAATGTTATCCATGTGTCTTAACGCTTAAGACTTATTTGCACTTATGTATTTCCATCCAATGAGTGCTACCATCAAGGTCATACCTTATGGTTCACATGGAAGTCATTTAGGATGTAATGGTCATATACCATAACTCAAAATCCGGTTCCTCGTATTCATCTAGATAGTTGACTCATCACATGAACAACTCATCACATAGATAATTGAGGTATATCTGTCAAGGATATAAGAACTCACAACTCCTTGTGATTTTTATTATCCTTTATTAGTGTGGGGTATTCTTTTATTAAGAAGAATTCAGTTATTCGATAATCATTCTCTATCTCTTTAGAGTATGATTCCTTCTTGATTTAGACATCACCATGCCTTAATCATGAGTTCACTATGATACACTATCATAATCACTCATAAGGATCTCAAACATTTGGTCCAAGTATTTCATTCATTGATCTCATCAAGAATTAACACTTTACCAAATTTGCACTTCATCTATGATAATCTTGAACACTTCAAGATATTCATATTGGTATTTCTCTAAACACCATTTGAAGTATTAGCATTTGTTCCAATAGGTATGTAAATACATCACATGTGTCATACCTAATGGTATAATAATTTTCCCACTACCATTAGTGAAGATTGATTAATCATGTCCAAGATATTCATGTCTCTTACTGGTTCTCTAACCAAAAGAGTCTAGATTTATACATCACATGGCACTAGAAATGAATTTCTCATGATTGATGCTAATTTGATTGTTTGAGTTATCTATAACTTTTAGGTATCATTTTATCTTATGCATACCATGTATCACAAGATAAACAAGGCATTGCCACAAAGATCATATCTTTAAGATTGAAACATCAACTTTATTAATTTCCATCATTGTCATACAATATGCAAAAATAAAGTGTTTCTATCTATTGGCAATATATGAAATAGCAGTTTTCAACTCTATTTCGTGCCCTTTAGGCTGAAATAAACTGAAAGATACTCCTATCTATGGAAGAAACACTTGCTCCAATGATGGGTACTTCTTTCTTGGTCCTTTCACAAAGGCCATCACTTCTTTGCAGATCTTGTATATCATATATGATAGATCCACATCTTGGTATTATATACCTCAGATAAAGAAGCGGTTCATTTCATGATACCTTAGGTGGAGATCTCCATCCCCTCCTGCATCTTCTTTTGTTCTTCTAGATATAGAGGGCAATTCCCTCATACACCCTTTACCCATGTGCCTTGAGGCTGAAGACGGCTTGGATTACTGGCTAGCATCAGAACACTTCTTTGCATAGCCCTTGTCCTTGCCCTTAAGAATTACCTTTTCTTTGATCACATCAAAGATTATGGTTTGTCTTTCTTCATCTTTGCCTCTACTATCCTCAACATGTCCAACAACTCTGTCAACGCTTGTCAATGTTGTTCATGTTGTAGCTTATCATGAATTGTATGATTCTTGCAACATTTGTAGTATCATACCAATAGCCAACTCTTGGCTCAGAGGGAATCCTTCTTAGTCAGGTTTTTTCCACATACCCAATCATATTGAGTGTGTGAATACCTTACTACATCTCCTTCTGTCATGACATACTAGGATAGTGTCTTGGAGACATCATATGTCTCATGTTGTCTCCGCAACTCATAGTTCAGAGAACACAACATCAAGCACTCCTCATCAATGTCATCCTTGATATGCTTCCATAAGCATACTTTCAGCCATTGATGTGGTGGGATTGATTTCATCTGGTTCTGGTATAATTAGGACTTAGAGCTTTCACTCTTTGATTGAGAACACTTCTCATCATCCTAACCAGTCATGGAATTATTCCCATTTAATTTGTTGGTCTCAAAGACCGATCGCAAATAAAGTGATTATTGTTGATTAACCATTTATTTTAACAAAAAGAAATATATGCAATTTTAGTCCAAAACTCTTTTTGACTTGTTTGATTGATTTGAAAAGTTGACGATAAAATTAGGCCTTTAATTAATTATTGCTCCCACTATTTTAATTCAAATTGATAGACCTCACCATCAATTTGGAAGATTGCAGCATACAACCCTCTAGTGGGCAAGATCCTGAAATCCTCTAAGTCATGGACCAGCTAGGGTTGTCACCCACAACTTAGATCTCTCAGGTAGGCAACTCTTACCAATTGCATCATATGCAACTCTTGATAAGATGTCATATGCAACACCTTGCCATGATCATCTCCATGCAACACCTTGTCATATCTAGGTCACCTTGTTAAGTCTGACCCAAAGCAAACACGATGAACATGCACCCTACTAGGGCAGACCCACACATTCATCCTTCATGCTTCCACGAGATAGACGGTGCACCACGCTAGGGCATGCCCACACTTGGTCGATCAAGCTTTTCACGTGTGTCGCATTTGGAAGGCATCTAAAACTTAATATTTAATGAGGGATTTGGTTTTTATATACATAGACATATCCAATCACCACAATGCATAGTATGTATCATATACACGTTATATCCCACAGAAAACATGCAAAATGATAAAAGCAATGATTATGGCCATACTAATGTGATTCCTCGAGCCAAGAGGAATCACGGTCATCTAGGTCTACATCACATGCAACCTATATAAGATGAACTCTGTGCTTTGCCTTCCGAGTAGATCAACTCATCTCATGAATGACTTGCTCATTCTGGCCCGGTTGTCTGGGTGCCACCAGCCGATCGGTTGGCTCCTCCAACCGATCAGTTCTCCTGGTCGTCGTGCATATCATCATGGCCGCCACTCGCTCGTCTCGCTCCTCGAACCGGTCATCAACCGATCGGCTCACTCCTTGAACCAATCGTCTAGAACGTCAACCGATCGGTTCACGCCTTGAACCGATCGTTTCAACTATCGTCAGTATGTCCTCCGTTCTTTGACATAACAGGAAATAAAATTCTATCCTATTTTACATTGTAAAAAGAGAAACTTCAAGTTACATTCGAGGGGAGCAAAGGTAGGAAAGAAATGTCAAATTATTGCGAGTTACATCAGGATTAAGAGAAGGAAGATCAGTGCGCAGACCGAGATGCAAGCAACCACATACAACCATACACAGATAGGGTTTATTGGCCATAACCACACTATACATCCACCACAAAACTCATTTAAGGGTGACGCGTATCGAGTGCATTCATAATACATATCATATATGTAAATTGGGATTTGTGGATTTAGGATTGGACATGCATAAAGCCAATATTATCCGCATCGTATGCAATAAATAAAGGCGACAAACCAAAATCGATAATATCGATAATCCCTAAAGTATAGAGCAGTTGACATGGCTCTGATACCACTGTTGGGTTTTAGGGGAGGCAGAGAAGGTAGCGGAAACAAATTTTTTCTTCCCCAAACCCAGAACAAGGAAAAGCGTCAACGTCTATACAATAGGAAAGGATGGTATGTGGAATCATACCTTGTCCCGAGGCTTGCTCAGCGACAATACCTCACGTCTTGCGCGGTCTTCACCTCCTATCTTGGACGGTGTCTGTGCAGCTCCTGGTCTCACCGAGACTGAAGACTCCTGGTCTCACCGGGACTGTCGGGATTGACAGTTGTCCTCCTGAGCAGCAGAAACCTCCCGCCTCTGAAGTAGTCCACGCGGACCACCTGGAACTCCAATCTCCTTGTCCCACACGGATTTGGAAGGAGTCACACCCTCCTGTCAGTGTACTAGTTGCCAACACACTCTCCTGCTACCAGTGGCAACTATAGTTGTCTTTCCCTTGATGTGCCTCCCTTATCGGGTAGCACTTGCTCGGGCTCTCTCGGTTACCAAAACTAGAGAGAACGACAACTATGTAGAGCAACTGGCTTGCACTGAGTTGTACTTTGAGAAGCCCCCAATACCCCTATATATAGGAGGGTCATGGGTTAGGGTTCTCCATCTCGGACAATGCGGGACTAAAAGAAGGAGTAGAAGGGTTCGAGATTTTCCACAAAACAACCAACTCGCAACCTGAACCGATCGTTTCACAACTGAAATGGTCGGTTGGGGACCTGAACCGGTCGGTTGACATCTCAACCGATCGGTTGGGACCCATGAGCTGGTCGGTTCACTTCTGAACCAGTCGGTTCACTTCTGAACCAGTCGGTTCATGGTCCTGATCAGTTCCCGATTGACTTTCTCTCTTTTGTTTCTAATTGGTATCAAATACCAATCCTTTTCCCAATCAAATTGGGCAAGTGAAACGAAAGGAAAATTATCACCAATCCGATTTTCCCAACGTACTCGGTTGCAACAGTTGAACCGATCGTTTCAACACTTGAAGCGATTGTTTCATCCTGTCCATGAGCCGATTGACTCAACACTTGAGCCGACCGGTTCACCAAGCTCAGCCGATCAGTTCATCACATTAGCCGATCGGTTGGGAGTGCAGATTGTGCAGAATCAGTCAATTGTGATTTCAATCAATCTGATACTCTAATGAATCTGTCCAACACCTTGAACACTATGATTTTGAGCTATCAATTAATTGAGTGTTTATTTGAACTACTAAACTCCTTTAGTAATCAATGTAAACATTGTTTGTGGAAAAAACTCCGCTTCCAGGTTAAATCCTATGTGTGTGACCCTGCAGGTCCTTTTTCACATTGGCAGTGAAAGTCCATAACACTTATGACTTCACAAGCAAAGAGCGGTGCCTAGTCACACATCAGTTCTACCGAAGTGAAAGTAGAAAGTTGGAGAACAGCTTTCAATCCTACAATCCGTGAATGGTGTTACAGTCAATGTATAATTCCTTTGTCACTGATATCCCGAATGAACTCGAGGCATTGAACAGTCATCCTGTCAACTTTCATTCACTTTCTTGATCTCAGAGCAGATTGGAAGAGATATGTATGACATCAATATCACATATTGATTCACACATGCGTGTGCACGCCTATTTCAATCCTACTCATCAAGTGGCCTTGGATATCAAACTCCCTCATGAGGGACAAAACCCATATCTATCACTCACCCCTCAAAAGCCCCATGTGTCAAAGCCACCCAATCATCACCTTTATAACAACCCATGTTTCAGGACTGCGTTTGATGATGTCAAAGTGTGCCCAACGACATGTGTTGAGTGTAGTGATTTCAAGTCAAAGAATCACATTCACCACCATCACTGTGAGTACTGACTGTGACTACCATGTCATGGTTCCATGTGTCAAACTCATGGTGGGTCTGTCTAGTACACTTGTTCTCTAATAAGTACCAATGTGTTTGGTTTGATATCTCTATATCATGACTAATGAGATTCTGTCATCAACCAACAACACAATCTAGTCTTGTGTGTCATTGTTGTCTATCTACCTTCCACAATGACATCTGACTAGGGACATAACAAGAATGTACAAACTCTTAGCATCTGTATGATCTCATCGTTCAGGTCTTGAACCTGAAGGCATACGTCATTGAGTACTGTCATTCTGTAGACATTCAATCTGTTCTGTCACTATCTCATATGACTGAACCAGAAAGAATTGGAAACTTTCCTGTGATGGTTATCAAATCAATCTTGATGTATCCCACCAATCATCCCATGATTGGCTCTCAGGGCATACATACCAACATCCTCCACCAAGAGGAGCACTCAAATGAAGAACTCAATCAGCTACGAACACAAGTGATTGATCTAATAGAACGAATCCTATCTGCCAAAGCAAGATACATAGATCTCAAAGAAAGCCACAACGCACTGCTCGAAACCCATGAGCATGTGCAAGTCGCACTTCACAAATTACAAGCCATTCATCAGCAGTGCTAGAAAGCAGCAACTAAGAAGACAAAATAAAAGGCGGTGGATGACGATGATGATGACAATGAATATGATAATGAGGATTCTGACTCCTTGACTAACTCCAACGCAAATAGCTCTTCCTCAGATGACCCAGGCAATGCTGGGGAGGGCACCAGCCGAGGAGTAGATAACACAAAGAGGGGATATGGTGGAGACCACAAGGAGGGTGGTAGAAATGAATCTGAAGACCACCATGCTCCAGACATTACTGACAGCATAACAATGTCCTATGCAGACCAATTCTTCAATTTTTCTGCTATGGGCTCTCAAGGGGACACCGCCAAAGACGCGGCTTTTTACTGAGTTTTAACAATGCATACTGGAAACCAGCACTACCCCGCTCACAGAAGCTTTCACGGAGCAAGTTGTAGTCTTTCCCCTAGAACAAGAGGATTCTGACAGAGTGAGTCTCAACACCAATGATCAACTCGACTCCTACTATGAAAAGAATGAAGATCTGCCAAAAAATTTTGATGACAATGAACAGACTTCACTTCCTCCTCCAGAAGACCTTCCCCCGCCGCCACCCCTACCTCACAAGATGCATGACTTAGATCTGGTGGCTATCTCTACATTAGATGTTCAGGACATCTTCATCATAAACACTATTGTAGATGATGCCAAGGATGGGGGGGACATCCTCTACAACAACACAAAGACAAAGTGCAAGCTGACACATGAAGATTTTCATATTATTCTATGACCTCATTCGGAGGTGAAGATGGCTATCTTCCGTGTACTACTTGCCAACACAATAGAGGAATTTCAGAGCCCAAAGAAAAAGAAGCCAGTTTTTAATGCTTCACCTACTCTAGCATTATGCCTATTGAACAAAGACTTATAGGCAAAATCTATCGAGTGGTTGCAAATGGGTCTCGCGAGAAAGGCACGCTACATCACGGTGCATTTCAAAGTTTCTGGTAAATGGCTCCTCATGATAGTTGGACATCGAGGCCCACGATGCCAAGGTGTACAATTTCAGTGCCAGTGAGCTCAAGGTGGGAAAAATCAACTTCGTTGGTTCTGAAGACGGAGAAGTGTGATGCATTTTGTTCTGGCTTCTCAATGTCATATGGACTGCCTTCCCATCTCTTTCATATGGTTGGAACCAACATTGGTTCAAAATTATTCAAAATCATTAATCGAGTCGTTCAAACACTAGAAGGTTCAGGGGACTGCGCTCTCTGCACAATCTGATTCATTGAAGTGCTCAACAGACATACCCCCTTTACCGAGCTAGCCACAGAAGATATGCATTCCTTACGGGGACGTTACGCCATGGAGCTCATTTGTGACAGACGGCTCTTCAAGGACCTGACAATGGCACATGCCGACGTACCCCATTACTTATTCTCTACTATCCAACATCCACAAAAGCAATCATTCAGACAAGTTCTAACAGAGTTGGAATAACAACAACAACAAGCAACCAAGGTCCCATAAAAACAAAAATGGGACCCCTTCACTTTTGATTTGGTGGAAGATAAGGGGGACACTGATCTGTTAACAGGAGATACCATTAATAGATCATCCAAAGATATGGTGCCTCTATCTGATATTCAACCAACATTCCCAAACTTTGACCTTGCCGCATGAAAGAGTCTTTCAGATAATGAACTCAGACTCATCATGTCTCGGCTATATGCAGAGCCTGATGAGCTTGTTTTCCTTGAAGGGAATATTCTCGTAATGGCAGATGCACTTTGTGAAACCATACCAGTAAAAGGTTCACTATCTGTGAGCATCATGGCTGCCTACCAATTTGTTCTAGCATGGGACTTGCCTATGGTTTACATTGCGTCAGGATACCTGAAGGATGATTTACTCAACTCAAAGAGCTTCAGAACCACTAAAGCCCTTATTTCATATCTTCAGCATACGAATCCAAAGTTCATCCTACTTCATTTCCTTCACTTTTAGCATTGGATGTTGCTGGCAACGAACTTACATACGGAACTACAATTATCTACAATAGTTCTGATAGCGAGTTCAATCTCAACCAAAGGGAATATGATGTTATATAAAAGATGCCCAAGGAAGAAGTGGCAAAGGATTGTGCGGAATGACTGCACGATCTTCTCGGAAAACACACAAAGGAGTACAACATAGATCATTTCAAGCACCCAACATTCTACCACAGATGTCCCCAACAAATCAGAGAATCAAACGACTATGGATTTCATGTCCTTTACTGGATGTATACCCTCACCGTTCTTGGCAAACGTGTGGAGGACATGAAGGATGTCATTATCATGCTTTATGAGGAAAGTTTGCAGCAAATCTTCTCTGCTCTTATGGAGCCAACAAGTGTTTAACAGAACCTTGACACCCTTGCCCATGTACTTCTCAACCTATCACCTTGACACTCTGAGGACAGAGTGAGTGATAAGTTAGGGTGTGGGGGATCACACTGGGCAAGGGAAGAGGTATTATATTCAAATTTTCTTTCCCCTTCTACCCTTTCATTTACCTCCATTCCTTTGCACAAATCTTTCTTCTTGTTAGATTTTCTAATAACTTCTTTAATATAATAACTTTTGTACATAAGATAACTTTTGCTTTGGTAAGGGGACACCCCTAGATAAGTTAGAGACAAAGTAGTCCTCAGAAGCACTTACATAGTAGCATCTGGGCACGTAATGGAAAATTAATAAATCACCTCCACAACCAGATATCCATGTTTTTGCTTCAATTCTACATCAAACTCTCCACATGTCAAAAATGTGGCTGAAACAAGTCAAACACTCTGAAGGACGGGAGGGAACTAGGTGAAATCTAAATCAAGGAACCTCATAAGTGGACCGCCGAGTATGAAACTGGAACAAGTGCATGTCTGGAAACTCTAGGGAACAATTTTCTGCTTTTCAAAAAGAGGCTTGGTAGCCCAAATAAAATCCCTAAGATACCCAACTCCTAAGCCAGTGAGCATATGAATAAAAGCCTGAGTGTTGAATAAAAACATGAGAGTTGTGCCATGCATAAGGACCTATATGAAGAGCCAATAAAGGTCTTTCCTGGCCAGTACATTCAACTACCCTCAGAAAGGCAGATGTATCATTCCCAGTAGTGAGATCCTAAGGTCTCCAAATATATGAAAAAGATGACAAAGGTCTCGCCCGGCCGGTACATTCAGCTTCCCTCGCAAAGGCAGATGTGTCGTCCCCGATAGTGAGACCCTAAAAGTCTAGATAAACCCTCTCCCCTTCAAAGGAGAGTTACACAGCATCCTTCATCCAACCCTCATACCTATCTTAGCTTCCGGTAGTAGTATCAATGAAGTATAAAACTACTTAGAGTCGAAGACATGCATAGATTATGATCAAGGAAAGGGTGGTCCCAATGCGAGTTACGAGATACAAAAAAAACCTAAGGTCCATGAAACTCCCGATACATGAAGCAGTCGGTGCAAGAAGAAGTCCCGATAAGATTCTGGTAGATCTCTGGTATAGAGCCGAAGCAAGAGTATGGAAATTCTCACTAAATAAAATCGCCTCGCCACTACGTGTCTTAGCTCTATCCAGCTTGAGGAAAAGCTAGACTCTAAGTTGGGGGGGGGGGTGATAAACTCCCATTTCATGATGTTATCTTACTAGTTTTTCTTAGTTTTCCATACTCTTTCTTAGATATATTAGATAGAATACTTAACTTTCCGCTTTATTGTTAATATACCAATAAATATATATTTTCCCTTTTCTTCTTATAGAAAAACCCAAACAACAATTGCAAAAGTTCCAAACCAGTCCCAAGACCGTGAAGGCCCTAGCGGTCCCAAGGTCGTAAAGGCCCTAGAGGTCCCAAAACCGTGAAGCCCTAGTGGTCCCAAGACCGTGAAGATCCTAGTGGTCCCAAGACTACGTGTAGGCCCTTGAGGACCCAAGACTGAGCAAAACCCTAGCGGTCCCAAGACCGAGTGAAGATTTATTGATTCCAAGAATGCATGAAAGCTACCACTCTCAAGACCGTGAGGATCCAAATGGTCTCCATACCATGAGGATCCAAATGGTCTCCAAATCGTGAAGATCGAAATAACTCAAAACCGTTCAAGACACCCTTGGAGCCTAAAAATAGGACCCAAGGGGTCCTCATTAAGGGGGACTTTTGGATGCCCAAAGGCTGCCTCATTTGTTCCAGAGTTGTTTCATCCTTCATCCTTCACCCCAAGTATACCGGTCTAAGATCCACACTCCATCCATAAGCCTACTTCCTATCTCATCGACATAGAAAGTGGGGAGTGAAGGATTCATCACCAAAGCAACCACACAGTGTGAAGATAGTTGTTCTCTACTCCAAGGGGTCAACCTTCCTCCTTCCTATGTGGAGATGATGTTTTCCTTCTCTTCTCCTATCTCCTTTGTTCTTCCCATGAGAAAGTAGTTCCATACACTAGGGTGCGGGGAGTAGCCCCGCTACCCATGTTTTCATTTCATGTAGTGTAATTCATGAGTTTGCAATAGAGAAATACTATCTTTTCAGTTCAACATCAATCGTTTAATGAATGCTAGTTGCTTGATCACCAACCTGTGTTACCTATTATCTACTAGTGCAAATTGTCTACGTTTTTTCTTTTATATTTGATTATCGATTGTATGTTGGTTCTTGATGTATGTAGTCACCATATATCTATTTCAGTATCTAGGAACGCTTTTCAAGAAGTGGAGTAAACTCACCTCCATCGTTGTGCTTTCATACTATGAAATGGAATCAGTTGGCGTATGGAAGTACAACTTTGACAGGTCAAGGAACATACTTTGCGAAGGGAGTGATGTAAAGTAAGTGACCATACCTCTGGGGATGGCTGCCATTGCAATACTTCCACATTTCTCGTAGTTGGCTATTCAAAAGAAAGCTAAGTCTACAAAGATACTAACTGATTAGACCCTTTTTGCAGGCCATGTTATTATGATGTATGTTATGATCCATGTGTAGCGGTGGTGAAACTCGATCACATCCTAGTGGTTCCTAAATTTTATTTACAACCTTAACTTTACTTTCCTGCCATTTAATTTACTTTTGCATTCTAGTTTAATCATCAACCCAACTCTTTGATCTAAATATCAAATCTGAAGTAGATAAATAGAATAATAACATTTTCCATCTTGTTAAATTCTTAACAAGACTGTTGTCTCGTGGATTCAACCCTCAACTATACTATGATAAGACCTCCACGTACCTTAGCATACGTGGGTGGAGATCTTATTCTAGCACACGCAAGGTTAAACTTAGATATTTACTATCTCTAAGATTTTTAGTGGTGCACGCCACTCCACGCATGTGGAGGCTCCATCATTTAATAGAACCTTGACTCCCTTGCCCATGTACTTCTCAACCTATCACCTTGACACTTTGGGGTCAGAGTGAATGATAAGTTGGGGGGGGAGTACATTGGGCAAGGGAAGAGGTATTGTATTCAAACCCTCTCTTTTTCATCTACCTTTTTTTTCTTTTTGAAATAGCACAGATTATTCTTTTTGATGTTTAGAGTTTCTAATAATTTCTTTGACAGAATAACCTTTGCACATAAGACAACATGCGCTTTGGTAAGGGGACACCCCCAACTAACTTAGAGATAAAGTAGTCCTCAGAAGCACTTACATAATAGCATTTAGTCTCGTAATGGAAAATTAATAAATCACCCCCACACTTGATTTTAATGCTTTTGCTTCAATTCTATATCAGACTCTCTACAGGTCAAAGTCGCGGCCGAAACAAGCCAAACACTCTCAAGGACGGGAGGGAACCAGGTGAAATACAAATCAAGGAACCTCGTAAGTGGACCACCAAGTGTGAAACCAGAACAAATGCATGTCTGGAAACTCCAGGGAACAGTTTTCTTCTTTAAAAAAAAAGAGGCTTGGAAGCCCAAATAAAATCCCTAAATACCCAATTCCCAAGCTGGTGAGCATATGAATAAAAGCATGAGTGTTGAATAAAAACATGAGAGTTGTGCCATGCATAAGGACTTATATGAAGAACAATAAAGGTCTTTCCTGACCGACACATTCAACTTCCCTCACAAAGGAAGATGTGTTGCACCTGGTAGTAAGATCGTAAGGTCTCCAAATATATCAAAAGTTGACAAAGGTATTGCCCGACCGATACACTCAACTGCCCTCACAAAGGCAGATGTGTCATGCCCGGTAGTAAGACCTCAAAGTTTAGATAAACCCTCCC
This sequence comes from Alisma plantago-aquatica, assembly GCA_963693085.1. Taxonomy (NCBI): domain Eukaryota; kingdom Viridiplantae; phylum Streptophyta; class Magnoliopsida; order Alismatales; family Alismataceae; genus Alisma; species Alisma plantago-aquatica. The sequence goes on from OY856410.1 coordinate 54,643,838, forward strand.
CCCTCAAAGGGGGAGTTACGCAACAGCCTTCATCCAACCCTCATACCTACTTTATATTCCGGTAGTAATTTCAAAGAAGTATAAAAATGCTTAGAGTCGAAGACATACACATAATATAGTCAAGGAAAAGGTGGTCCCAATGAGAGTTACATGACATGCAAGAAACTTGAGGACCATGCAACTCCCGATACCTGAAAGAGCCAGAGTAAGCAGAAGCCTGATGAATCTCTATTCATCATGATTTTCAGTCGCCTTTTTGGGACCAATTTGATTCAATATTTTCGATTTCATCTCCTAAACCTCACAAAATGCAATTTTTCTTAACTGATTCAATTATCGAGATTATTAACTAGATTTATATTGATTTTGTGCAGGTCTTGATGAGGTTCAACCATCATATGGAATTCACTCAAGATCTTCTCAACTTAGTCTTTACCAATCAGTCTTGACCAAACGGTTTACCCTAACAGTCTACCCATACGGTTTTGGCCCCTCAGTCTTAAACATTCACCCACACAGTCCTCCTCTCATCACTCTACCTTAACGGTATCAAGACCATGTGACACCTCAATGTTTCAAGACCGTTTGGAACTCAAGACCATTTGGACTGAAGAACGTTTGGATGTTGAAGACCGTTTGAAACCCATCGGTCTCCAAGACTGTTTGGAGTCAAGACCGATCAGATCCCATTGTCTTCAAGACTGTTTGGATGACAAAGACTATTTGGATCCAAGACCATTTGGACGACGAAGATCATTTGGAACTCAAGACCGATTGGACAGAAGAGCGTTTGGATGCTAAAAACCATTTGAAACCCATCGGTCTCCAAGACCATTTGGAGTCAAGACCGATCGGATCCCACTGGTCTTCAAGACTGTTTGGATGACGATGACCATTTGGATACATGACCGTTTGGAGGCCATCGATCCTCAAGACTGTTTGGACACTTAAGTGAAGATAGATCAAGAGAAAGATCATTTGCTAAAGACCATTTGGAGCCAGGCTGAAGACCAATGGGAGCGCAAGACTGTTTGGCCATCAAACAATCTCCAAGACCATTTGGCCATCAGCCGGTCTCCAAGACCGGCTGGAGGGTACTAATAAAGACCGTTTAGATAGAGAATCAAGACCGTTTAAATAAGTTCATAGAAAAAATGTGAGGACCAAACCCAAGCCTATAAATAGGAACACAGGGGTCCTCATTTGGGGAGGGATCTGGGGACGCGGCCAGGCTGCCCAAATGCAAAGTTCTTTCCAACTCCATCCATGTACCTCCACACCATAGCCACTTCATCTGCTCCTCCTACTGTGAGCAAGGAAGTTGAGTAGAGAAGGAAGGTGGAGAAGAAGGTATGCCCAGTCTGCCTTGGTGGTTCTTCCTCCTTGTCCAAGATCTGCCTCGACACGACGTAGAAGATCGCATCATCTTCACTGAGGTGCTACTACCTTCTTCATCATGCTCATGGTGGAATCTTCCCTCTCTCTTGTTGTTCTTGTTTATCGCATCATGAGCGAGTAGTTCCTTTTCGCTGGGGTGCGGGGACTAGCCCCGCTTCCCATGCTTTCATATCTTTTCATTTAACATTCCAAGGAAATGTATATAACTTTTCATTTCGTTGCTAATCGTTCAAGTTTGTAATTTGGTTACCTGCTTGCTTTCATCATGTTTTTCCCTATGTTGTGAGAACTTCTACACATAGGGTAGAATGTCGATTAATGAGGTTGACTCCCAAACTAGAAATAGAATGGGATTCCTTGAGGTCATAAGTGTATGATCCGTGAGGGGACGAGCCATCTAGCCTACGGTGATGCTTCTATGGCCTAAACATCCCTCAGGAAGGGCCACAACCTTAGTTGTATTTTGTATCTTCTTTGTTAATCGTCGATGTTTGCTTGTAGATTAATCACCTTCTTGCTTGTCGATTAGCGTGGTTGACTCCTTGACAAGAACTTCTGATAGGATTCCTTGAGGTCGTAAGTGTGTGATCCGTGAGGGGACAACCCATCAAGCATACGATGATTCTTTTGTGTACCTAAACATCTCTCAGGGAGGGCCACAGCCTTAGTTGGATTTTGTACCTTTGTAACCAAAAGTGTATGATCTGGATGGTGACGAGACATCTGATGCTTAAGGGGATGCTTACGCGGACCTAAACATCCCTCAGGGAGGGCTCACAGCAGTTCTATTTGGATAGTTATATCTTTCCTGGATGTTTGATGTTTGGATGTGTTTCCATGTGTCATGGTGGTGAAACCCAGGACCATCCCAGCGATTCCATATCATTAATCTAGATCCAACTTTAATTATGCTCTTTACTTTCCTGCAATTGGTTTAATTAACCTCAAATCAACCAATCGTTCTAAATATTAGTCTTACTTGAGCTAGATTCGACTGATAACAGTTCATAAAAATGTTGTCTCTTGGGATTCGATCCTTAACCATACTACGATAAGACACGTCCGCTTGCAGGTGGTATTATTGCATAAGGTTTTGGTAAAAGCTTGGGGATCTCAACCCTGAGTGAATTTGTTAGTGCGATAATATTCCACGTCAAATTATGGCACCGTAGTCGGGGACAACAGAATCAGTTAGTCAAATCTAGTTCTTTTAAGGCTAATCTAGGTTTTTGTTTTCCTTTTTAATACGACTGATCATTCACTTGAATTCGGTTTTTCTACGTCAACCTTACTTTTGAAAACTATTTTCATCTCAGGTACCCTCAAGGACTAGTGCATGCACCGTCTGAACAGTCCCAGACTCACCGCTAGCTTTGACCCTGAGACAGACAGAACTTTTCATCGTCAGAACAGAGAGAACCAAGCAAGAATGTCTCAAGAGGTGGAAATAGCCTGAAGGGTAGCTCAATCCCTTAATGCACAAAGAGAAAGGTTCATGCAAGAAGCCAGAGTTGTGGTTCAAGAAGAAATCCTAGCAGCACAAGCAGCAGCGCAAGTAGCAGAACTATAAAAGGATCTTAGGGAGTTCTCAATTCCTAAAGTTGTTGATGTTCATCACCTAGTTCAACCTCCTCCCATCAATGATCCCAACTTCAAGATACGAGCACATTGGATTACCTTTCTTCAAAATAGCCCATTCTATGGTAAACAAGGAGAAGATAGTCAAGAACATCTTCTGAGGTTTATTGATCTATGTGCCATGACAAAGAAAAATGGAGTCTCAGACGATGCTATTCGACTCTGTCTTTTCAATTATTCTCTTGCTGATAGAGCTATAAGCTAGTACAACTCCTTGCAATATGAACCTATCATCACTTGGGAACAATTTCAAAACATTTTTCTGGAAAACATTTATCCCCCTTCTCTCACCAATGAAATTAGGGGTAGAATAACCATGTTCACTCAAGCCCCTGGAGAAACCCTTGTTGAAGCATGGGAAAGATATAAAGATCTTCTATGCAAATGTCCACACCATGGAATCCCTAAGAATCAGCTTATTGAAATCTTCTATAGGGGTGTGGACGATGATATCAAGAGGTTTTTAGACTCCTCGTCTGGTGGAAACTTCATGCGACAAAGTTATGATAGCGCATGGAGGGTTGTCACCCTTGGAGCTGAAAATCAAGATAATTGGGGTAGATATGTAGGCAAGGGAGTATTGAAGGTAGCTATGGATGAAGTTATTCCTGCATACAAGTCAATCACTGAAACCCTCAAACTCCTAGTTGCCAAGCAAGACCATATTGAATCATCCCTTGCTTCTTTTGGAAGAGGACGTTCACCCCCTCAGCAACAGGAACAGATTGGGTCAGCTTCGCTATTCTATGAAGCATGTAAAGGTACTGATCATTCCACTTTAGCATGTAATGTTCTCTATTATGTTGTTCTAAGAAATGCATGTGGACAAGGAGATAATAGTCAAATGGAAAATCTTAATGGTGTCAACACCACTCCTGGTCAAGGATATTACAATCCAAATCAGAATAGGAACCATCCTGGTTTTCAATATGGAAATCCTTCAGGAGCAGAAAAATCGCGACAACTTGGTTCAAGCAATCAACAACGAGGTCCACCAGGACTCCAGTACAACCAACAACAAAATTTTGGGAATCAAGGGAACTTCATAGGCAACTTCCCAAACAGGAACTTCAACAATTATCAGAATAACTCATAATTCCATAATACCAACCAGGTCCCTTAGCAAAATCAACAACAAGGGCAACAAACCAGACTCATCTCTCCTGATGACAAATTGATGACCATTGAGAAGATGATGCGGTCACAACAAACTATGATAGCTAACCAGAAAGCCTTGATAGCTAACCAGCAAGCACATCATAAAGCCATTGAATCTCAACTAGCTCAACTTGCAGCTAGCGTGAAGCCACCTGCTGGAGCCTTCGCTGGTCAACCGGAGAACAACCCTAAACATCCTGAGCAATTGAAGGTTGTTATGACTCATTCTGCTAATATATATTATGTCCCTCCTGTCAGGACACCAATGGTTGTAATAGATGAACAAGACTAGGTGAAAGAGCAAGTCGACAAGGAACCTGAATCTTTTCCGGAGGAGCAACCAATCAATGATAAGTCAGACAAAGAAAATTCTGAGAAACCTACTACTAAAGAGGAAAAAGCACACCAGAACCTGATATCCCTATTTACAAGCCTCGTATACCTTTTCCATCTCGTTTAAGGCAAACAAAGCTTGATAATCATTTCAATAAGTTCAAAGAAGCTATGAAGAAGCTTCATGTTGATATACCCTTTCTGGATGCGCTGGCTGAGATACCGGCTTAGAAGAAATACTTGAAATTACTTATCACAAGGAAATATATAACTGAAGAATATGAGACAGTTAAGTTAACAACAACCACTTCCGATATCATCCAGAGCAAGATTCCTAAGAAGTAGAAAGATCCAGGATCCTTTGGGATTTCATGCCATATTGGTGATTCTACACATAAGAAGGGACTAGCTGATCTTGGTGCTAGCATTTCGATCATGCCACTTAGCCTTTGAAAGAGGCTAGGATTTTTAGAATTTCTTCCATCTGGCATGACTATACAGCTTGCATACAATTCGATAAAACTTCTGTTAGGAATTCTCAAAGATGTCCCAATCAAGGTTGGAAAAGACACATATATTCTGTGTGATTTTGTCATTATGGACATAAAAGAAGACACCAGATATCCTCTCATCTTTGGACGTCCATTCTTGGCCACTGCAAAATCTCTAATTGATGTTGAAGCAGGTACCTTGCTTCTCAGACTTGGTAAAGAAACTCTCGAATTCAAAGTTTTTGAAAGTATGTGAAGACCAAGCATGCAAGAAGAAGTCTACTTAATCAAGTGTATAGAGCAGATGTCAATCCTTACGCAAGAGGATTATGAACAAGAAGATCCTTTAGGAGTGGCCCTTACTAATCCTAATTCGGAAAGTTCAGTTGACGGACAAGTAAAGGATTACATCGAATTTCTTGACTCTGTAGAAGAAGATGTTGAAGCTACTTTTGAAGAACTCAAGCTTATAGAAACAATTGAAGACATTTGTGAAAAGGAGGAGACACCTCTCAATCCTATCATGACACATACCAAACCATTTGCTGGTGTCTATGAGCCTCCTCATCCAAAAATAACTATCCTCTAAAATGCACTGGTAGCCCCATAGACAGAGATTACTGATTTCATCTTCCCTCTGCAACAAGATTTGGATTGTGGTTTGTACAAGGAACATCCCTCGAATCCATATCTGATATATGTTAATAACCAACATTGCTACTATGAAGGGATAGTGCATCAACAAATGAATTTTTCTTCCAAGCCTCAATAGTACTACATTATCAATGATGTCGTTCAGATTCCCTACAACTATTTTTCACCTCAAATTGAGCAACAAAGAACATGTCAATGTAACTCAGGTTGTTTCCCTATATGCTTTGATATTGCTCATTTTGTATGGGGAATGATACAAGAAGCTAAAATCAAAGTGAAGATCAATGAATGGTTGAGAAAGAAACCACCAAAAGAATATGTCAATCAAGTTCCACCTAGAGCCCCACCATGGTGATAGTATCCACGTCGAGCCATTGAAATAAAACAAAAGCACTTGTCGAGAGGCAACCCGATCAATAAATTTGTTGTTACTTTTAATTTCAAATTAGGATGCTTCTCTAAATTTTTTTTTACATTTTAGATAATTTGCACTAAACTAAAAATTGCATCGCGAGATGCTATCTTTAGTTTTGATTGGTTTTCATTCTTGAAATTTTCAGATGAAGGATGCACGCTGATTGGAACGCAACCACATCTCATGGTCTAACCAGCATGAATTTTCCCCTCCATCTCGGATTTAGAGTTTGCTTGGGATGAGAAAATTTCTAAGTTTCAGGTGGAGGGTGGGTGGTATGTACTTTACCTTCCACCCACACCCATCTATCTCTGACATAAAGATTTCACCGCCGCATTTTTGACCAAAATTTTCAAAAGTTTTAAATGTTTTTCAAAGAAATTGAATAGATACTTGATGAAGTTTTGACACTTTTGAATCATTATACCCTCCTTATTTGAAGCTAATCCTCAAAAGGACCACTTTTTGAAATTGGCCTTCTGATTGAAATCACCATGTGAAGCTTATGAATCCTAACATCATGATCTTTATGCAAAAATGGCAAGTGTCTGTCAAACTGATAGGGATCAAACACGTCGTGCTTCCTAACTGACTAGTGGAACAATATCATGGAATCCCCATCAGATCCTCATCATGTCATTATTTGAGTAGAGTATGATAAAGAGAACAACCTGGTGCACTGAATTGTAAATCAAGTTGCATTCTAATCTGAACTCTCTTCTACACTTCTTCTATCATCTTCGTACCCCTCCATTCATCAAAAAGAAACAAAAATAGCCAAAATAGTGCCAAACCCTAAGTTTGGGGTGGCACACCACCTTTTTCTACATCCGCTTCTTCCATACCCCTCGTTGATAAATAGGGGTGTACCACCAAGAAAAGATGCCAAAGCGCACACAAAAAGAAATGCAATCTCGAGTCAAATAGAGGAGAGTTTCACACACAAAAAATGCAATCAATGAAATTTCATATAATATAATAAAAATCATGAGTTGAATAGAGGAGAGATTTATTTCTTCCTTCCATACCACCCTTCCCTCCCTTTTCTACCTAAAGGAACAATAAATGCCTCCACTACCCTAAAATACACTAGTGTCAGATCAGTTGCACACTTGTTGTTCTACAAGTATCTATGGACTCTTACAAAACTCTTTGACATGCTTGTTGTCGGAAAAGGTGAGACGAAGTGATTTTGAAAAACAAACTCAGGAACGAAGATATAGTAAGATGTGTTCAGTGGTCTCAGGAAGTTGAGATGCTTAGTCATACTGAGTAGAAAGGAAACAATCGTGATGTGAAGAGGAGGAAATCACATTATCAGAAAGTATTCATTTGGTGACTGTTTTAGATTATGTGTTACTCGAGGATGAGAAATGTTTAAGTTTGGGGTATTCTGATGAATCTCTATTCATCATGATTTTCAGTCACCTTTTTGGGACCAATTTGATTCAATATTTTTGATGTCATCTCCTAAACCTCACAAAATGCAATTTTTCTTAACTGATTCATTTATCGAGATTATTAACTAGATTTATATTGATTTTGTGCAAGTATTGATGAGGTTCAACCATCATTTGGAATTCACTGAAGATCCTCTTAACTTTGGTCTTTACCAATCAGTCTTGACCAAACGGTTTACCCTAACAGTCTACCCATACGGTTTTGACCCCTCGGTCTTAAACATTCACCCACACAGTCCTCCTCTCATCACTCTACCTTAACAGTCTCAAGATTGTGTGACGCCTCACGAATTCAAGACCATTTCGAACTCAAGACAGTTTGGACTGAAGAACATTTGGATGATGAAGATTGTTTGAAACCCATCAGTCTCCAAGACCTTTTGGAGTCAAGACCGAATGGATCCCATTGGTCTTCAAGACTATTTGGACGATGAAGACTATTTGGATTCAAGACCATTTGGATGATGAAGACCATTTGGAACTCAAGACGGTTTGGACCAAAGAACGTTTGGATGCTGAAAACCGTTTGAAACCCATCGGTCTGCAAGACCGTTTGGATTCAAGACCGATCGGATCCCATTGGTCTTCAAGACTATTTGGACGATGAATACCGTTTGGATTCAAGATCGTTTGGAGGCCATCGATCCTCAAGACCATTTGTACACTTAAGCGAAGACTGATCAAGAGCATGATCATTTTATAAAGACCATTTGGAGCCAGGCTAAAGATCGATGGGAGCGCAAGACTATTTGGCCATCAAATGATCTCCAAGACCGTTTGGCCATCAACTGGTCTCTAAGACTGGTTGGAGGGTACTAATCAAGATCGTTTGGATAGAGACTCAAGACCTTTTAAATAAGTTCATAGCAAAAATGTGAGGACCAAACCCAAGCCTATAAATAGGACCACAGGGGTCCTCATTTGGGGAGGGATATGGGGATGTCGCCAGGCTGCCCAAACACAAGGTTTGATCCAGGTCCATCCATGTACCTCCACGCCATAGCCACTTCACCTGCTCCTCCTACTGTGAGCAAGGAAGTCTAGTAGAGAAGGAAGGTGAAGAAGAAGGTCCACCTGGTCTGCCTTGGTGGTTCTTCCTCCTCGTCCATGATATGCCCTGACACGACGTAGAAGACCGCATCATCTTCACCAAGCTGTGACTACCTTCTTCATCATGCTCATGGAGGAATCTTCCCTCTCTCTTGTTCTTCTTATTTCTCACATCATGAGTGAGTAGTTCCTTTTTGCTGGGGTGTGGGAACTAGCCCCGCTGCCCATGCTTTCATGTCTTTTCATTTAACATTCCAAGTCAATGTATATGACTTTTCATTTCATTGCTAATCGTTCAAGTTCGTAATTTGGTTACCTGCTTGATTTCATCATGTTTTTCCCTATGTTGTGAGAACTTCTATATGTAGGGTAGAATGTCAATTAATGAGGTTGACTCCCAAACTAGAAATAGAATGGGATTCCTTGAGGTCATAAATGTATGATCTGTGAGGGGATGAGCCATCTAGCCTACGATGATGCTTCTGTGGCCTAAACATCCCTCAGGGAGGGCTACAGCCTTAGTTGGATTTAGTATCTTCTTTGCTAATCATCGATGTTTGCTTGTAGATTAATCACCTTCTTTCTTGTTGATTAGTGCGGTTGACCCCTTGACGAGAACTTTTGATAGGATTCCTTGAGGTCGTAAGTGTGTGATCCGTGAGGGGATGAGCCATCTAGCCTACGGTGATGCTTCTGTGTGCCTAAACAACCCTCAGGGAGGGCCACGTCCTTAGTTGGATTTTATATCTTTATAACTGTAAGTGTATGATCTGGATGGCAACGAGACATTGGATGCTTTAGGGGATGCTTACGTGAACCTAAACATCCCTCAGGAAGGGTTTGCAGCAGTTCTATTTGGATAGTTATATCATGCCTGGATGTTTGATGTTTAGATGTGTTTGCATGTGTAGTGGTGGTAAAAATCGAGACCATCCCAGTGATTCCATATCAATTATCTAGATCCAACTTTAATTCTGCTCTTTAATTTCTTGCAATTAGTTTAATTAACCTTAAATCAACCAATTGTTCTAAATATTAGCCTTACTTGAGCTAGATTCGACTGATAACAATTCTTTAAAATGTTGTCTCTTGGGATTCGATCATTAACTATACTGCGATAAGACTCGTCCTCTTATGGGTAGTATTATTGCCCAAGGTTTGGTAAAAGCTTGGGGATCTCAACCTCGAGTGAATTTATTAGTGTGAGAATATTCAACGTCAAAGCCTCAACAAAAACCTAAGGGGTCTCTGGTATAGAACTAAAGCAAGAGTATGGAAATCTTCACTAAATAAAATCGCCTCACCACTATGTGCCTTAGCTCTTTCCAGCTTGAGGACAAACTAGATTCTAAGTTAAAGGGGTGATAAGCTCCCATTTTGTGATGTTATATTACTAGTTTTTCTTAGTTTTCCATACTCTTTCTTAGATAAATTAGATTAAATACTTAACTTTCTAGCTTTATTGTAAATATGCCAATAGACTGATATTTCTCTTTTCTACTTACATATAAACCCAAAAAAAATCACAAAAGTCTCAACCAACACGGTCCCAAGACCGAATGAACATCCATCAGTCCCAAGACCGAGTGAATGTCCAACTAGTGCCAAGACTGAGAGGATGATACTGGTCTCCAGACCGCGAAGAGACTACTGGTCCCAAGACCATGAAGACCCAACTAGTCTCTAAGACCGTGAAGATGCTTAACAGTATTAAGACCGTGAAGACTCAACTGGTCTCCAAGACTGTGAGGATGCTTAACGGTCTCAAGACCGCAAAGACTCAACTGGTCTCCAAGACCGTGAGGGTGCTTAACGGTCTCAAGACCGTGAAGACTCAACCGGTCTCCAAGACCGTGAGGGTGCTTAACGGTCTCAAGACCGCGAAGACCCAACTGGTCCCCTAAGACCATGAGGATGCTTAACGGTCTCAAGACCGTGAAGACCCAAAAGTTCTCAAGACCATTCTAGATCCATGGAGCCTATAAATAGGACTCAAGGGGTCCTCATTTAGGCAGGATTCTTAGATACCCAAAGGCTGCCTCATTTGTTCCAGAGTTGTTTCTTCCTTCATCCTTTGCCCCAAGGTTGCCGGTCTAAGATCCACACTCCATCCATAAGCCTACTTTGTCTATCATCGACATAGAAGGTGGGGAGTGAATGATTCATCACCAAAGTAACCACACAGTGTGAAGATAGTTGTTCTCTACTCCAAGGGGTCAACCTTCCTCCCTCTTATGTGGAGATGATGTTTTCCTTCTCTTCTCCTATCTCCTTCTTTGTTCTTTCCATGATCGAGTAGTTCCATACACTAGGGTACGAGGAGTATCCCCGCTACCCATGTTTTCATTTCATGCATTGTAATTCATGAGTTTGCAATAGAGAAATACTATCTTTTTAGTTCAACGTCAATCATTTAATTAATGCTAGTTGCTTGATCACCAACTTGTGTTACCTGTTATCTACTAGTATGAATTGTCTATGTTTGTGCTTTTAGATTCGATTCTATGTTGGTTCTTGATGTATGTAGTCACCATATATCTATTTCAGTATCTAGGTGCACTTTTCAAGGAGTGGAGTAAACTCACCTCCATCGTTGTACTTTCATACTATGAAATGGAATCATTTGACGTATGGAAGTACAACTTTGACAGGTCGAGGAACACACTTTGTGAAGGGAGTGATGCAAGGTAAGTGACCATTCATTCGGGGGTGGCTGGCATTGCAATACTTCAACATTTCTCATAGTTGGCTATTTGAAAGAAAGCTAAGTCTACAAAGATACTAACTGATTAGACCCTTTTTGCAAGCCATGTTATCATGATGTATGTTATGATCCATGTATAGTGGTGGTGAAACTCGATCACATCCTAGTAGTTTACAAATATTGTTTACAACCTTAATTTTACTTTCCTACCATTTAATTTACATTTGCATTTTGCTTTAATCATCAACCCAACTCTTTGATCTAAATATCAACTCTTAAGTAGATAAATAGAATTATAATGTTTTCCATCTTGTTAATCCTTAACAAGACCGTTGTCTCATGGATTTGACCCTCAACTGTACTACAATAAGAATTCCACGTACCTTAGCGTACATGGGTGGAGATCTTATTATAGCATACACCAGGCTAAACTTAGAGACTTACTATCTCTAGGATTTTTAGTGGTGCACACAACTCCACACAAATGTAAGCTCCATCAGCCATTGTATTTAGTTTTCATTTGTTTATGTTTTTTCCATCATATAGAACAACATTCTTAGTTTTGTGCATTTTTCATATTTTATTTATCTATTTAATTATTTTCAATATTAATTTTATTAATTTTGTCAAGTTATTTTTAGTGATACTATTATTTACTTTTGCAAACTTAAAAATGGATGGTTCAGTATTGTGTTGATTGTGTAAATGTAAATTTATGTCATAGGTACATCAATCCACCTTCCCTGTCACCAACCGCCACTCATGTATTGCAGGAGACTATTTCAAGTCCACCACATCAAGAGAAAACACTAGAATAAATTAAGCATGACATACCAAAATAATGGTTTAATATGTTTTAAAGCATCAGAGTAATATTAGTGATGTTTGTTGGGTGGAAGTGGATTAAAATGAAGCAATTGAGGTTAAGAGGAGGAATTAAAAAATGAAGAGAGAACAATGGAAGATATTATTTTTTAATTGAACTACATATCTCACATTATTCCATTTTAGTCCACACTCATGGTTTCACCTATAAGGATTGAATTTAATATGATTAGGAATATGATGAGGAAGATGATGTGAGTTATGAATAAAAGGTTGAAGACAATTTTGATTCATGTGTTTGGAATATAAGTGAATGAGAGTAAGATCCACAAGATGATTTATTTAACATTGATTATAAAGTGGAGTAAGAGAGTGAAGAAGAGGATGTAAAATTTGACAAGTTGGTGGATTTTCATATTAACCATCACATAATGCCTCCACCACAAGATCCATCTCTTCATTACTTCATGGAAGAGATTATACGGGATATATATCCTAAGAATGACCTTGAGAAATTATTAGAGGATATGGATGAATGTGGAAATAGAATTATTTAAAGAAAAAGTTGCACATGAAATCACCTTTGTAAAACCCCTCTATTATGTGAAGGTGGGAGTGGACAGTTTAGGATTGTTATAACAATTAAGGATTTGTCATTATCATACCATTCACCTAGTGGTTACATATTTCTATGCGTGCTCCCACATCAAAACCTGAGTGCAATTCACATTCATCATAAGGACACTAATAACCAACATTTAAGATGTCATGTGAACCATACAAGTTGGCCTCCTGACAACTATTTATTTTTTATCATTATTTCAAGGAACTAATTGTTTAGAAGGAAGATAATAATAGATCCTCATCCTCATCCATGACCTCTCGATTATAATTTATTAAGTGTCCATCCTAGGATGTTAAATAAGGCCATTGGTGGGAAGCAACCCATCATTTAGGTATATTATTGTTAATTCTTATATTTATTTTCCATGCTAGTACATAAAATAGATCATCATTAGTTTTTTTGCAGTAAAGAGAATGTTGATCCTCTCTTAAGTGTGTGGGTCATTGACTAGGTTGGTGAAGCAATGTGTTCTTGATCAGCTCAAGATTTTATTATCAAAGTCGTGGCATTGATGTACCATTTGGTGGCAGTGACATAATATTTAATCAATCGAGCAGAAGAAGTTAGCATATTTGGCAACTAGAGTCACTGCACTAACTACATCTTGGTGGCACCAGCATGAACTATTAATTTGAATGCATTCCCCAGACTCTTACTCAAACGTACCAACTTTGTAATCAATATATCTAATTTGGCATGCATATACATCCAATATAGCTTCATATCAACATCCACAAACTTCATTGTTAATGCACTGACATGCTTATTGGTAGCACCAACCCCGACTATACAGGACATGTGTGATATATTTTGAGTGGGTTCATTCAGACATTCTACTTTGAGTTTCCTTCATGATACCTCCACCCATACACCACCACTATAGTGAACATCAATACACCCATTATATATTTTTCTTCTTGAATACTTGACACTAAGAAAATGTAAAATACAAGCTAAGAAGGGAATGTATATGGGGCTCTTCTCTTTATTTATGAATATGTATCTCTCATATTTATGCTTTGTCCTTCTTTTTTCTTTATTTTCCTTAGTGTCAACATATATCTGGTGTAAACTTTATGATATAAATAATGAGAGAAAAAGTTGAAACATTAGTTAGATTATCTCCTTGTGGCATGGGACCAAGTACTCAACCACTTTGGCATGTACTGTCACTCATATCCTGTAAGACATGGTTGTTTTTTATGGGTCCATAATTCTTAGAATTTTCTTGAGCTAGTTATCTTGAAAACATTTTTGATACATAAGACACCCAACACAACCCTATGGTATTTGGAATAATATCATTGTTTGAGTCCAATTTGGCAAGATATAGTGTTGCTGTCTCATTTAAGTTAGTAATAGGCTTTAAGATTACCCAAATTCATAAGCTAATAGTGAGAGAGATGCATAATGGTCTAGGAAGACAATGTCTCTTACTCATACAATCTCCATCCACCCTCGTTCCATTTTACACCACCATAGGGGGAACATTCTAATCCAACTCATTTTTTTTTTGCATCACATTGCATTATAGGAATCAATATTTAGCTTTTCATTGAAATAGGAAAAAATATTAATTTCCTTTTCCATTTAGCCTTGTGTAATAATAGAAAATATTTTCGATTGCATGTGCATACAATTTTATATGGTGTATTGCGACTATGATCCACATTCTAATCAATAGACAAAAAGAATTAACCTTAATACATATCCTTTGTCAAGTCCCTATCATAAATTATCTACCTTTTACAAAAGAAGGTAAGAAAAAAGATTGTAATGAAAATGAAATGTTGGAACTGGAAAAGAAATTAAATAAGAGAGTAAAACAAGGACAAAAAGGATGAAAAGGATGTTTATAATTCACAAATTAATTCTCTAAATTACAAAGAAGAGTGTGGAATTATCTAGAAAAACATATTCAACCTTCAATGTCACCAATAGGATAAGGAATTCCATGCATGAATCATTCTATCTTCATATTTTGTAGTTTCTAGAAGACAGAAAATATCATTTGTCATTTCTCTGCATCATTTTATTTTATTGAATAATGATTTGGATTATATTGTTATTCTTATTTAAAGTCATCCAATTTTGTCCACCCATTGCTCTATATGGTAGGTCACATGTGATTAAGTAACTTTTGGCACATTCTTGACCCATTTACTCTTTTTCCACTCACTCTTAATAATTTTTGTGAGCAATATCCCTATGAAGATCTCTAAAGTGAAATTTTATGTGCTGAATCAATTTTATGCACAAGTTTCATAAAACCCTAGTTTGAATAGACTCTTGAATCAACTGATTAGTAACATGATCAAATGTGATCTTTTTGGTTTGAAACTTATCCTAATTATACTCTCTAAGTTGAGCCTATGTTCAAGGTTTCAATTTATTTGGAATGTCATAATTTATTATGGTGTTTTTTTATGTTTTATGCCTAAAGTCCCCTTTTATCACCCCAATTTCCCAACTTGGGGTGATTAGTATGATAAGCAGGATGGTCTGCAGCAGTGACCTATTTTTAAGACCCTAGGTCAAGCATGTGTGGTGCCAATGGACAACCTAGAGGGGGGATCAGATTGGCCAGCCCTTGGATAAATATCTAATGGATGTTGGGTCATACCTGCCTTGGGTCGGGTAGGGAATGTAGTAGCCTGACCTCCAAACTTTTTCCCTTTGTGTCTCAACTGCATTCCTCCTTGCTTATCCCCTAATTTCACCCCCACTTATTCTCCTTTGTCTTTAGACACAAAGATACCCTAGAAACACCACCAAATGAAGAATTCTATAAGTTTCCTTTCTCCCCGCCACAATGGTTACCCTATCCACTCGTGATGCCAACCCTAGTCTCCCACACCTATGAAATCACCTACTTTTATCTTTGTCTCACATCAGTGATCTCCAATGGCACATCCCTAGACTCACTCTTCCTCCTTTCCATATTTTCTCTTTGGCAACAGGTGATTGTGGCTCTTATCTCCCTTTCGTGTGATCTACCAGCCAAGGTAGATAAAATCCCAGTCTTTGATCATGGTTAATGGTTAAAAGAATTTGTTTGATCTAGTGGCTTCAATTTTATTTCTTTTAGGACCTTTAGTCTGATCTAACTTGATACTCTAAGATTTGTAGTGTAACTTCTGGAGATAATCTTTTATCATCTTATTGACCTACATATGGTTATAATTGATTGTATGATATGGCTAAATTCTTTATCTTGGCATATAGTAAATTGTTTGGACTAAGTGATCTTATATGATATTATGTTATGTGTTTCTTTATATGGTCATGTTTTATAAAACCTTGAATGTAAATAAATGAAACCATTATAACCTATATTTTTAGTCTTGACATGCAAATAGGTCCTCACCTATGGGTGTATCCATGATTCAATGTCTGGGTACAAACAATCCCTCGTCTAAGGTCGTTGAAAGGAATTAATGTACACTAAACAAAAAAAGATCCACATGTGTGGGTTCAGTGATGGATCCAATGTGAAGGTTAAAAGACCCCCACTTATAGGTGTAGAGAGGGACCAATACCTTGAACATCCTCAAATCTAGGCAGGAAAAGGAGATAATGGTGATAAATTGTATCACGAAAAAACATTTACAAAATGCATCATGGAAAAGATTAAAGCATCTAAAGTGTTGTTTCTCTTTTTATTTACTAACAAGATTTTATATTGTAATTCAATTTGACATGCTTCACCAGTAGTTTACTTATGAGGTTTCATTAATATTGTATTGCTTTTTCCCTATTACAAAAAGAAGATTACTCTTAAAGGTTTGGCTAGATTAACTTTTGCACTCAACTACTATGATGGTGAATAAAGAAACAAGTTCCACCAAACCATGAGGGATCTTCTAAATGTAAATTTGTTTGCATAGTTGTAAGAATAGTTATTCTTTCATATTTTCCAAGTTTGCCTATGGGCCATGTTACAAACCTTATAAAGTTCACTCAACAAAAGAAAGAAGTTTTATTTGATTGTCATGTATGTTGTCTGTGTGATTTTTGGACCGCTCATAGATGAGAGCTTTAATCCCCTTAACATTGTCTATATGGAAGTCGGGTTGGGATTGGTTTAATAATAGAACCATGACAATTGGTATTAGATCTAGACACATAAACTCTACATGATGATTTTTTAAAATTTCAAATCTTAGATGAACCCAGGAAACCCCGAAGTTAGCAATTGTGAAAACTATGATGTATAGGATTGATCATAATATGCTCTACTTAGTAATTACCTCCTATTTTGTCATGCAATAGTGACTAAGGTTCCCTGCTCTACGAAGCCCTAGTAGATCCAAACTTGACCTAAAGGTTCTCCTTTGAAACACTAGAAATCTTCCATCATCCCATATTTTCATTATGGAATACATTGAACCACCCATCAAATTGAAGTACGGTGACCCCTCAACTTTTCTCTCTTTAGGTGTTGTGACTTTATTATAATCCCCAAATTTTGGGTATCATGGCAAATAACTACAATGTGAAATAAAATTGGAAAATATGGATTAATAAATTACTATGATCTAATATGTTCTTTATTCCATATATATAATAAGAGGAATCATACTACAAAGTATCTTGCAGATAACTCTGAAAACCTATAGTCATGGAGCAATACCTTTTGAAATTTAGAAGGTTGTGAAGAAGAAGACTAAGAAGAAAAATTGAGTTGATAATAAGAAATAGGTAGATAAGGAAAAGGAAGATGATAAGGGAAACAAAGTTGAGAAATCAAAGGAAGTTGAGAATAAAAAGAGAATGGATAAGGGAAAATGAACACAAAGTGTCAAGGAACCTGAAGAGGATGGTGGTAAGGAACCAAAAAGGCCCTTTAAGGTGATGTTTGGGATGTATAGAATAAAAGTGAACTCATGGATTGTATGAACAACTTGGAAAATTACACAACACTTTAGCTCATGGATGAATCCATATCAATAATACAAATCCTACCATTGTTAATAATTTCCTTAATTTGAACCTACATTCCTTCTTTAATAAAGATAAGGAAGATGTTTTGGACAAGGTTGGTGTATGGTTAGTTTCTACGAAGAATACCTTCACGATTATGGGGTGCCTTAAAAACAAAAAAGTGACCTTTTCCACCTACCAGTTGAAGGATGTAGCCAAACCGAAGTGGGAGATCCACACTCGCTCACAGTAGATTGTTCCAATGAACTAGGATGCTTTCAATAATATCTTTACTTCTTGATTCATGCCTACCTCTTAGTTAAAAGAAAAGAAGAAATAGTTCCTTGTCCTTACTCAAGGTGACTCACATTCATCTCACTATAGATAAAAGTTTTTCCTCCTGGATCATCATGCCAAAAACTTAATTGAGGACCTTTCCATCAAGGGACTCCATATGTCTCTACAAAATCTTGTAGCCTCTTCTAAGACATGTTACTTTCTAAGATTCCTTTGACCATGCCCTAAAAATGGAGAGAAACCTAGGAATAGGATAGAATAAAGCTTTGAGTTTTTCTTACCTAGGACTAACAAATGTTTTGTTGGCCAATCCTAAGCACAATTACAATTATGGAAACAATGACAAAGACAACAACTACTCCATGAATCCATTTTCTTAGAATTATTTGTACTGAACTTGAACATAAGAACAACCACAGACCAAAACCAGACAGGTATCTCGTATGTGGAAAGAGTTACCCCAGACAATGCTTGCATCATAATCCATTTTGTAACTATTTTAAGGAGGAAGGACACTTCCAAAATCATGCTACCCACCTCCTCTATGAGCCACCAATTCCAAGCTTGAACAAACAAGGAGAGACCAAAGGAAATCAAAAATAGATTTATGCAACTCTTCTACCTTATGTGATCTTGAAATTATCATATGTTTGATATATGTGATCGTCTTATTGTGTTGGGCTCTATCCATGTATAGATGACTTGGAATATTTTATTTTCAAAATAAAAACTATTATCTTTTCACTGATCATCTCAATTGTTAACTCGAGTTGTCATCTCTTGGCTAGTTTATATGTGACCCAACAATCATAATAATAGAGTGTTGAAGCTTGGATGAGGAGACTCATGGAAGTTCTCTAATATTAGAATTTTATGTGGGGAAATACTATTAAGGATGGAAGGATGTGATGAAGTGCATTTTGGCACACTTTTCACCCAAATACTCTTTTACCCCTCAATTATCTTGATTTTCTCACTCTTTATAGTTTCATGATCAATAAACCTATGATGATTTGTCAGCAAAAATTCATATATTGATTTAATTGTGTGCACCCAATTCCATTAAACCCTAGTTTGAATAGACTCTTGAATCAATTGGTTAGAAACATGAAAAAACATGCTATTTTTTATTTGAAACCTATATAAAATGTTCTACTATCTAGAATGGGCTTGTGCTCAAATTTTTAGTTAATTTAGTATTGCCTACATTTTTCTAGGGTTTTCAACAATTTTATATCTAAAATCCCTTTTTCTCTTTCCAGTTTCCTTCTTGAGTCGGTTCTCGTGCTAGGCAGGGTGACCTATAACACTGATTAGGATGTAATATCTTGGGATGCATGATCATGGCGCCAAAAGCTTGCTTAGAGGGGTTTCAGACCACTTAGCCCTTGGATCAAAATCTAACAACCAATAGGTCATGACCTACCTTAAGTCGGCCAAGACACCTAGTTGTCTGACCTTTGAGCTTTTTCCCCATGGATCTCAACCACATTCCTCCTTATTTCTCCCCAACTTCTTCTTCGTGTCTTATAACCCAAATTTTTCCTAGAAACACCACCAATCAAATCATTTAATAGGCTTTACTTCTCTGTGTTGTCATGGAAACCCTAGCTACTCACAACCCTAACCTTGGTCTCCCACAACTATATATAGACTCACCCTAGACTTCTTATCACACTTATGATCCTAAATCCCCTAACCTCTCCCTCTTTCTTCCTCCTTTTCCTATTCTCTCTATGATGATACATGTTGCCACTATGCCACCCTCCCTTGCACACGATCACTAGCCAAGGGAGATAAAATCCCAACTTCTGATTGTGATCAATGGTCACAGGACCACTTCAATCTAGTGGCTTTTATTTTCTCACTTTTAGGACCTTGACTTTAATTTCACTTGATATTCTAAGATCTATTCTCCAACTTCCAAAGGTATTCTTTGATCCTCTTTTTGTCATGCATATGGTATTGTTTGGTTGTAATATATGGATAAGTCTTATATCTTGGCATATAGTAAATTTTTTGAGCTAATTAAACTTTTATGTTATGATGTTTTGTCCTTCCATATGTAATTATTTTTTGAAGGACCTTATACATTAAAAAATGCATCCATTATACCTTGATTTTCAGTCTAAACATTCATACATATCCTCACCTTTGGGTGTAGATAGGATTTAATGCAAGGGTACAAACAATCCCTCACAAAAGGGTGTAGAAAGGGCCTAATGTACACTAAAAACAAAAAGATCCACACATATGAGTGCAGTAATGGATCCAATTTGATGGGAAACTATGGGTGTAAGAAAGGTCCAATACCTTGAACATGCTTAAACCTAGGAAGGAAGAAGAGATAATGGACATAAATTAAATAACGGGGAAAATGTTATAATATACATCATGATTTTTATAAATATCAAAGTTGATTAAAGTATAGTTTCTCTTATTTATTACTTCCAAGAATTTATATTATTATGTAGTATCACATCTTCCACCATCAGAGTAAGTATGTATTTGCACTAATAGTGTCTTCTTTCACTATAAAACAAAAAGGATTACTCTTAAAGGGTTAACTAGATCTACTTCCATATTCATCTACTCTGAAGATGAAGAAACGAACAAGTTCCACCAAACTATGGGGCATTTTCTTTACATGTAATTGCATATTTATAAGAATAGTTGTTCTTTCATCATTTCCAAGTTTGTCTTAGTGCCATGTTATAAACCTTTTAAAGTTCTTCAAATAAATAAAGATAAGTTTTTTTAACTACCATGTATGTTGTGTGTGATTTTTAGGACACCCAAAGATGAGAAATTCAATCCCTTTAATATTTACCATATGGGCAGTGGGAATGTCATTAGGGTAAGAATGGATCTGCACACCACCATCGTGAATTTTACCCTCATGCATTTTAATTTTGGGACAAAATCCATTGTGCATGTTACCTCTTTAAGAGCAATGTACATAGACAGATTTTGTGATACACTTAGTGTGTGTGTCATATTAGCCATGATATTTTTCTTCTCTAAGGAACTTGTTTCATTTATTAATGTAATTTTCAATGTTATGCTAGATTATATATATATATATATATATATATATATATATATGTGTGTGTGTGTGTGTGTGTGTGTGTGTGTGTGTGTGTGTGTCTATCTGTCTAAACCATTATGTGGAGGTGGTTAGAAGATTCATGTTTATTAGATCTCTCTTCATGCAAACCTCTTCAAACAAATCTAAGAGTAGTATTTCTCAAGGAACGAAATAGTTCAATATTAGGGGTTTTGATGTATGCATATTATAGTGATTTTTTATACTATTTTATGTGACTTTGTAAGTTGGTTGATTCTAATTTCATGTGTTTTCATTCATATATCACCATATTACTATATATTCATTTTGAAATAACACTTCTCATTTCACAAGTAATCAGGTATATTTTATCATCTTATCACTTGGCTTTATATGTGGTTTGTTTTATTATAGGAAATTCAATTTTTATTGGATGGTATTAGTAGAATTGATGTCCCAATTGGTGCCATTGACTTAATTATTCAAGAATTCTCAGATGTCATAGAATTTGCATTGAAATAATGTTAATGCATCGATGGGAGGTTAATAACATCATCTCAATGAAGTCAAGACCATGGATAGTAGTTTGGTGGCACCAAGATAGAATTGAAGTTGTAGAAGGAAAACATGTTGTCAAGTTGAGAGAATCAAATCACAACTTAATACCACTAAGAGCATGTAAACATTTACAACATGATTTCATTATATTATTTGATTATGTATTTTCCTATTTATAAAACACTTGTGATCCCAAACTAGAGAGGCCATCACATCATCAATTATTCTTATATGCCCAAAGGAAAGAGCAAAGGATGGAGAACAAAAACACATTCTGATGGCAATGAAGACCCAATTTGATACAGGAAATGGTGGATCACGCTTAAATCTTCTAAGGGGATTACTTATTGGTTCTTACATGGGTCTATATATTTTTTCAAACAATTCTATTCTCCTCTAAAATTTCTATGTGATACCATGTCCAACATGTAGGGCTAATCCTTTTTCTCTCTAGGACCCAAGAGTGTCTTGGTGTGATTTTATACTTGACTATAGACATATGCTAATATGGTTGTTGTTGCTTGAATCTTCATGCATTTCAGAATGAAATTGCAACATTTATTCTTGACCACCATAATCATTCTCTTAATTAAACATTTTCTAGATTTAAAAAGAGGAATACTTGTTTTATGACTTTTTATAAACAAAAATAGTAAGTGTTATGATAGTAGTCATACAATTGTGAAGGAATAATCCAAAGATCAATCTTTAATCAATTATATTTTATATTTAAATGCTATGACAATATGTTTTTGACTAAATTGTGGTATTTAGGGTTGGAAAGAATGGGATACGAACTACATATACTTATTGTAGAGAAAGAATTTTTTATTAATAAGTGGTAAAAAAAGCATAGATAGCACTGTGATGAAAATAGTAAATGTAGAGATACCACTCAATGTGTTATTAAATCAATCTTTTAGTTTCATTCTTAGTTAGAGATTAGTTTTTAAACAACCAAATGAAACTTTTTCTTTGGTCTATCTAATCAAATTAGTTAGTTGTAATTTCTAGTGTTCTTAGTTCCCTGAGTTTGACACTCAAGACTTCTTCAGTTCCCATTATTATTTCAACCATACACTTCTATAATATAAACACAATTTTAGCCTATTATAGTCAAAGTGATCAATTTGATCCACTTCGACTGGCTGAAATGGACCCAAAATCCCAACCGAAGCATACTCTACTCGCTAAGATTTATCACACATTTACAATTAATCCAACTGATTGAGGAAAACTAATTTCTTAAGTCTATAATTTACAAATTTTCATCAACCAAAATTGAAAATGTCTTCTTGACATCATTCAAAACTTTTATGTGAATATTACACAACATGATATTGATATATATAGTTATTCAAATAAATCTAATATGGTATGCGTTTAAAGAAAATAAATCAATATTAAAGAAAGGCAAGGTCCATGGTCTAAAAATATAGCCATTTTGTCCTGAATGATGGATTAAATGGTTATTCAACCATGGATAGAGAGTAGAAAAACAAATTATCATCACATATAGGAAAATTAAGAAATCCATAAAATTTTAATATTAACTTAGAGATAGTAGTTTTTGTGACCAAAATAAGATACATATATAGGTAATAGTAATCTGAAAAGTGTTTAACTAGACAAAATAACAAGCATATTTGGACTGAAACAATAAGTATAAAAAATTATCTAAGAATAATATAAAGAGAGAAATGAATGTGGGAGGTACTTCTTCCCCTAATCCCTAACACAACTCCATGTTGTTCCTTTTGTTCCTCCACATAGCACTGTTGTCCCCCTGACACAACAAGTAGTAGCCCCAATGATGGTGGAAGGGATGTAGGTGATAGTTGGAAGGTGGAGTAATGGATGGATTATGGATAGGTAAGAGTGGGTGGATCGACATTGATGTGGAAAACCTACATCTAGGTGAAGGATGAGTGGTAAATCAGTTAGAAGAGGACTTAGAGATATGAATTAGGGGTTTAGTTTCCAATTAGCAGATAGGAATATATCTATTAGTTGGGAGAAGAGGCATGTCTTCCCTAAATTTAGTGGAAGTTCAAGATAAGATTTTAATTGGTCTTTAGAAAGGTTTCGATGACATATGAGATAGGTCAGATGTCCTTAGAGTTGATGGATGTCAACTTGTTGTGTCTACGGGTAGCCAAAAGTCATGATTGTCTTTGAGAGTTTAACCAAATTTCTAAGTTGAGTTATGTTACAACCCCAAATTTTGGGTTCCTTTGGTGAGAAATGTAATTTCTCATATTAAAGATATTTGGACAAATAATATAATTTGTTGTGAATAAATGGATTTCGTTTAAAATAGCCTTGTTGTTTGATTTGTGGGCTTCATTGGCTATTAGGCCCAATAATAAGGAAATTCAATTAATTAATGGATAATTGAATATTTGAGAAAAGAAAGAGGTAGAAACCTCTAGAAGGCAAATCCAAGGAGGGATTCCGTGCCTCTTGGGTTCCTTGGGTACCAAGGAGTCCAAAGTAGCATAAAGAGAGCAATAAGAAAAGAAAAGATCAATTAAGTATTTTTTTATTAAGAAAGAAATTGAAAATATTGATGAAATGTGGAAAATAAGTGAAAAGAGGTATAATGGAGTAATCCTTGGTGGAATTTCGTATCCCAAGGATTCCTAATATTGAAAGGAATAACCAATAAGGAAAATAAAAGAGAAACAAAGAGAAAACTTCAAAAAGATATATTTTAATGAAGAAATAAACAAGATAATGTGAAATAATGCATTTAGATGCATCTAGAAGGATAATGAGTGTCCAATAAAAAGGATTTCGAATTATTAGAGTTTCTTGGGATCCAAGGAGTCCCAATGAATAAAGAGGAAAGAGAAATTACCTATAAAAGAAAATAAGAGAATAATGTAATACATTATTAAGGAATTGTGTGGTTTTGTTAACAAGAAATATTTCCTTCATAAGGAAAATATAATTTCGAGGCTAATGAATTAAAAGACAAGATTAAAGAGGATAAGGGAGAGGAATTTCGAATTCCTAAATATCCATGCAATAAGGAATATCAAGGAAAAAGGAGATAATGAAGAGAGAGAGATGGTTGCTTCACAACCAAGGAAAGTGTGTTTCCTTTTGAGTTTGGGACTTGAGTCCTCATGAGGCATGCCTTAGGGCTTCATACTCCACCCTGTATAAAGGGGTAAAGCCCTAGTTCAAGACTAAGAGAGAGAGAGAGAGAGATTCCACGTTCTTCTTTTGTTCCTTACGTCTAAACCCTAACTGAAAGCTTTAACGCTAACCCTGGGACAACAAGGAATCTTTGAGCCATCACGATGGAGGAGTGGTGTCTCACGTCGTCAGAGGGAACCCTGGTCATCGTCCTCGTGCCCCGACCTATGCGCAATGGCTGCGGCACAGCTGCAGCGCCGGCTCTGAGTTGCAGGCTGCCCCGCTTGAACCGACCATCCTGGCCGCGAACGAAGGGTGCCTCTGGGTGCGTGATGGCTTGGCGGGGGTAGTGGAAGCATCGCCGGAGGTCGGCGGAGTGCAGAGAAGGAAGGAGAGGTGGTGTAACTCGCTGCTAGGGCTACGGGAATCAGCTGTCGCGAGGTTGAAGGAGGAAGAGAGGCGTTGGACCTTTCTGCCCTCCGTGGGCTAGAGAAGAAATCGACTTAACCGAGGGTAGTATGGTCTTTTCATTATGTTTCCAAAGAAAGCAGTCGCTTTGCATGAGATCAGCCACGTGGCGCTCTCCGATTGGTCTGGGTAAGTGAAATCTTACAAAAATCATAACTAATTAATGGTAGCTTGGATTGATAAGTATAATATATCAATTTTTCTCAGAAAAACGAGAGGAATCCAATAAAAATATTTTTAAAAGCTAAATCCTCCTGCAATTCGAAAAGTAATGGAAGATATCAACTTTAATGTATTAATGTTTAAAGAACCCTATTTTGAGATGAATAATATATTTATAAGGGTTTAATGGATGATTAGAGTTAGTATTAACCTGTTAATGATGAAAGGACAGATTAGGAACAAAAAGGATGAATTTGCATGTAATTAGTTTGATTTCGAGTTTAATGTGCATAAATATGTTTTAATGGGCCTTGAAACCCTCATGTTGGTAAATTCGACTCTTAATGGCTTTAATTGACTAATTTCATGATTAAAGTTGGAATATGTTGAATCTAAGTTATTTTGATCATTAAAGTCCCTAATTTGTGGATAAATAACATTAATATAGAAATTAGGGTTTTCGATTAAATCGAGGTAGAATTAATAATAAATAGAGTTCATATGGGAATTAGACCATCATGAATTATGAGTTGTTAATCTGAAAGAAACTAAAGGTGATAATTGAGTCTAATGACCTTGAAATAACATAAAAGGATAAAGAAGGTAGTTTTGGTATAAAAAAGAAATAATCGACTTTAATTAGGCTTATAATGTTGACATTAGGGTTTATGAACTAAGAGAGCATTTAAAGCGTTATGGAGGCAAAAACCCTAATAAAACCCTAATGTGATCTAGAAAGCCTAAGGTGGAATCCAAGTCTAGCTTTAGAATGTTTTGGATAAACTATAACACTTGGATCGCATGCATTAATTTTAGGATATTGTTGATTGCTTGTTGATTTATTCTTTATCCATATTGCTTGGACAATCAAGTTGCCCAGGATCAGGTACATGGTTAATTATGGATAACCGCCTTAGTTTCCCGATGATTTTCTAGATGGTTAATCGCATTGAATGCAAAATTATCTGTTGGATGTTCATACTTGCAAATAATAAAGTCACTATGATTATCACATTAAAAGAATATAAGTATGGATTCTCGCACCTACATGCCACCTTGATGGATGATGCCAAAGGTCAGGCCCAGATGGGTAGACCAATGGACACCTTGGGTGGTGACCCCAGGCACCAAGAAGGTGGCCTATGATATTGCATGACTAGTGGGCACCATGAGAGGTGACCCCCAAGCACCAAGCTCGGGATTGAGAAGGTGGCCTTAAGTCATTGGCAAAGGGCACCCTAAGGTCGGTATGCCAGGGTTAGGGCAAAAGCGGTGGAGAATGTTATACTGAAAAATGTAAATTGGATTGTTAATTAATTTGATTGTGATTATTAAATTATTAGACATATTTGCAAGATTTTGGTTGTTCCCACATACCAGCCTATTTCGATATACTGACCGACGTTTTGTTTGTCGGCATTTTAGGAACAATAATTGAAAGAACAAATAGTAAAGTGACACATTGTGAAAGTAAAACATAAAGTGCAAGGAGGATTAGTTAGAGTGGATTCAAGCTTGGATAGATAGATTCCCAAGGTTTTCAAAGGTAAATGAAGTTTTAATTTTATACCAAATTTTAGTGAGCTAGTCGAATTTCATGATTGTTATTGATTATTTTTCGAACCTTTGATCATGTTAAATGGATAACGACACCGACCTTTCGGTCTCCCTTAATTGGGGGTTATCGGGAGGCGGGGTCGTTACAATTGGTATCAGAGCATAGGTTCCTCAATTAATCTTTAATAATTATTAAATTTTACAAATTCTGTAGAAACCATGGGAGTTATTAGAGGATTGTCTGAAAGATTGAGGTGTCTAGAAAAGGATCACGTCCGGGGGCTGGCAATATTTTCCTCCGCACCGCTAGTCAGAATATGAGGACTCCCAGATTGTGTGACTGCCTGGCCGATGTCTTAGGGTATGACTCGAAATAAGATACCTTTTAGGACTCTCTCATCTTGTCCATCCCTTCTCAACTCAAATTCTATTAAGGACCTTAAGGATTAGGGTTTTCCCTCTTCTCCTCACCCTCTTGAGGTATGGGTAAAAGGTCTAAGGAATCCTCCACCAAATTAATGAAAAGCATGTAAATAAGATGTCATGGACATAAGTTAAGCGCAAACTAAAGAATAGATACATGCTTAGGTCATATGACACGAGTTGTCCTTGCCCTCAGGAGAGACCTGAGGATAGACCTTCTTGTCTGGAGGATGAGTAGAGAGAATTAGTTTGGGAGGTAGAGACCTCCATTAAAGGTAGAGACCTAGCACATCCTTTGAGGATGATGTTAACCCTAACCCTAAGTGAAGATTAGAGAGAGAGAGATGACAAGATGTCATGATTGACCGAGTGTTTGGTTGGTCATGCCTTTGGAATGCCATAAGAGGGTAGATGACCTAGTACCTTTGGCGACCCAACCCTGGAGAGGGTCGTACAGGCCATAGCAAAGGTTAGCTCCTTCGTGGATGAGGTTAGAGAACCTATAGTTACCCTATGGGCTTAGGCAAGTAGGGTATAGCTTGATGAAATCCTGGTTAAGAGATCATGATGGAAGTCTTATGAAAGGGGTATGGATTCTCTTGAGCCAAACATGAGTTGAGCATAGACTTCAACCACATAGGGGTATGCTTGTGAGCATGAGCCTTCATGAAGAAGGGACCTCTAGTAAGTATGGTTGGAGATGGAATTAGCTCTAGAGAGAGGAAGCAGAACCCCAACAAGGAGGTTGGAAGTCTAAAACCCTGAAACTTGAGGAATAGTGGGGAGTTAAGGATGATGCGACCTACGTGGATGATAGTGGTTGCCTTATACTTAATTCCTGGAGGCTGATGATATCTTGGTTTCCTTTAGAGTAACCAAACCCTAGAGAGAGGATGATGCTTCTAGTACCCATGGTATAAGTGGTTACCTGCTGGAGGAGATAAAGAGTGCTTTAGACCCTCAGGAGGTTTAAGTAACCAGTTGTGAGGCTCTATACCTAGTTGGTTTCCATGGAAGAGGGCTCAACTCTGAAGCGTTTCTCGAATAGAAAGATCATGGAAGTACATGACATACCTTGGACATGCTTGATTCGTGGTTAAGAGGTTGAGCATGTAGTTGGATATCCAAGGGTGAACCTAGGGTTCCTAGGCCTAAGAGGGGATGCAGTGTATCTGATGCTCATGATGAGATTTGAGTCTGTATAGTTTCAAGCATGGTACTCCTCATGTGTAGGGGTAAACGAAATCCCTTAAGTTAAGGGTATGTTTGATGAACCCCTCACAGCTAAGTTGATCTAATGTTGAGGAAAGAGAACAAGTATGACATAGCATAGTTAATTGGTGGTCTGCTTGTCCCTTAGTAGCTGTTGGGTTAGGCATGCTCATGAGAATGTAAACCCTAGGGACGCTTGTGACCTATGATATCAAGGTGTAGTTTCCTCTCATCCTGGGAGAGGGACCCTTTGGTAGGGGTTTTACCAGTTTTGTGGGTATGAGGAAACCTAAGGAGGTTTCATAGGATCTTGAGATGCTAAGTGAAGAGTACATGGCATGAGAATGAACCTATAGACCCATAGATAACCATCTCTATGTGCATGTGGATGTGTTACCATGGAGGTAACCGGTATGGGGCTCGACCAAGGTAGGCAGATCGCCATGACCCTTATGAAAGGATGAAAGTCAGCCCATGAAAGCAAGAAGAGAGATGTTGGATGTTTGGGTAAGGTTCTATGTTGGACATGTACAATAATAGAATCCTAAGTCTATCCTAGGGTCAAGTAGGGATAAGACTGATGGAAGAAGGAGTTGCCTAATTCCCTAGTTTCACATGACCATAGGGTCGGGAGGTAACAGCTATCATTGTCTGAGGGCCATGGGTTAGGAGATTGATCACCTTCATGGACTCATGGGACCCAAAGGGCAGATGAGTAGGGCACTCTCTAGATGCATAAGGGAAAAGGGATGACCCCAAAAGTGCCGGCACCATATAGACCTAGAGGAGATGACTAAGGATTGTGCTTGGACCAAGTAAGTACGAGACCAGTTTTCCATGGAAGTAATTTTTTTTATATCATAATGGTTGTGATGTAGAGACATATGTGGCACGTTTCAACTTAGATTTGAAAGTGTACTGGCGAGGTGGGCTGTACCATCTCTACTCTTAGAACAGGAAGAACTTTGTATTTGGACTACAGCCAAATGCTTATTTCTTCTTGTTATGGGGGTGAGAGATAGGATAGTACGCATGCCTTACACCAAGGATAAAGATGATGTAAGTTGGAACGTAGCTACAAGGTATGAGGACAGAGATGATAACATACCTTGGTGGAGTGAATGATACATGGATGGTTTACAAACATTAAGAAAGAGTAGTGTAGTCAGCTTATGAGGATGTTTTATCAGGAGCTATGTGGAATTTACAAGTTAACCAAGGTTGAGTTTGATCACCATGAGGATGAGCTCAAAGCTTCTTGATGAAGACCAACTCAGAGTTTGAGATGAGATGATAAGTATAATACATGGAGGTGTATGTTACCTAACACCTAAGGATAAGAAGTGGTAATGAATGCTCTGGTTGAGATATATCTTCCTAGTTTAGCTGGAAGCTAGAAGGAGTTGAGGTTGTTCGACTAACCCTATGTTTGGAAAGAGGATGTGTTTTGCCTAACACACGAATGAAACAAGATATGTTGAACAAGTTAATGATTGTTTGGTTAGCCAATTTAGTACTTGATGTAGTAAAAGGATGGTTGTAGAACCTCAGATACACTTCTTCGGAAAGGAAGGTGATGAAACCCTGATTAAAGTGGTTTAGGGTTTCTGAGGTATCAAGCTTGAGGAATCATAACAATACAGGAGGACATGATATACCATGGTACTACGAAGATAGTAAGTAATGGTAGCATTTTGGATGCTTAAAACAAAGTTGCATGTAGCATGTGGCCATGCAAGCCAGGAGGTGAAGGACGAACACCATTAACCCAGTGCATGGATATAAAGTATAAAGAGTTCCCGAGAGGGATTGGGAGTTCATCATTATGGATGTTGTGAGTCTCTCCTAGACCAAGGAGGTCGAGATACAATATGGGTTATGGTAGATCGCCTTACCTAGATGACATGAGAAAGGAGGAGTTCTGTCAAGGGACAGGTCTGGTTAAACTACATATGAAAAGAGATGGTTCAACTACACCATGATGAGAGTTCAAAAGTTCTTGGGTATGATCAAGGTTCACTTCCATGAGGTGGGAGTGGATACATGAAGAACTCGATGATAGTACAGTTTATCACCCCATACTAATGGACAATATGATTTGATGAGAGCATGTGTTCTCATTTAGGGTGATACATAGAGACAGTTCTTAAGATGTGATGTTAACCACCATAACCTTTATCGGGATGAAAGAAGTCTTATAAAGAGGTTGTGTCGGTCACCACTTCATTAAGGTGATGTCGGTGAAGGAGGCCTCGTAAAGGTCAGAAAAGAACCACAATGTGTGCAGATGAAGTCGCTTTAATCGTGCAATGACTGAGAGAGAGAGAGAGAGCCCAGAGACGACATGAGTCATGATATGATGCAAAGCAGACTGACATGCCGTTCACTGTAGGAAATGTGAAAATCCGACCCCTCTAAGCTACAGCTGAGAAAGCTGAGTCCCCGGTATATGGGTCCATTTGAGATGGATTGGTGGAGATGGTTGTGTTAACCTTACCCCTCAGGATAAAATGATGTGTTGCATGAGTCTGATCTAGAGCACTATGTGAGGTACGCAAGCCAGGTGTTGTGCCCTGAACCTATTCAGTGTGTGAAAGGCTGAAAAGTCATGAGTCACCTATGAGGGTACGATATACCAAGGTAAGAAAGAACTCAGATGCAAGAAAATGTGATAATGAAGGTTATTGGGAAACACCATGGAAAGGGTGAAGCCACATGGGAGCCCTGATGGACATAAGAAGACTTATCATGTTTGTTTGCTTGCTTGATGGAATTTTGAGGGCAAAATTCTCATAAGAGGGGAAGGATGTTACAAGCCCAAATTTTGGGTTCCTTTGGTGAGAAATGTAATTTCTCATATTAAAGATATTTGGACAAATAATATAATTTGTTGTGAATAAATGGATTTCATTTAAAATATCCTTGTTGTTTGATTTGTGGGCTTCATTGGCTATTGGGCCCAATAACAAGGAAATTCAATTAATTAATGGATAATTGAATATTTGAGAAAAGAAAGAGGTAGAAACCTCTAGAAGGCAAATCCAAGGAGGGATTTCGTGCCTCTTGGGTTCCTTGGGTACCAAGGAGTCCAAATTAGCATAAAGAGAGCAATAAGAAAAGAAAAGATCAATTAAGTATTTCTTTATTAAGAAAGAAATTGAAAATATTGATGAAATGTGGAAAATAAGTGAAAATAGGTATAATGGAGTAATCCTTGGTGGAATTTCGTATCCCAAGGATTCCTAATATTGAAAGGAATAACCAATAAGGAAAATAAAAGAGAAACAAAGAGAAAACTTCAAAAAGATATATTTTAATGAAGAAATAAACAAGATAATGTGAAATAATGCATTTAGTTGCATCTAGAAGGATAATGAGTGTCCAATAAAAAGGATTTCGAATTATTAGAGTTTCTTGAGATCCAAGGAGTCCCAATGAATAAATAGGAAAGAGAAAATACCTATAAAAGAAAATAAGAGAATAATGTAATACATTATGAAGGAATTGTGTGGTTTTGTTAAGAAGAAATATTTCCTTCATAAGGAAAATATAATTTCGAGGCTAATGAATTAAAAGACAATATTAAAGAGGATAAGCGAGAGGAATTTCGAATTCCTAAATATCCATGCAACAAGGAATATCAAGGGAAAAGGAGATAATGAAGAGAGAGAGATGGTTGCTTCACAACCAAGGAAAGTGTGTTTCCTTTTGAGTTTGGGACTTGAGTCCTCATGAGGCACGCCTTAGGGCTTCATACTCCACCCTATATAAAGGGGTAAAGCCCTAGTTCAAGCCTAAGAGAGAGAGAGAGAGATCCCACGTTCTTCTTTTGTTCCTTACGTATAAACCCTAACCGAAAGCTTTAATGCTAACCCTGGGACAACGAGGAATCTTTGAGCCATCACGATGGAGGAGTGGTGTCTCACGTCATCAGAGGGAACCCCGGCCATCATCCTCGTGCTCCGGCCTATGCGCAATGGCTGCGGCACAGCTGCAGCGCCGGCCTTGAGTTGCAGGCCACCCCGCTTGAACCGACCACCCTGGCCGCGAACAAAGGGCGCCTCTGGGTGCGCGATGGCTTGGTGGGGGTAGTGGAAGCATCGTCGGAGGTCGGCGGGGTGCAGAGAATGAAGGAGAGGCAGTGTAACTCGCTGCTAGGGCTACGGGAATCGGCTGTCGTGAGGTTGAAGGAGGAAGAGAGGCATTGGACCTTTCTACCCTCCGCGGGCTAGAGAAGAAATCGACTTAACCGAGGGTAGTATGGTCTTTCCGTTATGTTTCCAAAGAAAGTAGCCGCTTTGCATGAGATCAGCCACGTGGCGCTCTCCGATAGGTCCGGGTAAGTGAAATCTTACAAAAATCATAACTAATTAATGGTAGCTTGGATTAATAAGTATAATATATCAATTTTGCTCAGAAAAATGAGAGGAATCTAATAAGAATATTTTTAAAAGCTAATTCCTCCTGCAATTCGAAAAGTAATGGAAGATATCAACTTTAATGTATTAATGTTTAAAGAACCCTATTTTGAGATGAATAATATATTTATAAGGGTTTAATGGATGATTAGAGTTAGTATTAACCTGTTAATGATGAAAGGACAGATTAGGAACAAAAAGGATGAATTTGCATGTAATTATTTTAATTTTGAGTTTAATGTGCATAAATATGTTTTAATGGGCCTTGAAACCCTCATGTTGGTAAATTCGACTCTTAATGGCTTTAATTGACTAATTTCATGATTAAAGTTGGAATATGCTGAATCTTAGTTATTTTGAGCATTAAAGTCCCTAATTTGTGGATAAATAACCTTAATATAGAAATTAGGGTTTTCGATTAAATCAAGGTAGAATTAATAATAAATAGAGTTCATATGGGAATTAGACCATCATGAATTATGAGTTGTTAATCCGAAAGAAACTAAAGGTGATAATTGAGTCTAATGACCTTGAAATAACTTAAAAGGATAAAGAAGGTAGTTTTGGTATAAAAGAGAAATAATCGACTTTAATTAGGCTTATAATGTTGAAATTAGGTTTTATGAACTAAGAGAGCATTTAAAGCGTTATGGAGGCAAAAACCCTAATAAAACCCTAATGTGATCTAGAAAGCCTAAGGTGGAATCCAAGTCTAGCTTTAGAATGTTTTGGATAAACTCTAACACTTGGATCGCATGCATTAATTTCAGGATATTGTTGATTTCTTGTTGATTTATTCTTTATCCATATTGCTTGGACAATCAAGTTGCCCTGGATCAGGTATGTGGTTAATTATGGATAACCTCCTTAGTTTCCCGATGATTTTCTAGATGGTTAATCGCATTGAATGCAAAATTATCTGTTGGATGTTCATACTTGCAAATCATAAAGTCACTATTATTATCACATTAAAAGAATATAAGTATGGATTCTCGCACCTACATGCCACCCTGATGGATGATGCCAAAGGTCAGGCCCAGATGGGTAGACCAATGGACACCTTGGGTGGTGACCCCAGGCACCAAGAAGGTGGCCTATGATATTGCATGACTAGTGGGCACCATGAGAGGTGACCCCCAAGCACCAAGCTCGGGATTGAGAAGGTGGCCTTAAGTCATTGGAAAAGGGCACCCTAAGGTGGGTATGCCAGGGTTAGGGCAAAAGCGGTGGAGAATGTTATACTGAAAAATGTAAATTGGCTTGTTAATTAATTTGATTGGCTTGTTAATTAATTTTATTGTGATTATTAAATTGTTAGCCATATTTACAAGATTTTAGTTGTTCCCACATACCAGTATATTTCGATATACTGACCGACGTTTTGTTTGTCGGCGTTTTAGGAACAACAATTGAAAGAACAAACAGTAAAGTGACACATTGTGAAAGTAAAACATAAAATGCAAGGAGGATTAGTTAGAGTGGATTCAAGCTTGGATAGATAGATTCCCAAGGTTTTCAAAGGTAAGTGAAGTTTTAATTTTATACCAAATTTCAGTTAGTTAGTAGAATTTCATGATTGTTATTGATTATTTGTCGAACCTTTGATCCTATTAATTGGATAACGGCACCGACCTTTCGGTCTCCCTTAATTGGGGGTTACCGGGAGGCGGGGTCGTTACAAGTTACTAAAATTCAATTGACATCTAGGGCATTAGTCAACCCTAGGGTTTGAAATGGAAATTGACCTTTGAGAAGTTGGGTCCACTCCTATTCTATTACTTATTCACAATTTATTATTGGTATATAATAGGTCTATGCAACAAGGTATCCATAAGATGAACGTGGCTAAAATGCATATGCTTAGATGGATGTGTGACAAGACAAGAAAATATCACTTGAGAAATGACTATATCATGAATAAAGTGGGGTGGCAAGCGTTGAGGACAAATTGAACGAGGGCCAAATCAAATGGACAAGTCCAACACAGACCAACTAATGTGCCTCTACGCAACAATACTATTGAATCATCCGCAAATAATAGAAGAATAAAAGGGCCTAAATTTATATGGATGGATATAATAAAAAACTATTTTGAATCTTTACATCTCAATAAAAAAATATGACCCATGATAGAGCTAGATGGAAACAAAGGATCAGTGTAGCTGACCCCAACATGGTTGGGACTAAGGCTTAGATGATGATGATGATGATGATGACGATGATGACGATGATGATGATGATGATGATGATGATGATGATGATGATGATGATGATGATGATGATGATGATGATGATGATGATGATGATGATGATGATGATGATGATGATGATGATGATGATGATGATGATGATGATGATGATGATGATGATGATGATGATGATGATGATGATGATGATGATGATGATGATGATGATGATGATGATGATGATGATGATGATGATGATGATGATGATGATGATGATGATGATGATGATGATGATATTGGGTTTTGTAGAGAAAACATACATGGCGGAAGCAATAAAATCCACGCAACCCGAAACAGGATCTCATCGACAACAACGTATTTGGAAGGAGTGTTTGCGGGATATACCTTATCACGGAGCAAGTCTGGCGATGTCTCGCTGCACGATGGTGCAACGTTGCTGACCTACACAGATGGAACTTCTCTCCCATTCGCTGTCAAAGGACGGCGACGGCTAGGGT
The DNA here is from genome assembly GCA_963693085.1 of Alisma plantago-aquatica. Taxonomy (NCBI): domain Eukaryota; kingdom Viridiplantae; phylum Streptophyta; class Magnoliopsida; order Alismatales; family Alismataceae; genus Alisma; species Alisma plantago-aquatica. The sequence goes on from OY856410.1 coordinate 54,679,522, forward strand.
TTACGTGTGTGAGCGTAAACTGAAAAGCCTCTATCTATCTTATATAGATATCGGTCGTCAATCCTCCTTTAAATAGGATATGAAGGGAAGTAGGGTTTCCTAAACCCATCGGTAAACAGAAACATTTCATTAATTAAAATGGTCATGGATTAATTAGAATATTTTCAAATTCATTAATTAACCAAATAATCGCATTAATTGATTAATTAATATCTGACTCCATGCAATCGCTTGGGATTGCTCTATGGGCATACATATACCAACAGACTCCCACTTGCACTTAGAGCCAGTCACTCCAATATTATTCTAATCCATTACATAAAAATTTTAGTAATCAATGTGATTCAGAGCAATTCCAATCAAATCCACAATTATACTCCTATTCCAACACATCCTATGTGTGTGACCCGGTAGGCTCCAAATTATGTTGGAAGTGATATCCATAATCATATTATGATTTCACAAGAAATGATTGGTATCTAGAAAGACTTCATTGCCACCCAAGTAATTGGAGAAGTTGGAGAACAACTTGACCTATCATTCATGACTGGTGTTACAGTGATTGTATAGTTCTTTTTTCGCTGATATCCAGATTGAACTCGAGTCATGGAATTGTTATCATTTTCAATGTTCAATCCATGTTCCTTGAACTAGAGCAGACTCTCTGAGATATATGTAAGCTCAATATCACATATTGACTCGCATCAACATGGCCATACATTTCTCAGTCTCGCTTATCAAGTAGCCAGAATATCAAACTCCCGTAGGAAGGACAAATTCCATCTACATTACTCACAGTCATCCCCATGTGTCACAATGCACCCAAGTACCATCTTTATGGAAATCCTTATTCAGGACCACGGTGGATGATGTCAAAGTACACCGAACGACATGTGATAAGTGTAGTGACTTCAGGTCTAAGAACCACAATCACCACCATCATTATGAGATGTGACTCTAACTACCAATCATGGTATCCATGTGTCACTCTCAAGGTGGTTCTATCCGATACACTGTTCTCTAACAAGTATCTATGTATTTCGTTTGATATCTTCATATCATGTATAATGAGATTCTTACATCAACCAACATATATTCTAATCTTATGTGTTATTGATGTCTATGGATATTTCCACAATAACAATCGATTAGGGATAAAACAAGAATACATACTCTTAGCATACATATGATCTCACTGCTTAGGTCATCAACCCGAAGACATATGTCATTGAGTATATTATTCTATAGACATCTATAAGTTTTATGGTCATCTCACAATATAAAACACAAACATATAGATTGGAAACTTGCCTTTATTGATATAATCAATGTAGTATTACAAATCATTTACATAGTATCCCATTACAGTCATTGAATAATAGTCTCTATGGGCATACATACCAACAGATTCCCACTTGCACTTATACCCAATCACTCATGAATCTCAATCCAAGTGATCAAACATGTGTGTCATGTTTCTACTATGAAAGTGCTTTTGTGAGCGGGTCAGCCACATTGCTTTTGGTAGGTACTCTGCAAATCTTCACATCTCCTCATTGTACGATCTCTCGTATGAGATGGAACCGTCATAGAATATGTTTGGAATGTTGGTGCAATCTTGGTTCATTAGCCTGTGCAATTGCTCCATTATTGTCGTAAAACAACTCAATTGCATCACCAGCGCTTGGAACCACTCCAAGTTCACAAATGAACTTCTTGATCCACACAACTTCCTTTATAGCATTAGATGTGGCAATATATTCAGCCTTTGTTGTAGAATCCACGACCATCTCTTGCTTGGAACTCTTCCATCTCACAGCTCTATTGTTCAGGAAAAACACAAATCCAGATTGCGATCTGTAGTCATCTTTGTCAGTTTGGAAGCTAGCATCGGTGTAACCCTTTACCACGAGCTCTTCCTCACTACCGTATACCAAGAATTGATCCTTAGTCCTTCTCAAGTACTTTAGGATGTTCTTTACGGCTTTCTAGTGACATTCACCTGGATCTGACTGATACCGGCTCGTCATGCTCAAAGCATACGACACATCAGGACGAGTACATAACATTGCGTACATGATAGATCCAATTGTTGATGCATATGGAATATTACTCATGTGTGCCCATTTATCACATGAACTAGGACACTGGGCTTTAGACTGGGCTTTAGAGATTGTAACCCCATGGGACATGGGCAAGTTTCCTCTCTTAGAACCCTCCATGCTAAACCTCTTTAGCACCTTGTCAATGTATGTGCTCTGGCTTAGGCCTAGAAGCCTTCTAGATCTATCTATATAGATCTAGATCCCTAGTATATAGGATGCTTCTCCTAAATCCTTCATAGAGAAGGTCTTCCCTAGCCAACCTTTTACTGTCTAAAGAGTAGGGATGTCATTTCCCATCAATAGTATGTCATCCACATACAATATGAGAAATATGACTGTGCTCCCACTAACCCTTTTGCAAACACAAGGTTCATCTTCATTTTGACTAAAGCCAAACTTTTTGACTACTTCATCAAAACGTAGATTCGAGCTCTGAGACGCTTGCTTCAATCCATAGATTGACCTTTGTATCTTATAGACTTTATTGGATTCCTCTGGATCGATAAAACCCTCAGGTTGTGTCATGTACACATCCTCGAGTAAATTCCCATTAAGGAATGTTGTTTTAACATCCATCTACCAAATATCATAGTCATGATAAGCTGCAATGGCAAGCATGATCCTGATGGATTTAACCATGGCAACTGGTGAGAAGGTCTCGTCATAATCAACACCTTGAATTTGACAGAATCCTTTCGCAACCAATCTACCTTTATAGGTTTGAACATTTCCATCCATGTCAGTCTTCTTCTTAAAGATCCACTTGCACCCTATGGGTCTTACCCCTTCGGGTGGATCCACCAAGGTCCATACCTTGTTGGTGTACATGGATTCCATTTCAGATCTCATGGCTTAGAGCCATTTCTCAGATTCTGGTCCCTTAGTAGCTTCTAGATAGGAAGTTGGCTCATATGTTATTCCCAATTCATCACTGTCTTGAGTCATGAGAAATCCAAATCTCTAAGGCTCAAGTCATGTCCTACTAGACCTACGAGGTTCATGTGTTGCATTTGGAACTTGAAATTCCACAACAACTTGTGAGTCTTCATGTTCCTTATGTACCTCCTCAGGTTCTCTGCTTTCTTGTTGGTCTCGAACTTCTTCGAGCTCTACATTCCTCCCAATAATTCCTTTGGAAATAAATTCCTTTTCAAGAAATACAACAGTCCTAGCAACAAACACTTTGTTGTTAGTTGGTGTGTAGAAGTAGTATCCCCGAGTTTCCTTGGGGTATCCAACAAAATAGCATTTTTCCGATTTGGGTCCAAGCTTTTTAGGAAATTGTTTCCTAACATAAGCTTCACATCCCCAAATCTTTAACATAGACAAATTGGGACGATTCTCATTCCATATCTCATATGGTGTCTTTTGAACCTATTTCGAAGGTACATGGTTAAGTGTAAATGCTGCAGTTTCAAGAGCATATCCCCAGAACGATATTGGAAGTTCGGCTGAACTCATCATTGATCGTACCATGTCTAATAATGTACGATTCCTTCTTTTTGACACACCATTATGTTTTGGTGTACCAGGTGGAGTCCTTTGTGATATAATACCACGGTCTCTCAAAAGGTCCTCAAACTCTTGGCTTAAGTATTCTCCACCTCGATCTGAACGGAGTGCTTTAATACTCTTACCAAGTTGCTTCTCTACTTCATTCATAAAATTCTTTAACATTTCAAGAGTTTCTTACTGTGTTTCATAAGATATACATAGCCATACCTACTGAGGTCATCAGTGAAGGTAATGAAGTATTGATAGCCTCCTCTAGCATTTGATCTAAAAGGTCCACATACATCAGTATGTATGAGCCCTAGCAGATCACTGGCTCTCTCACTGTGTCTAGTGAAAGGAGTTTTGGTCATCTTCCCTAATAAACGCGCCTCACATGTCCCTAATGATTCAAAGTCAAAAGAGTCTAGATAACCATCCTTATGGAGTCTAGATATGTGTTTCTCATTTATGTGCCCAAGACGACAATGCCATAAGAATGTTTTGTTTGAGTTGTCAAGTTTTAACCTTTTAGTATTTACATTGTATATTCTAGTCTCAAGTTCTAACAAGTAGATACCATAAGACATAGGGGCATTGCCATAAAAGATCTCATCTTTAGAAATAGAAATAATTCCATTCTTAATGTGAAATACAAATCCACTTTTGTCCATACAAGATACATAAATAATATTTCTATTAATGGCAGGTACATAATAGAAATTCTCTAATTCTATTACAAGGCATGTAGGCAAAGATAAACTAATAACTCCAACTGCGGTGGCAGCAACTCTTTCTCCATTAGCACCCTAAAGCTCGACTTGGCCCTTTCGTAAAGGCTTACTTCTTATCATATCCTACATATTAGAACATATGTGAGATCCACATCCGGTATCAAGTACCCATGTTGAAGAAGTACTTAGGTTTATCTCAATAACATATATACCTGAAGTGGAGATCTATATCCCCTGCTTCTTCTTCCTCAGTTCCTCCAGGTAGAGAGGACAGTTTCTTTTCCAATGTCCAGGCTGGTGACAATGGTGACAATTGCCTTCTTTGGAGATCCCACCTTTAGCTTTGAGTGCAAATGACTTTGGCTTCTGCCTAACTTTAGAACCTTTCTCGGCCTTGCCTTTGCCTTTTGACTTTCCCTTTGCCTTGTTGATCACTATCACAGACTTGGGCTTGTCTTTCTTCATATGTGCTTCATCTGTCCTCAACATGCCCAACAATTCTGACAACGGCTTATCAAAATTGTTCATGTTGTAGTTCATGAAAAAATGATTATATGATTCAGGCAACGATTGTAGAATCACATCAGTGGCCAACTCTTGGCCTTGGGGAAAACCCAGCTTGGATAAGCTTTCCACATACCCAATTAAAGTGAGTATATGGGTGCCAACTGAGTCTCCCTCTTTCATCTTGCTTTTGAACAAATCCTTTAAGACATCATATCTCTCATGTCTTGCTTGATGTTGATACATGTTCTTGAGATGTGTTACCATCTCCATGATATTCATGTTCTCATGCTACTCTTGCAACTCATAGTTCATTGAGCACAACAACAGGCTTTTGACATCCACAACATCATCAATGTGCTTCTTGTAAGCATCCTTTTCAGCCTTAGGTGCATTTACAGCGGGTTCTGCTGGCTCTGGTGTTTCAAGGACATAGAGCTTACGCTCATGTGTGAGAACAATTCTCAGCGTCCTAAACCAGTTTTGAATGTTGGTTCCGGTAAGTTTGTCCTTCTCAAGGACCGATCGCAACGAGAAAGTGTGAGTGTTGTTTGCCATTTGATTGCTACAAATTGGGTTTTGTAGAGAAAACATGCGCAGCGGAAGTAATAAAATCCACGCAACCCGAAACATGATCTCGTCGACAAAAATGTATTTGGAAGGAGTGTTTGCGGGATATACCTTATCGCGGAGCAAGTCCAACGATGTCTCGCTGCACGACGGTGCAACGCTGCTGACCTACACAGACAGAACTTCTCTCTCGTTCGCTGTCGCAGGAAGATCCGGTGTGTTCCTTTCATGTGGTGACGTACGCGAGTCGTAAAGTGCACGGATGGTCGTTGATGCCCTCTGAATACAGGCATCTCTGTGTCTACGTCTCTACTTCATCCTCGCGGATGGATTGGAAATCCACGTCGTGCTTCCTAAGCCGGCGGGAAGGAGTCATGTCTGTGCGGCGACATGCTAGCGGCGTGTTGCTCTCCTTTCTCTCCTAAGGACGGAAACGGATAGGGTTTACGTGCATGAGCGTAAACTGAAAAGCCTCTATCTATCTTATATAGATATCGTCTGTCAATCCTCCTTTAAATGGGATACGAAGGGAAGTAGGGTTTCCTAAACCCATCGGTAAACAGAAACGTTGTGTTAATTAAAATGCTCGTGGATTAATTAGAATATTTTGGAATTCATTAATTAACCAAATAATCACATTAATTGATTAATTAATATATGACTCCATGCAATTGCTTGGGATGGCTCTATGGGCATACATATACCAACAGATGATGATGATGATGATGATGATGATGATGATGATGATGACGATGATGATGATGATGATGATGATGATGATGATGATGATGATGATGATGATGATGATGATGATGATGATGATGATGATGATGATGATGATGATGATGATGATGATGATGATGATGATGATGATGATGATGATGATGATGATGATGATGATGATGATGATGATGATGATGATGATGATGATGATGATGATGATGATGATGATGATGATGATGATGATGATGATGATGATGATGATGATGATGATGATGATGATGATGATGATGATGATGATGATGATGATGATGATGATGATGATGATGATGATGATGATGATGATGATGATGATGATGATGATGATGATGATGATGATGATGATGATGATGATGATGATGATGATGATGATGATGATGATGATGATGATGATGATGATGATGATGATGATGAAGACGACGACAATGACATTGATGACAAAGATGAAGATGATGATGATGATGATGATGATGATGATGATGATGATGATGATGATGATGATGATGATGATGATGATGATGATGATGATGATGATGATGATGATGATGATGATGATGATGATGATGATGATGATGATGATGATGATGATGATGATGATGATGATGATGATGATGATGATGATGACAAAGATGATGATGATGATGATGATGATGATGATGATGATGATGATGATGATGATGATGATGATGATGATGATGATGATGATGATGATGATGATGATGATGATGATGATGATGATGATGATGATGATGATGATGATGATGATGATGATGATGATGATGATGATGATGATGATGATGATGATGATGATGATGATGATGATGATGATGATGATGATGATGATGATGATGATGATGATGATGATGATGATGATGATGATGATGATGATGATGATGAGGATGATATGATAGGTGAATGACTCACAAGGGCTAGGGAACCTTAAGGAAATTTTTACCAACTTGTTGAGTCAATTAGGGGGAAATCAGCAAATCATATCCAATCTCCCTTTAATAAACATTAACTTAGGACAAGTTGATGCTTTCCTTTTTACATAAAAATGTATAATTAGCTAGTTATCCCTTTTCACATCAAAGTTAGATAAGATAAGAAAATTCAATTGCATTACTTGGTAAAGTAGAGATAAGTGAGGTGTCAACTCTTCAAAAATGCCTAGAGTTTTTTTTCCAAAAATTGATTCTTACAAATTAATATATTATGAAAATGCTTTGGGGCCCCCTGTCAACCTTCATTTGTTAATAAGGATCTATCACCAAAAATCCATGCCGCATGTAGTAGAGATTTTAGAACCTTAGTTATGAATTACCAGTAGTAAATAAGAACTAATTTCCACTTACATGTTTCTCTATAATAGTCATGCATGGATAGGATATCAATTAAATCTAATGTTAGTATAAGAAAAATTACTTTTGAAACTTATTGTTCATTATTTGATCACTGAGTAACAGTGATTTAAAGAATTAACTTTCACTTTTTTAGGCACATTTGTACCGAAAACAATAATATCTAGGAAAAGTTGTGATATCTAAATAATGAGGGGGATTTTGGTCAACATGAGGTGAATTGAGGTCCTTTCATAGCCAAACATATTTTTTAGTTTTTTGTAGGTTAAGTTCCAAATAATAATCTAGGATATTAAACAAGGGAACATAATGTAAATTGTGGTCCTTAAATCTATTACTATTACTAAAATATATGTTGGGGATTGATTATTTCATTTTTGGAAAAATAAGTTGAATATAATGTAGATTCCATTGAGAAGAGAAAATTTGCTTTTAATTTTAGGAAACATAAGAAGTAACAATGAAAATAAAACTTTTGCATTCTTCTAAATAATATGTGAAGATCCAACTATAGTTGAGTTAGGTACAATAATTTATGTAGGTGGAAACTCTTAATTTTTTATTTTGTTACTAAAATTTTGATAACTTTGTACAAATTATAAAATAAGAGCGCAAGTTATTCATGCATATATATGCTACTCCCTCAATATTGAATTCAATATTGTTTTCATCCATGTTATTTCTTATTTGGGCATAGTAATATGATACATATGATTTATCTACCAAAATTGGGACTTATTTAGGAATGATTTGAGGATGATTTCTCAAAATTTATATTTTTATCAACATTTTACCTAAATTAGCTAAAATAGTCCTTGGTATCAATATTTCACATTTACATGTATTAAGGACAAAATAACTTTACTTTATTTTTTGCCTAACATATTGTTGCTTTGATTGCAAACATGACCAAGAAAAAATAGTAAAAATTAAGTACCACTAACTTATGTTGGTGTCACAGACATAAGTAGGATGAGAACCAACAATAGGAGAGGGTGTATCGAGAAGAAAGGAGGGGAAATGTCAACATGCACCTCGATACCATCGATCGAAATTCGTGGCACTAAGATTTGAAGCCCTAATTCATAATGAAAGTAATGAAGTAGGTAGAACCGACTTTAGTAAGCAGCAGCAACATTTATTTGATGCTCGAGATCAAGACAAACCACATTTGACAATCCACATGCAAGTGGTGCCATAATTCTCCCTATATATCGTGCAACCACCTAGAGGCATCAGATTTGGAGGCAAGGCATATCATATGGAGTCTATATCCATCATTTGTTCTTTGAGGAACCAGAGCCCAGGACGAAGAGATGAAGAGTTCGGAGCACCACTTAAGGAGTTTTCTATGGATTTCTTCTCCTTCCTCCCTTCTTTTGATTTTTTTTAGTATGAAGGGCTAAACCCCCGTTCTTTAGGATCTAGGAGTAGCCCAGTGGTAACTCTAAGCACGATCATATATTTATTCGATAGAATATAATCATTTGCTTCAGATTTTTATAAAAAATCATAATTATTTTATTAATGCTTGATCACCATAAGTTTGTAATGGATTGATGATTGTTGTGAAAATAGAGTTAACATTTACAAAATTCATTATCAACACAGTCGATAATGTGTTGTGGAAGTGAGCTAACCAATGTGAAGTAATGGTCCATAGATAGTTATTATTGTTAAGTCTCTTATATTGATGTTGTAAAAGAAGATTAGTAACTACGCTAAGTAGTATTCTATGTTGCAAAAGTAGGTAGTACAATCTACAAAACTTTATTTTAAAGAAAGAAAATAAATTGTATTGATCTGATAGGTTGCATGCATATATTGATAAAATGGTGAAACAAGTATCCTAAACCATCCATCCATATGATCTTCTATTCACTTTACTTACTGTACTTTTATTTTTTGTTCTTAGTTTTAATCAACCAACTGACTTCTTTAATAGGCCTAGTTGATCTATTTCAGTTAGTAGTAGTCTTCAACAGTTTCAATTTCCTAAGTTTGATATATGGTCCTCAGTTAGTCCCTTTTCTACTCTAATGTGTACACTTGCATTTAACATACACACTTAGGTCGAGTCAAGTTCTTGACATCATGTCCAGGGCATTGGCAAAGCTAGCACTATAATTGCTAAAACCAACCACTCTAGACCATTCTTTTTGTTATGTTTTCTATCTGAAACTATTAATAATATTTTTTTTCTTTTGGAAAGTTTATGTGATTCTCACAATCCATTTTCATTTCCAGTTACTTGTTCATGGTCCACACAAGGACTGCAAACTACAACAAGTTCTATCTGAAACTATTAATAATATTTTTTTTTCTTTTGGCAAGTTTATGTGATTCTCACAATCCATTTTCATTTCCATGTACTTGTTCATGGTCCACACAAGGACTGCAAACTACAACAAGTCTTCATTTCCACCACAACCTGAAGGCAATCTAAAGGCCGAGCAAGAGTGGAAGATCTAGAAGAACATTTGGTACCAATTGATGACATGTATAACCATGGAGAGAATAACAATGACATCAAAGTCTCACACAAAGTGCAAACAATATGGGAGAAGATCAATGCCTCATCAGTCATGAAACAATTGGGCAAGAGGCAAGTGATCAACGTGGGGAGCTACAAGATAGATCTTACTCTTATCAAGTCCCAAGCTTTTCATGGGCACAGTAATGAGGAAGCTATGTAAGATGTCAACAATTTTGTTGAAAGTTGTGATATGATTGAATTAGATCGTGTCCCTGCCACTATTATATATTTAAAGTAATTTCTTTATTCTCTAACAGACGGGTTAAAATGTGGTTCTTTTGTTTACCCTTTGATTTAATAGGATCTTGGGAGAAGATGATAGATGTTTTATTTGAAAAGTACCTCCCTCAAAGTACTAATTATATGATTAGTAAAATCTATGTGTTCAAAAAATATGCAAAAGAGACCTATTCAGAAGTGTGGGAAAGATTTCAAAACATGTGAAGAAAAGTTTTGCACCATAGGATCGATTTGTATGGACAATCTAAGATCTTTTATTTAGTCTTGTACACAGGAGAATGAACCACTCTTGATAGCGTTGATGTGGATTTTTTCTTAAATGGTAAAGCATCTAAATGCCATGGGATCCTAAAGAATATGGATAGAAAGCAGTCTTGGGGTGATGAGCATAGTGTTATACCACTGCCAAAAGTGTCAAAGGACCACAAGAGGTTATGGAACTCAAGACAATAGTGGCTAAGTTGGCAAAGAAGCTTGAGAAAAAAAATACCCTCTCTAGAAATGAGGAGGAAGACTGGATGTATGTGTAACAATTCTAAAGGAAAAATGAATACTACTATAGGAATAATCTTGATTTTTCCTTAAAAATCCCAATAACTTCCAGCATGATCCATTATAGGGAAATAAATAGGGCCTAGATCATTCTACTAGGATCAAGCCCCAAGGTAGGATGATGAGTTGTAAGATATCCTTGGGAAGTTTATCAATAAGACTGACACATATTTTTTAAAGTCATATAGGTAAAGCTAAAATATGGAAGTCCAACTCAGAAGTTTGGAGATACATCTATTGTAGATAGTAATACATTTGGCACAGTTCAAGATGTTGACTTGAGAGTTATACATTGTCCATATTTTTATAATGACTTAATGATTCCATTCTTGTGTATCTAATATGTTTGTTCAAGATTGATTTTAGGCTTTAGCTACATAAAAAGGATCAAATTACACAAGCCCTAGCTTGTTCAACTTCAAGTCAAAAGAAATGGAAGTGTGCTTTTTCTCCAAACCACCTTATATTATTTTTTTGATCATTTGTACTAATGATATGACTTGTAACTAATATGAGAAAAGATCAGGGACACTTAATTTCAATGTTTGGTCTCTTAAAAGTCAAATTGGAAAATTTGTCACAGGCTGTTTATCGGTCGAGTTGGAAACTCGACCGATCCAGTGATGGATTTTTTGAAATGACCAATCGGTCGAGTTGCACACTCACAGAACTCGATTGATCGATCAACTAAGCAAAACTAATTTTGACTCATCGGTCGAGTTTCCCAAGACAAACTCAACAGATAGTTTGAAAATTGGCTTTGTCCTTTAGTGGATTGGTCAAGTTATCCTTATTGAAACTTGATTGGATGTACTATAGGGAAAACACAAAAAAGTGATTATAACCATTGGACAGTTGTTGTAAGTGAAAATAGATTTGTTGCAAGTTGTAAAATGGCTATATTTCATTCTTATATGACCCCACACTCAAAGTAACACCCCTAGATATAAATAGGACCCCTTAGAGTTCATTCCAACTTTTATAATTCATTCTATTCTAAGTCCTTGCTATAGTTGAGTGTGTTGCAACCCTATAAACCCCTTTCTCTCTCTGATTTACAGAGTATTTCATGATTGTGAGTGAGTTAGGTATGTTGTAAGAGAGCTACCTCCATGTTCTTGTAAAGTCTCATTCCTTCCATCTTCCCAACCCCCTTTCTCAAAGATCAAAGGTTGCAGCAAGCTACTCTGAGTGAAGGTGAAGTTGTTGCTGGTCTTTTACAAGGTTGGAGAAGAGGTGAGATCTTCTCCAGGTGAACAAGAAGGTCAAGGCCAAGATTCATGAAGATTGGGTAATTCCTTCAAGGCCAAAGACTTGATGCAAGTGTGGGTAAGTCCTAGTTGACGACTAAAGATATCTTGATCAAGTGGGTAAGTCCTTGTGTAGGTGAAAGACTGTTGTCTTGTAGATAAGTCCTTGGATGTATGGTGGTCTCCTTGTATCTCTTATGATTGAATATAAGTATACATGGATTGGAAAGTCCTAGATGTTGACCTATGTACATAGTGGATTGACTATGTTCTAGTTTAAAGATTGGAACCACTCTAAAACCACCTTGTCCAAGTGACATTTCAATCTCTCTAATCATTCCTTTGCTTGCTTATATAGGACATTAAATTATTTTGAAGATATTGGTTTTGAATGATATAATTTGAAGGTCTAACTATTCTTGTGAGAATTTTGAAGCTCTATTCACCCCTCCTCTAGAGCCCTAGATCCAAAAGCGGTATCAGAGCCAAGGATCTTCTCCAAAAATCTACCACGAGATGAGAAGATAGGTGACAACTGACTTGGTTCACTCAACCTAGAGGGAGGCTTCTCCATGAGTCCTCCACTCTTCGACAGCACTAACTTCCTCTATTGGAAGAGGCCTATGTAGTTCAACACTCAGGGGATGAACTTCGATATGTGGAATGTGACCATCAAACCATACATGGAAATTCAATGCTTAAATCTAAAAATGCTAGGTTGATGCTCGTAGAGATGAGAGGGATGTTTATCTCAAAAAAATTCAATTTCAAAAATGCTAGGTTGCTTGGCCAATTTAATGATTTATCTTCTAGACGTATCTTGCCTAGTAATGATATTTCTTCTATTTCTCTTAAGAAAGATTCTTATATGACTAAAGCCCTCTATTTAGAGGCTAACCTGGTTCATGCTAGAGATGATCTTACTAGTTTGTCTTCTACTATCATATCTCTTAATGATGACAATCATAAACTTAGAGCCTCTCTATAGAAATTCCTCAAAGGGAAAAACTCCCTAAATGAAATCCTTGACCATTCTACCAAACAAAGTGGTACTAGTGGTTTGGGATTTGTAGGGGGAGCACCTAAGGGCAAGAACAAAGACAAAGGTAAGAAAAAAAGTAAGGAAATCTACTTTATCATTGGAGAGTCTTTTGGCACTAAGAACCCTATGTTTTGTTCTCATTGCAAATGTGATGATCATTATTCTACTTATTATCCATTAAAGCCCAAGGGGACCAACCCAAAGATGAAATGGGTCCCCAAGCTAACAATAGATCCCAAAGTTTGAGTTGGGAACCGACACTCCCCTTTATTGTAGGAAAAAGGAAGATGTATTGTTTATAGTGGTCGTACTAAGCACATGATAGGTGATATAAGCCATTTCAACAACTTCACTAAGAAGAAAGGAGGTTAAGTTACCTTTGGGGAAAACAAGAAAGGTAACGTAAAAGGTGAGGTTGATGTAGGTGAATCCTTGTGTATCAAGAATGTTCTTTTTGTGGATGGCCTAGATCACAATTTAATAAGTGTAAGTCAATTATGTGATAATGGTTACTTTGTGCTATTTACTTCTTTTGAATGGTTGATTCTAGATTCCCTCACCTACCAAGTCATATATAAGGGAACTCGAAATGGTTATCTTTATGTAATTGTGCTTGACTCTAATAATCCTATTGTTGGTAGATGCCTAGTAGTCAATTCGAATGATATTCTCTTTGGCATCATCAACTTGGTCATGCAAATATGCATCAGTTGAAGAAGTTGAGAAAAAAGGACTTGGTCAAGGGACTTTCCAATTTTGATTTGGAAAAGGATGAGGAATGCCAACCTCGTACCCAAGGAAAGAAAACCAAGTCCTCCTTCAAATCCAAAGGAGTCCTTAGTACCAAGAGAGCTCTTAAACTTCTTCATATTAATATATTTGGACAAATGAGAACTCAATCACTTCGTGGTTCCATGTATTACCTTGTTATTGTCAATGATTTCTCTAGATATACTTGTACCTTCTTTCTCATTTCCAAAGTTGATACACTTGATGTTATCTCTAGTTTTGGTAAATGAGTTGAGAACAAAGCTTCTTATCAGATTGTTTCCATCTGTAATGATCATGGGGAAGAATTTGAAAATGATCTTTTTGAACATATTTAGGAAGAATCTGGATATGCACATAACTTCTCTTCACCTAGAGCACCTCAACAAAATGGGGTTGTACAAAGGAAGAATAGGTCACTATAGGATATGGCTATGATAATGCTTTTAGAGTATGACACTCCAAAGAAGTTTTGGGCCGAAGTCGTTAGTACCTCATGTTTTGAGAAAAACTGAGTTTTCATACATCCTTCTTTGAAGAAAAACCCCTATGTGCTATGGTGTGGTAGGAAGCCTTATATCGAGTATTTCCATATTTTTGGATGTCCTTGTTTAGTTTTAAATATGAAAGATTCACTCGACAAGTTTGGTCTGAAATCTTACAAGGCTTTCTTTCTTGGATATAACACTACGAGGAAGGCTTATAAAGTATTTATTGTTGATCTTGCTAAAGTATAAGAATCTATAAATGTTAAGTTTATTGAGACTAACCCCTCTATTCCCAAAGATATTGTTCCAAATGATGATGTTGTAGGTGAGGTGATTCCTATTTTAAAATAACTCAACATCACCCAAAAGGGAAAAGAGGTGTCCACTTAAGAAGAAAAGAAAGATGAAGAGAAGAAGGATCCAACCCCTCGGTTTGCAAAGAATCATCCAAAGGAGTTGATTTTAGGTGATCCATTTGAAAGAGTGAATATGTGGGCTGCATTCAAAAAAGACCAAGCCATCAATGCTTTCATCTCACAACTCGAGCCTAAGAACGTCAAGGAAGCTCTTGGGGATGATGAGTGGATCCTAGCTATGCAAGAAGAGTTGGAGAAATTTGAAAAGAACAAAGTATGGACCCTAGTTCCAAGAGTAAGTGATAGAAAGATCATTGGCACCAAATGGGTCTACTACAACAATCTTGATGAATGTGTGAAAGTGGTAAGGAACAAAGCAAGGTTAGTGGCTCAAGGCTACAATCAATAGGATGGTATAGATTTTGATTAAAAATATGCACATGTAGTTAAATTTGAGTCCTTTCGTATGTTCCTTGCCTTTGCTAGTTATAAAAACTTTCTTCTGTATCAAATGGATGTTAAAAGTGCATTTCTGAATGGTACAATCGAGGAGAAAGTGTATGTTGTACAACCTCGGGCTTTGAACATGATAGTTTACCTAACCATGTTTATTTGTTGCAAAAATCTCTCTATGGACTCAAACAAGCACCTAGAGCTTGGTTTGAGAAATTAAAGAACTTTTTGTTAGATCATGGGTATATCATGGGAAAAGTAGATTCTACCTTGTTTCTCAAACACACTTCTAACAATTTTCTTATCATTCAAATATATGTTGATGATATCATTTTTGATGAAACTAATCTTGATCATTGCAAGGAGTTTAGTGATATTATATAGAGTGCATTTGAGATGAGCATGATGGGTGAGTTTACATTCTTCCTCCCCTTTCAAATCAAGCTAACTAAAGATGGGAACTTCATCAACCAAGGCAAGTACACAAGTGAGCTACTTAAGTGCTTTGTGATGGAGAATACCAAGTCGATTGACACACCCATGTCAAACACCACCAAACTTGATAAATATGAAGAAGGTGATAAGGTAGATGAGAAGCTCTATAGAGGTATGATTGGAAGTTTACTTTATTTAACTATCTCTAGACCTGATATAATGTTTAGTGTTGGATTTTGTGATCGCTTTCAATCAAATCCCAAGAAGTCACATCTTATAGTTGTTGAGAGGATTTTAAGGTACTTAGCCAAAACTCAGAAGTTTGTACTATGGTATCATAAGTCAACGGACTTTACTCTTATGTCTTATAATGACGTAGATTATACATGATGATTGATTAATAGAAAGTGCACAAGTGGCACTTGCATTCTCCTAGGACCATTCTTGGTGTCTTTGTTCTCTAAGAAACAGAGCACAGTGGCATTATCAACCATTAAGGCTTAATACATTGTAGTCGGGAGTTGTTGTGCCCACACCTATGGATGAAGAAAATCCTCCAAGACTTTAACATTCATTTTGATGCTTCTCCTATCTATTGTGATAATACTAGTGTAATTAATTTATCTTACAAGATTATATTGCATTGTAGATCCAAGCATATAGAGGTTCGTCATCATTTTCTTTGTGATCTCATTGCCAAAAAGGATATCTATATCACGCATGTGGAAATGAAAAATCAGTTGGTAGACATTTTCACTAAACCTCAAGCTAGATAGAAATTCAATTTTATTAGATTTAAACTACTCATTACTACTTTGAATGAATATGATATTCCTTCTAGCTAGTTTCCATCCATCCTATATGCTTTTATTATATCTTGATCACCCTTGCTTTTTTAGTGCTAAATTTTCATGTTCATATGCCTTATTTTTCGCTTGTTTTGGGTATTATTTGCAAACATTTGTTTGATCACAAAATTGTACCCAATGATGAGTGATATGTGCCTAAGTATATTTAAAATGCAAAATGGACAAGAAAAATAAATTTAATTAGCACTCTAATGGTTAGAAATAAAAATTTCTAAAGGTGGTTAAGGTTGATCATCGGTCGAGATGCAAACTCGACCGATCCGTGGATGAGGGCTTTTGTAAAGAGCCATTCAGTCAAGTTTTCCAGTCCCAAAACTTGACTGATGGCCGGCTAGAGCAAACTTAAGTATGGTTTGGTAGACTTTTCTCCCTCTCAACTAATATAAAAATTGACCAATCCACTCTCCATCTCCCACAAGCTCTCAACCCAAGCCTCGACCATCCTCTCCCTAGCCCTAGTTCAACCTAGATTGACCTCTCTTGAGCTCTTCCTCATCAACCGTAGGTGTTTGGTCAGTTTGTGGTGGTCTTTCCTATGTTTTTTACCTCTCTATCCTCTTATCTAGCCTCCATGGCTTCCAATTGGAGAAAGAGAGCCGTCCCATATGAAGCACCATCCTCCTCCTCCAACTCGCACCTTATACCCTTTGATGATACCTTCTTTGTCTCCAATGATGCTCTAAATAGGTATAAGGAGCTCCTTCCTAGGAACCCCTTTCCTTTTCATGCCCTTTTTGAGACAAAACCACATAGACAAAAGGTTATCGATTAAGTAGCTAAGTTGTTTTATGACCACCACCTCTCCCCCTTGGGTGTTGAACGCGCGTACAATTCCATCACAAGAACCAAGTTGTTCATGAATTATATGCCAATTTGCAATGGAATTATGACACTCTCATACCCCCGCCTAATTCTCAAGTAGCCCTTACTTCCATGATACACATGAAGAAATTCCAAGTCTCTGAGGATACCTTGAATATTGTTTTTCTCTAGTACTGAGGTGACTGACACTTGGAGGAAGGATCACCATGAGTATTTTGGCCTTGTTGACCCTAAGGCCTTATACAAGAAATATGATCTCACTCTTCTTAACATTCATAAATTCTTCAAGAAGCCTCAATTTTCCTATAGGAAGAAGTCTACCATTTGCTCCTCATCCTTAGACCTCAAGAATCGCGTACTCTCCCTAGTAGTCAACTGCAATATTCACCCATAGCAAAACCAAACTGAAATTGTAGAGAATATTGTGGTGATTATGTTCTATATCTTAAAGAACATCGAAGTCAAGTGGGGTAGATCCTCTATCTATGAGGAGATCCAAGATCTGGCTAATGACAAAGTTGTTGTTGATGATGAGGAGGAATCTAAGGATGATGGCGATGATGGTTCTGATGGTTTTGTTGGTGGTTCTGGTGATGAAGGTGACGTCATTGTCTCTGTTGCACCTTCATACAAAGATGATGGCAGTGAGCCAGAAGCTTCTAATGATGATGATGTTGTTGTAGACATAAATAATCTAGTTGTTTATATGTTTTAGTTTTAATCTATAAATGTTGATCATATATATCTTTCTAGACTATTTTGTACTAAAAACATCTGGGCACATTATCTGATATGTACTATTGTTCATAATCATGTTGATTTCATTGTTTTGGTTTGTAGTTGTTTGTGAGGGCATGCTTTCTGTGTTGTAATCTTAATCATGTACACTTATCTTTGATTTATTATATCTTATGAGTTGTTGTCATGTTTCTCATATTTTGATTCTGACTTAGATTGCTTATTTCTCTCTAGTTTTTGTTTGGCGTATGCTTTGAGATTGTATGTTTTATCATGTGGATGTATGTTTTTGGTTGTGCTTGGAGAAGAAATATTTTTTTCTCTTCTACCCCCTTCCTTTTTATAATGTTAAAATGGGGAGAGAAGTTCAATGTTTAAAGCTCAACCATATTGCTTTTATTGTCTATGTGATCCTTTTCATGTTCATTATATGCTTTATCATGTGACTTGCTAAAGGACCATATAGTATATATGTTATATTGTTTTGTGTAGGTAAGAGTAAGAATAGATTGAGGTGGATCAATTCACATTGTTAAAATCATGAATCCCCCTGCATTTTATAAGCCAAAGGTATAACTTTACATATCCTTTTCAGTATGATTGAGGAATGGTTTGTCATTGTCAAATAGGGGGAGAATCTGACTTGAGAGTTATACATTGTCCATATTTTGATAATGACTTAACCATTCCATATCTATGTATTTAATATGTTTGTACAAGATTGATATCAGACTTTAGGTAGATGAAAAGGATCAAATTACATAAGCCCTAGCTTGTCCAAGTTCAAGTCAAAAGCAATGCAAGTGTGCTTTTTGGGAAATCATTCCAAACCACCTTAGATTATTTTTGTAATCACTTGTATTGATGATATGACTTGTAGATAAGATGAGAAAAAATTAGGGACACTTAATTCTAATGTTTGGTCATTCAAAAGTCAAATTGGAAAATTTGTCACAGGCTATTTATCAGTCGAGTAGGAAACTCGACCGATCCAGTGATGGACTTTCTGAAATGACCAATCAGTCGAGTTGCACACTCACAAAACTTGAACAATCAATAAACTAAGAAAAATTGATTTTGACTCATTATTCAAGTTTCCCAAAATAAACTCGATCGATAGTTTGAAAATTGGCTTTGTCCTTTAGTAGATTGGTCAAGTTATCTTTATTGAAACTCAACCAAATGTATTGTATGGGAAACATAGAAAAAGTGATTATAACTGTTGGAGAGTTGTTGTAAGTGAAAATAGATCAGTTGCAAGTTCTAAACATCTATATTTCATTCTTAAGTGATCCCACACTCAAAGGAATTCCCCCAACTATAAATAGATCCCCTGGGAATTCATTACAAGTTTGCTCATTCATTCTAATCTAAGTCCTTGCTATAGTTGAGTGTGTTGAAACCCTTTGAGCCCTTTTCTCTCTCTCATTTACAAATAATTATGTGATTATGAGTGAGTTATGTATGTTGTAAGAGAGATACCTCCATGTTCTTATAAAACTGGTTGGCAACCTTGGTAGTGTGATGGACAAAGTCACAATCAACTCCAAGAATGAAAGAGTGGTAGACATGTACACAAGGCTCAATGTGAGCATCAATGGATTGGCAGCCCTTGGTAGTGTGATGGACAAAGTCACAAAAAACTCCAAGATCTTAAGATCTCTTCCAAAGAGATGGGAGTGCAAGGTGACATCCATTGAAGAAGTGTACAAGCCTAGTGAATTGTCAACCGAGGAGCTGGTTGGCAAGCTTCAAGCTCATGAGCCAAGGCTTGATAAGCAAGAAGAAGAAAAAAAGCGAGAAGAGAAGGAGTCCAAGAAGATAAAGGACACAACCTTCAAAGCTCAAATTGAAGAGATGGTTCACCAGCAACAACTAGCACTCAAGTCCCCTACTTCTTCCTCAAGTGAAGATGAAGGCCCAAATGAGCATGAAGTTAACTACTCCAAGGGCAAACACTTCAAGGGGAAGCCTTTTTCATCAACTCCTAGATGCTATGAATGTGGCCAAAAAGGACATTACAAGAGTGATTGTCCCAAGGCCAAGAAGAGCCATCACAAGAGCAGCCACAAGAAGGACAAGGAGTACAAGAGAGAAGGCAAATACAAGAGAAAGGAGAAGAAAGAAAGAAGAAGCAAAGATGCAGCTCATGCAGCTTGGGAGGAGTCTTCCTCAAGATCTTCAAGCTCCAAAGATGGAGAATGCCACCTTGCTCTCATGGCCTCTACAAGTGAAGATGTAGGTGAGGTAAGTGAGGTAAGTTAGGTAAGTGAAGTCAATTTGCATGAGTTGTCTAAAGAAAATCTTATTGATATGCTTAATGCTTGCCGGTCATCTCTTACTAAATACAAATCTAAAAAGAAAAGGTTAGGTAAGATAATAGATGATCTTTATGCTAAGATTGAGATTCTTGATCAAAATGAAAAGTTGCACCTTGATAGTATTGATACCTTGCAAGGGAAATTTCTTGATCTTGAGCTCCAATACAATGGAGTTGAAGTTGAGAATGGTGTCTACTTTAAGACCATTGCTACTCTTAAGGAAGAAAACCAAAAATACCTAGATGAGATAGATGTTCTTAAAACTAAAAATGTAGAACTTTATCTCATTGATGAAGCTAGGAAGTAAGAAACTCATGACTATCAAAAGGAAATTCTTTTGCTTAAATATGAAACTGCCAAGTTGCTTGCTCAAGTTAATGATCTATCATCTAGACCTATTTTTCAAAGTAATGAGGTAGCTAGCACTTCTTTAGAACGTGATTCTTTTCATACTAAAGCCCTCTATTTACAGGATGACCTAATGCATGCTAGAGATGATCTTGCTAGTTTATCTTCTATTGTCATTAACCTTAGTGATGATAATGCTAAGTTAAGAACTTCTTTGCAAAAGTTTCTTACGGGAAAGAAATCCCTTAATGTTGTCCTAGAACACTCTGCCAAAAAAATTGGTACTAGTGGTTTAGGATATGATGGGACTGCTCCTAAGGGTAAGAACAAGAACAAGAGTAAGGGTAGGAAGAAGATTGTGGAACCTCCTTTCTTTCATGGAGAGACTTTTGGATCAAAGAACCCAATGGTATTTGTTCATTGTAAATGTGATGATCATTACTCTACTTATTGTCCTTACAAGCCAAAGGGGACCAACCCAAAGATGAAATGGGTCCCCAAGCTAACCCTGGATCCCAAAGTTTGAGTTGGGTACCGACATCCTTCTTTCATGCAGGTCAAAAGATGGTGGATTGTTGATAGTAGCTGCTCAAAATATATGACAGGTGAAATCAGCCATTTCAACAAATTCATAAAAAATAAAGGAGGATCGGTGACCTTCGGGGACAACAAAAAGGGTAAGTTAATAGGTGAGGGTGATGTAGGAAACGAGCTAAGTATTAAAAAAAATTGCTTGTAGATGGCCTGCATCACAATTTGATAAGTGTAAGCCAACTTTGTGATAATGGATATCCTGTTCTATTTACTTCTTTGGAATGTTTGCTTCTAGATTCCCTCACTTACAATGTCATATATAAGGGAACTAGAAATGGTAATCTTTATGTTATTGTGCTTGATGCTCTAAAGCCCGTACTTGATAAAGGCTTGGTTGTGGATAAAAATGATATTTCTCTTTGGCATCGCCAGTTGGGTCATGTGAATATGCATCAAATGAAGAAATTGAGCAAAAAGGAATTGGTTCGGGGACTTCCCAAATTGGATTTTGAAAAAGATGAGAAATGCCAACCTTGTACACAAGGCAAGAAAACCAAGTCCTCCTTCAAATCCAAAGGAGTCATTAGTACCAAAAGAGCTCTTGAGCTTCTTCATATTGATCTATTCAGACTTGTGAGAACTCAAACGCTTCGTGGTTCCAAGTATTGTCTTGTGATTGTTGATGATTTATCTTGCTATACTTAGACCTTCTTTCTCATTTCTAAAAGTGATACTCTAGATGTTTTCTCAAGCTTTTGTAAATGAGTTGAAAATGAAGCTTCTTGCCGGATTGTTTCTATCCACAGTGACCATGGGGGAGAGTTTGAAAATGATCTTTTTGAGAATTTTTGTGAAAAATTTGGTTACGCAAACAATTTTTCTTCTCCTCGTACACCTCAACAAAATGGGGCAGTAGAGAGAAAGAATAGGTCACTACAGGAGATGGCTAGGACCATGCTTCTTGAATATGACATTCCTAAGAAGTTTTGGGCCGAAGCCATTAGCACCTCTTGCTTTGTGTAGAATCGAGTTTTTATGCATCCTTCTTTGAAGAAAACTCCCTATGAGTTATGGCGTGGTAGAAAGCCACCCATTGACTTCTTTCATGTTTTCGGACGTCCTTGTTTTGTTTTAAACACAAAGGATTCTCTCGACAAGTTTGATCTGAAATCTTATAAGGCTTTCTTCCTAGTCTATAGCACTACAAGAATGGCTTATAGAGTTTTCAATATTGAACTATCTAAATTTGAAGAATCCATTAATGCCAAGTTTATTGAAACTAATTGATGCATGGGTTTTGAGTCACTTTTATAGGCTTATTTTATATCTGTTTTATGCATGTATTTGTCATTTTCTTGATTATATTTGCATAATTCACTATAGTTGGCCCTTAAACTCTTTTTGCATCAAATTATACTTCTTTTATCATATTTATATGATTTTATATAATCCCCGGACTTATACACATGTTTCGGCACTTTTTCAGGCACTTTTGCATTGTCCGGAGTCGATACTATCGACCCCCAGGTCGATAGTATCGACATTTCATCAAAAAGCAACCCCAAAACGCGATCTTGGAAGGAATAACCTGTGCCATGGTCGATACCATTGACCTTGGGGTCGATACTATCGACAGCGTCGGGATCTGGCGATTTTCAG
Source organism: Alisma plantago-aquatica (assembly GCA_963693085.1). Taxonomy (NCBI): domain Eukaryota; kingdom Viridiplantae; phylum Streptophyta; class Magnoliopsida; order Alismatales; family Alismataceae; genus Alisma; species Alisma plantago-aquatica. The sequence goes on from OY856410.1 coordinate 54,702,457, forward strand.
CACTAAAACGGAGCGTTTTAATCCGACGGTTGAGCTTTTTCGGAGCCGTAAAGTGGTCCTATGACCTAAGAAGAGCACAGACGGCCCAAGGGGAAAGAGGACATTGTGTTGTACAACATCCAAGAAGGAGAGAGAGATAGGAGACGAGAGACAAAGGCCGTCAACCGAGCGATCCGGGCACCTCCGACGGGCGATTTTGTTGCCGGAAGACTGCAAAACGCACGTTTCTCGAGGAGGATCTCCAGGAACACCTTTGTATCAGGGGTTACACGAGTTTTCTCCATGTTTCCCATGTTTTGCTTCTCTACTCCTCTGTCTTTCATTGAGATGACCATGCGGGGCTAATCCCCTTTGTCTTTAGGACCGGGAGTAGCCCGGGAATTCATTGTATGACAGTTTTATAATAGTAATTCATATTTTATCTCTTAAATCCATGGTATAGTTTCGTTTTCTCCATATATTGTTATGCTTGATCACCATAATAATAACCTAATGCCCTTAATCACTTTGAAATAAGAATTAACGACTGAAAAGAGATGAAATCTACATTAATCGATAAATCCCTTGACCAAGGTGGTGTAAAATTAATGGTGGATACTGAGAGATCGTTCGTAATGCACTTAGTTTAGGGGATAGGTTACTACGACAGTGGAACCGACCTAAACCTAAGTAGTGAATTGCACCACGACAGTGGGCACTTCTATTTTCAGGCCACTACCCGGATAGAGAGAGAAGATTGAGGCATTATATGAAAACTAATACAATGAAAACCCGCGGTGAAACCGCAATCCTAAAGATATCCTTTTGAATTGATTAAATTAACCTTTAATTGATTGTTTGCTTTGTTTTTTTTCAATATTTTCTTTTAATTTTATTCAACAACCCCAATTTGTTATTCGGCTTAGCTGATCACAAATAGTTAGTAGGAGTCTCCAACATTTCTGAGTATCCCTATGTTCGACTCGGGCCTCACAAGGCCTGTACTACTCGACGTGTATACTTGCGTTTTTAGCACGTAGTAAAATACACGTCAAGTTTTTGGCGTCGTTGCCAGGGATACGGAGAAATTGTTGGCACTTCGAGTGCTACAAGCGGTCACTCTAGGCCACATTTTTTTTATAATTTTCATTCAACTTCAAATATTTTCTTTCTATTGTTCGTTCATTTTTATACTCGTCAAAGCACTGTACTGAACTAAATTTTGTCATTTCAGGTACGTTGCATGGTGCAGACACGTAGTACGGACTACGACAATCGCACACCTGAGATTCCACTTCTGGGACCTGAGGACGAGGAGTATTACGAGCAAGAGCACGAAGAAGAGATAGATTCTGAATTTGAACAGGAAGAGATGGCCGACGCACAGACCATATGGGAGAAGATCAAGGCTTCTTCCGCATCAGCTTCCAAGGGGCCTATAAAGAAGCAGGAAATTAACATACCAACATATAAGATTGATCCAGCGTTGATAAATCTGGTGAAATCGAATGCTTTTCTTGGGCTAAAGAATGAGGATCCCGTCGCGCACATCAGCCAGTTTGTTGAGAACTGTGACATGGTCAAAATTGATAGGTTTCCACAGGAGGCACTGTATCTCAAGCTTTTCCCGAGTTCATTGGCGGGAGCCGCGCGAGAATGGTTACATAATTTGGATGATGAGTTTGTGGAGTCCTGGAACCATATGATGGAGGTTTTCTTTGAGAGGTTCTTCCCTCCTGAGAAGACTAACGACATGATCCGGAAGATTCACAACTTTACCCAACAGGCCGGTGAGACATATTTTGAGACCTGGGAGAGATTTCAGGTCATGCTGAGGAGGTGCCCGCATCATGGACTGGATAAGGAAACACAGGTGAAAATCTTTTATTTTGCTCTCTCCGAGCACGATAGGAGCAACCTTGATTCAGCTGGGTCAGGATTCTTTTTGAATAATACGGACACCAGATGTTGGGAGATTTTAAAGAACATGGCTAGGAAACAGTCATGGGGTGACAGAGGCGCTGTGGAGCAGGTCAGAGTTGCAGGCGAATCCAAAGTAATTAAGGAGCTGAACGATAAGTTAGATCTTCTAGCCAAGAAGCTGCTATCTAAGGAAGATGCATCTGAGGATGAGGAAGCCCGAGTGAAATTCATGCAACAACAGGACTACAGAAACAATGACTATGCATGGAGGAAGGATAAAAAGTTCTCATGGAAGGATTCGAATAACTTTCTGCAGGATCCGGAGGCGAAGCCACAACCTAGAGTTGAAGATAAGAACACCGAATTACTGAGTAAAATGGTGCATCAGAATCAGGAGATGATGGCTTTTGGTAAACAATTACAATCTCAAGGTGATATTCTAACCAAATTTGGGCAGACGCTACAAAGCCATGGAGCACAGATGCGGGCATTAGAAACCACCGTGGCTCAGATTTCAAGTAAAGTGGCGTCCATCAAGCACGCCAACCAGCAGAAATCGGCTGAGAGTGCAAATGTCGCCCAAGCACACCATCAAGTGAAGTACATGTCTGTGGTAAGCAATGAGGAGGAATCTCAGGTGTTAGAAGCAGAAGATCAAAGCAAAATGAAGTTTGATACGGAAGCAACACCGGCGATACCGTATCCTCGTACTTATTATGGACTGCCATGCGGAAACACTCTCTTCAGAAAATCCCGCCACGAGCACATGATAGTTGCGCCTACGCTTAGGCGAGAAGAGCAAAGTAAGACTGTCCGTCAAGGTGTTGATGCATCTATTGCAGGGGAGGAGTCACAGTACATGATTAATGTTGATGATGTTCTGATAAAGCCCACGCCAGAGGGAGTAATTGAAGCAGGTTTAGGGGAGCTGGCCCCGAAAAGCTCATATGTGCCTCCTCACAAGCGTGTCAATGCGGCAGATGTGTCAAGTCGGGACAATCTGAAGCCAAAGAAGGAGCACCGGCACTATAGGAAATTCTTGGAAATATTCCGCAAGCTGCATATCAACATTCCCCTGGTGGAAATGATTGAGAAGGTTCCTGCCTATGGGAGGTTCATTAAATATATAATCAACAAAAAGAGGCGGATCAAAGATACTGATGTATGCAGGATGAATGAAATGGTGAGCTCAATCATTATTGGGAGATTACCAGAGAAGAAGAAAGACCCGGGGAGTTTTTATATCCCATGTTCAATAGGTGACCAACATTTTCCACAAGCACAGTGTGATTCGGGTGCCAGCATTAATCTTATGCCTCTGTCCACATTTCAAAAGCTTGGGTTGAAGGAGATAAAGAAATCGGCGGCAACGATTGAGTTGGCGGATGGGTCCATTGTAAGGCCATATGGAGTGTGCGAGGATGTCCTCGTCAAGGTAGACAGGTTCATCTTCCCGGTAGATTTTGTTGTCATGGACATGCCACAGCTCCAAAGTTGCGAGATGCTATTGGGAAGGCCGTTCCAAGCTACGGCTGATGTCATCGCTGCCATTGGGAGAGGTACATTGACCTTGGGGATTGGACAGGATCGAGTTCAATTCAAATTGCCACATGACTCATTGGAGACATCTCTTGACAACCCAGGTTAAAGATATATTTATGTCAAGCCTAGGACATTAAACAAGGGCGCTTGTTGGGAGGCAACCCAACTTTAGGTTCAATTTTATATTTGGTTATGTTCTTTTATGTTTATGTACTTAGTTTTTACTTAGGTTTTGATAATTTTTGTAAAAATGGTACCCTAACTCGTGTTTTGAAGTGTGCATAATGTTAAGGTCAATACTATCGACACCCATGTCGATAGTATCGAGTTTGGAGAAGTAAACGCTGAAGAAAGTCGATACCATCGACCCTAGGGTCGATAGTATCGAGATTCCTGAAGATTTACAGAAAAATTGGTGCCAGTAAAGTTGATACCATCGACCCTAGGGTCGATAGTATCGACACTTTTGAGTTCCCAGGATTTTAGATGCGTCGATTCAACAAAATCGCTGAGTCTGGGTCGATACCATCGACCTTGGTCGATAGTATCGACACCTGCAGGACAGCTACATAAAACAGGCCGTAAAAGGTATCGAAACGAGATTTTTTCGAACCGTTTTTTGCAGAGGAAAGATGGATGAAGTAAGTCACATCTTAGAACCACTAAGACACAAAAATGGGCCACAAAAAGGAGGGAGATAGCAAGCATCACTTGGTCTACTTGAGCATCTAACCATCCTTCTTCTCCACACTTCAAAGCGAACGGTACCGTTGTTCCACTTCTTAGGTGAGAATGTTGACTATGAGGCCATAGTCATATTCAAGCTTAGGGGGGGGTGTTGGAACAACCCTCTATCTTAGTTTTTACTTACTTATTCATGTTTATTTTACTTTTGAGATATTAGTTGTTTTTATTTCTAGGTTTACCACTTTTGTAGGATCCACATCTATCTAGTGTAATCTGTGGAGCAATAAATGCATGGTTTCAATTGCAAGTTTTACTCTTGGGTTGTGTGCACATGAAAATATGAGCATATTGAAAACTTTTTGAGCTTATTCTTGTGAGTAATTGAGTTGCATAACTGAGGAAGTGCTTGGGTGAGTCAGCTTCAGGACACGAGGACATGAATGACCATCTTTATTGTCTAAGGAAAAGTGATTGACAAGGATGTTTGAGCCCAAACCGACCAAACGCTAACGTGACCTTAGACTAAAGTTTAAGAGAGAAATCCTTCAGTTACCCTGTACACAGGTCTTTAGAGAGGGACATATGCTATTTTCGAAAGGTTCTGTCAATTAGTCTTGTGATCTGATCCACCGCAATTTCATTCACACTCCACCATAAGAAATGGGAGCACATTACTGTCTTTCACTTTTTGATTGCATCTCATGTAGATAGGTCTTGCATTATATCTATTTTCACATTTTTTGCATGAGAATGAAAAAAAAAGATAGAGTAGTTATACATGCACATTATCCTTAGGTGCATGTCATAGTAGTTGCATAACTGTCATTATGTAGTTGCATTTACATCTTTTGAGCATATTTTACACCATGTATCTTATGTTACTCTGAAAACATTAAAGGTGATGAACTTGTTCCATAACCTCCAAATAGAATGCTTCAGATGCACAAGTATGTAACAAGAAGTGAGCCCGGCATATAATTCATTGTCATCTATGAAAATAAGGGCTTTAAAAAAAATTGAAAAAAAATGAAAAAAAGAGAAGAAAAAAAAGAAAAAAAAAAGAATTGAGAAGTAAGTAGGAATGAGAGGGAGAAAGGAATGTGTTCTCACTTACATACTAAGAAGAATAAGCACATGGTGTAGTTTTCTTAGATATTCCATCTCACCTTGAGACGGAATGATAGTGCATGCATCATTCCACCAAAAATGTAACATTAGGACATTTTCACTTGCATTTTGCATCATGATAGGTCATTAATTTTTGTATTGCATGATTGACTATTATGTACTTCCATCTCTTCCACAACCACCTATCCCATCCACCCGTTGTTCTAATCGATAGGCCACCCATGATATTCTCCTCATTCATTAATATCAGGAGATCTGCTTCCATTTAGATGGTAGTTAGGAAATGAGCAACGTAGATAGGAGATCACAAGATGCATCAAGTATGGACCTGATGAGTTTATCATATTAACTACTTTAATTGATAGTGTTTCACTGATTGGGGGATAGACATCTTTTACATAGGTTTTTGGTCGCCTGGATGGCAGTTAGTGTTCAGTGGTCAATGAGGGCCGGTTTGTGGAAAGAAAGTGGGGATGATGTAGATTCATTTCATGTATTTATGTCCTGTTGCTGACTTATCTCAACCAGATCCAAAGTTTTGTTGCTCGAGGACGAGCAAGGTTTAAGCTTAGGGGAGTTTGATGCATGGGTTTTGAGTCACTTTTATAGGCTTATTTATATCTGTTTTATGCATGTATTTGTCATTTTCTTGATTATATTTGCATAATTCACTATAGTTGGCCCTTAAACTCTTTTTGCATCAAATTATACTTCTTTTATCATATTTATATGATTTTATATAATCCCCGGACTTATACACATGTTTCGGCACTTTTTCAGGCACTTTTGCATTGTCCGGAGTCGATACTATCGACCCCCAGGTCGATAGTATAGACATTTCATCAAAAAGCAACCCCAAAACGCGATCTTGGAAGGAATAACCTGTGCCATGGTTGATACCATCGACCTTGGGGTCGATACTATCGACAGCGTCGGGATCTGGCGATTTTCAGCACTAAAACGGAGCGTTTTAATCCGACGGTTGAGCTTTTTCGGAGCCGTAAAGTGGTCCTATGACCTAAGAAGAGCACAGACGGCCCGAGGGGGGAGAGGACATTGTGTTGTACAACATCCAAGAAGGAGAGAGAGAGATAGGAGATGAGAGACGAAGGTCGTCAATCGAGCGATCTGGGCACCTCCGACGGGCGATTTTGTTGCCGGAAGACTGCAAAACGCACGTTTCTCGAGGAGGATCTCCAGGAACACCTTTGTATCAGGGGTTACACGAGTTTTCTCCATGTTTCCCATGTTTTTCTTCTCTACTCCTCTGTCTTTCATTGAGATGACCATGCGGGGCTAATCCCCTTTGTCTTTAGGACCGGGAGTAGCCCGGGAATTCATTGTATGACAGTTTTATAATAGTAATTCATATTTTATCTCTTAAATCCGTGGTATAGTTTCGTTTTCTCCATATATTGTTATGCTTGATCACCATAATAATAACCTAATGCCCTTAATCACTTTGAAAGAAGAATTAACGACTGAAAAGAGATGAAATCTACATTAATCGATAAATCCCTTGATCAAGGTGGTGTAAAATTAATGGTGGATACTGAGAGATCGTTCGTAATGCACTTAGTTTAGGGGATAGGTTACTACGACGGTGGAACCGACCTAAACCTAAGTAGTGAATTGCACCACGACAGTGGGCACTTCTGTTTTCAAGCCACTACCCATATAGAGAGAGAAGATTGAGGCATTATATGAAAACTAATACAATGAAAACCCGCGGTGAAACTGCAATCCTAAAGATATCCTTTTGAATTGATTAAATTAACCTTTAATTGATTGTTTGCTTTGTTTTATTTATATTTTCTTTTAATTTTATTCAACAACCCCAATTTGTTATTCGGCTTAGCTGATCGCAAATAGTTAGTAGGAGTCTCCAACATTTCTGAGTATCCCTGTGTTCGACTCGGGCCTCACAAGGCCTGTACTACTCGACGCGTATACTTGTGTTTTTAGCACGTAGTAAAATACACATCACTAACCATATTGTTGGCAAGAATGTTATTGATAATGATGTGGTAGATGATTTAATTCCTATCTTGAAAGACCTCAACATTGACAACAAAGGTAATCAAGTGGTTGAAGCAGGAGATGAAGAAAATAAGGATCCCACTCCTCATTTTGCAAAGAATCATCCCAAAGAGCTAATCATTTGAAACCCATTTAAGAGAGTGAAGACACGAGCTGCCTACAACAAAGAATAAGCATATTGTGCCTTCATCTCACAGCTGGAGCCAAAGAACATCAAGGAAGCTCGTGGAGATGACGAGTGGATCCTAGCCTTGCAGGAGGAACTAGAGCAATTCGAGAAGAACTAAGTGTGGACCCTAGTGCTAAGACCAAGTGACAGAAAAATCATTGGCACCAAATGGGTCTACCGCAACAAGCTTGATGAAAATGGCAAGGTGGTAAGGAACAAAGAAAGGTTAGTGGCACAAGGTTACAATCAGCAGGAAGGTATTGATTTTGATGAAACTTATGCTCTTGTTGCTAGACTTGAATCTATTAGAATGCTACTTGCCTTTGCTAGTTATAAAAATTTCTTACTATATCAAATGGATGTTAAAAGTGCATTTTTGAATGGTACAATCGAGGAGGAAGTATTTGTTGCTCAACCTCTAGGCTTTGAAAATGACAAGCTGCCTAATCATGTTTATTTGTTACAAAAAGCACTCTATGGACTCAAACAAGCACCTCAATCTTGGTATGAGAATTTAAAGAACTTTTTGTTAGACAATGGCTATGTCATGGGCAAAGTTGATTCTACTTTATTTCTAAAACACACTTCTAGCAATTTTCTTATCATTCAAATTCATGTTGATGATATCATTTTTGGTGGAACTGATATTGATCTTTGCAAGGAGATTGGTTCTCTTATGCAGAGTGAGTTCAAGATGAGCATGATGGGTGACCTTACTTTCTTCCTCGGTTTCCAAATCAAGCAAACAAAAGATGGAAACTTCATCAACCAAGGCAAGTACACTAGTGAACTACTCAAACACTTTGGGATGGAGAACATGAAGTTGATGGACACACCCATGTCCAATACTGCCAAACTTGATAGAGATGAAGAAGGTGAGAAGGTAGATGAGAAGATCTATAGAGGTATGATTGGAAGTTTACTTTATTTAATTGCCTCTAGACCTGATATTATGTTTAGTGTTGGCTTGTGTGCTCACTTTCAATCAAGTCCTAGGAAATCACATCTTATTGTTGTTAAGAGGATTTTGAGGTACTTGGCCAAAACTCAAAACTTTGGTCTATGGTACCCTAAGTCAAGGGACTTTACTCTTATAACATATAGTGATGTGGACTACGCGGGCTGTTTGGTTGATAGAAAGTGCACAAGTGGCACTTGCTTCCTTCTAGGACCATGCTTGGTGTCTTGGTTTTCCAAGAAACAGAGCCCTGTGGCATTATGAACTACCGAGGTTGAGTACATTGTAGCCGGGAGTTGTTGTGCCCAGGTCCTATGCATGAAGCAAATGCTCTAAGACTTTAACATACATTTTGATGCTTCTCCTATCTATTGTGATAATACTAGTGCAATTAGTCTTTCTTATAATCCTATATTGCATAGTAGAGATGAACATATAGAGGTTCGCCATCATTCTCTTCATGATCACATTGCCAAGAAGGATATTTATATCACGAATGTGGACACAGAAAATTAGTTGGCGGACATTTCACTAAACCTCTAGCTAGAGAGCAATTTAATTTTATTAGATCTAAACTTCTCATTGTTACTTCTGATGATATTAACATGTTAACTAGCTAGTTGTTTTTATTATATATGTCTTGCTTATGCTTTACTCACCTTGCTTGCCTAAAATTGTTATATTTGCAAAATTTTCTTGTTAACATGCTTATTTTCACTTGTTATTGGGGATTTCTCGAATTTCTTGGTTTTATCAATAAATAGTACCTAATGATGAGTGATATGTGTCTAGGTATATTCAAAATACATAATAGACTCGAAAAATGAATTTAATTAGCATTCATATGGCTAGAAATTAAGTTTGATGGTTTTAGGTTAGGTTGACCATCGTTCGACTTTCCCCGGGACAAACTCGACCAATCAGTGGTCGAGAGCTATTCTAAAAAGGACCAATAGGTCGAGTTTCTAAATCTCAGAATTTGACCGATCAGTAGGCTAAAGCCAACTTAAGTTGGGTTCGGCCTACTATTCTCCCTCTCAACTAGAGAATGGTTGACTGATTCCCTTTCTTCTATCCCTAAGCTCCCTGCCCTAGCCCTTTCCTTCCCTATCCTAGCCCTTTCCCAACCTAGATAGGAGGCCCTAGACCTCTCCTATTGCTCCTTGCTTGTGTTTGGACATTTTTTATGGCTTATTTGGTGCGTTTGATCTCTTCTCCTCTTCCTTTTTGCCTCCATGACTTCCCATAGGAGAAAGAGACCCACCCCTAGAAATGCTCCTTTGTCTTATTCACCTAACTACTTGATTCCCGTTAACGACACCTCCATTTTCTTAATAGAAGTTGTAAATAGGTATAAAGACATTCTTCCTAGGAGTCCTTTCCCTTTTAGAGATTTCTTTGAGCCTAGCCCTAGGCGTCAAGTAGTTATAGACCAAGTAGCTAAGTTGTTAGCCATCCATCACCTCTCTGCCCTAGCTGTCGAGCGTGACTGCTTTTTTAATTCTATGAAAAGCACTAAAGCAGTTCATGAATTCTATGTTAATTTGCATTGGAATCACGACGCCCTTGTACCCCTGCCAAATACTCAAGTAATCCTAACTTCCATGATTGTCGGGAAGCATTTTCAAATCTCTGAGGATATTTTAAATGTCTTCTTTTCTTGAGATAATGATAATGACTCTTGGCGCAAGGACTACGGCGAGTACTTTGATATTTTGGATCCTGAAGGTTTCTACAAGCAGAATGAACTTACTCTCCCTGATATTCATCGCTACTTGAAGAAACATGACGTTCCATATAAGAAGAAGATCACCCTTCCTTCCTCCTCCCTCAATCTCAAGAAGTGCATCTTAGCCTTAGTGGTCAACTACAACATCCATCTGAAGAAAAATCAAACAGATATTGTAGAGAACAATGCGGTTATCATGTATTACCTCTTTGAGAATATCAGAGTCAAATGGTCAAGATACATTCTTCACCATATGACCTATTTTGATTCTGGTAAGAACACTCAATGCACCCATCCACCCTATCCTACCCTAATTTGTGGTTTGTTTTGCCTCTACCACACCTGGTGCTTCACCCTCAGCCTCTGCCTCTGCAGCCCCTGCCTCCTCTGCCCGAGCTCCACCTCCTCAGCCACCTCGACCTAGTTGTGTCGTGTTTTGTGTCTCAAATGAAACCCTTATGGGCTACATGATGCACCAACAGGCATACAACCAACAGGTCCAAGAGCACCTACATCAGGATCTATGTTCAATCATGTCTACCATGAACATATCATGTACACACCCCTACCCCACCTACCAACCTTTTCCCAATAGTGATTATGCTTCTTATGCATACAATCATTACTACATGAGCCTTCCACTACTGCTGCTCCTCCAGCCTTTGTTGCTGGTGGTCCTACTCCTTCCTACCTGTCATTGTCTGCTGGCCCCATGGCCACCTTGCTTGACAATCTTAGCAATTCTACTCCATCCTTTCCTCAGGCCAATGAGCTCTATGCTCTTTGTTACAACCCCAATTTTTGGGTTATTTTGGTAAGAAATGTAATTTCTCATAATAAAGACAAATGAACAAATAATGACGAAATTTCATTTACAATAGCCTTGATGATTGTGTTGTGGGCTTTATTGGCTATTGGGCCCAATAACAAGGAAATTCAATTAATTAATGAATAATTGAGAATTTGAGAAAAGAAAAATGTGGAAACCTCTAGAAGGAAAAAGAGTGTAATACAAAGGTGGATTTCGTGCCTCTTGGGTTCCTTGGGTCCCAAGGAGTCCAAAATTGCAAAGATAAAGCAATAAGAAAAGAAAAGATCAATTAGATTTTTCTTTATTAAGAAAGAAAATGAAAACAATGATAAAATGTGGAAAATAAGTAAAAAGAGGTATAATGGAGTTATCCTTGATGTATTTTCGTATCAAAAGGATTCCTAATGATAAATGGAATTCCAATGAAGAAAATAAAAAGAAAGATAAAGAGAAATCCTCAAAAAGGAGATATTTTAATAAGAAATAAACAAGATAATGAGAAATAATGGATATAAATGCATCTAGAAGGATAATGAGTATCCACTAAAAAGGATTTCGAAATATTAGAGTTTCTTGGGGTCCAAGGAGCCCCAACGGAGAAAAGGAAAGAGAAAATATATATTTTAATGCATAAAATATGCCTTATAAGTCTTTGACTTGCATATGAAGAAATATGGGTTTTCCTTTCTCTTTTTGGACTCCAACTTCTTACAATGGTAGATTAAGTGTTTATAGACTTTCCCTTAAAATGTGGGATCAAAATAATAAACGGTTTGGGAGATATGAATTTTGTATGTTTTCATAAAGTAAGAGGGATCAAATAAATATCATAATTCGATTTTAATTCATGTTCTTTTATGGGGCCCGACAGCCATTGGATTTGGATCCAACAAGGGCTGCACTTCACCTAAATAAGGAAAAGAAGAATAGACTCACATAATTTCGGGGCTAGATTCCTTGCAAATCATTAATCGAGCACCAATGAAATCGTTTCCATTACGGCTAGTATCCCTTTCCGAGTAGATTGAGCCTGGGTTTGGATACTTTTGGAGCAAGGTTTCCCCAAAGTCCCAATGGAGTCAGACTCCATGGCTGTAGACTACGGGAAATGCCTATATAAGGGGCTAAGCCCTTGTTTGCGAGGAAAAGAGACCTTAGAATGCTTTGTCGGGGTGAGGGGTATCTTTTCCTATAGATGCCTTAATTTCCATGCTTCCCTCGCTACCTGGTCTTCTCCCAGTCCGCCATGGATCTGCCCTCCTATCACCAGTGATCTAGAGGCCATCGCAGGACAACCTTGACCCATCCCCATATCCGGTGGGGTGAGTTGAAGGAGGCGCAGCCCTTGCTCGCCGCCCAGAAGCACCGATGCCCAAGGTCAACTCGCTGCTGACTCGCCAGGACTCTTCTCGGAGCGTCGCGAGTAAGAAGATGACGCGCAGAGAGTGACACTTCTGCCCAGATCGCATGAGAAACGTAACCATGGTGCATAAGGGTAAAATAGGAAAATCGCTCAAACCAGTGCCTGCTCACGGGGAAAAGAAAGAAAAGGCTGTGGCGCTCAGTCATGGGTCCATCAGGTATATATTTTGCAATTTCATAACTAAATATTGGTAGCTCTGATGAAAATAAGTTATACATGAAAGATGCACAAAAAAGTACAAGGAATCCAATAAAAATACTTTTACTCATTAGTTTTGATTCTAGTTCAAAAACTACACAAAGTTAGTAACTTTAATTCTATAAGTGTAATCAAAACCCTAGATGTTGATTAGGGATGAGATCAATTACTTAAGTTGGTATTATGAATCAAAATTTAACCTTTTTCACATACAATGGATAATATGAATCCAATTTGAGTTTAAAAACCCACGATTTGCATAATTAGGGTGTTATGACTAAGAAAGTGCAATAATGGGCCTAAAAGCCCTAATGATGAGTAATATGACTATAATGACTTTTTTTTTAGGATATGAATATCTTAAACAAATATTGATCTAAAGTTTAGTTAAGAAGCCTTGGAATAGATAACTTAAAGAGATAAAGTTTTAATATGTAAAAAGGATGTTTTAAAGTCTCATATGAGTGAAGATATACTTGAAAACCTAGAACCCTAATCTAGGTGTTTTTTACTTTAATAAGCTATGTTTTGAAATCTTATGTATAAGATGAAGTTAGAACTAATCGTAAGCCAGATTGGTAATAAAGAAGCTTAGATATGAATGGCTAAGTAATTAGGGCTTTGGAATATGGAAATCGTTTTTTAGGGTTTAGTTGACCTAAAAGGTAAAGGTTAAAAGATGAATATAAAGAACGTTAAGGAAAGCCCTAATTCAACTTAGGCACACCCTAAGAGGGAATTCCAATTCCATAAAGTGCCTAATGAACATATGAATAATTAGATTGCACATGTTTTCCAGGTTTCTTGTTGTGCCTATTTGATTGGGGTGATTGGTTGCCTGGCTTTGTTGGTTGTTTGATTAAATGGATATTCGTCTTACAAACTTTGAGACTTCCAAATTAGGTATGTGGTTAATTATGAATAACCGCTTTAGTTTTCTAAAGGATTCCTGGACGTTTAATCGCATTGAATGCAACTAAATAGTTTGGATGTTCATATTGCAATTATAAAGTCACTATGATTATCATAATTTAATATGAATGTCTATTCCTGCACCTACATGCCACCCTGATGGATGATGCCAACAGGGTCAGGCCCAGGAGGGTAGACCAATGGGCACCGTGAGAGGTGACCCACAGACACCAAGATCGGGATTGAGAAGGTGGTCTATGTTGCATGACTAATGGGCACCATAAGTGGTGACTCACAGGCACCAAGCTCGGGATTGAGAAGGTGGCCTTAAGTCAATTGCAAAAGAGAAACCCTAAAGGGGGTAATTCCAAGGTTAGGGCAAAAGTGGTGGGGAATGTCACATGGAAAATATAAATTGACTTGCTAAATATCTTGATTGTGATATTTAAATTGTTAAACTTAATTGTAAGATTTTGGTTGCCTCCACATACCAGCAATATGCTGACCGACATTTTGTTTGTCAGCGTTTTAGGTGTAACCCTGAAAGCACAAACAGTAAAGTGACACATCGTGAAATTAAGAAATAAATTGCAAGGAGGATTAGATAGAGTAATCCAAGTTGTGGATAGATAGATTTCCAAAGTTTTTAAAGGTATGCAAAGTTTTATTTTATACCAGTTTTCAGTTTAGTTGGTAAAATTTGGTAATTGTTATTGATTATCTGTTGAACCTTTGATCCGGGTTATTGGATAACGGATCTAACCTTTCGGTCTCCCTTAATTGGGGGTTACCGGGAGGTGGGGTCGTTACACTCTTGGTATGACTTGGGATGAGTAGAATGCTTGTTGGCCCGATCGTTGTTTCGGTCCTCTTGCAGACGAGGAGATGTCTGACCAGGATGATGATGTCGAGGATGCTGATGATGACGATGGTGATGGTGAGGACACTTCTGATGATGGTGATGGTTCTGGTGTTGATTCTAGTGATGAAGGCACTATGGCTGCACCTTCAGATGGAGATGAGGACTACGAGCCTGGAGACAATGATGATGATGTTGTGGACATAGATATTCTAGATGTCTAGCTTGTTTCTTATTTTTTAGTCTAGCTTGCTGATCATATATATCTTTCTAGGCTATTTTGTATAATAAACATATGGGTACATTATCTAAGTTGTACTATTTTATCTTCTATTTTTCATCACTTCTTGCTTGTAGTTGCTTTTACGAGAAAATGATTGTGAGTTGTAATATATGTGATGTGCACTCTTGCTCTTTGCTCTGTTATATCTTATGCATTGGTGCCATATTTCACCATATTTTGATTATGACTGAGATTATATGTTTCATTCGTCTCTGGTTGACATATGATGTGAGATTGCATGTATGATTATTTGTTTGATTGTGTTTGGAGAAGACCTGGTTATATGCTCTTCTACCCACCTACTTTTTTATAATGTCAAAAGTGGGAGAGAAATTTCAATGTCTTGAAACTCAATCATGTTGCTATTCTTTGTCATTATATTGTTTATTTCTTATGAGATCCTTTTCTTCTTCATTTAATGTTCTTATCATGTGACTTACAAAGGACCATATAGTACATGTATGCAATAATTTCTTTGTGTAGATAGACTAACTATGTAGGTTCAAGTAAGCATATATTGAGGAGGAGAAAATTCACATTGTTCACATCTTGAATCCCCCAAAATTCACACGGGAAAGGTATAACTTTTATATCCTTTTCAATATGTTTGAGGAATGGTTTGTCATTGTCAAAAAGGGGGAGAATGTTGACCTAGAGGTTATACATTGTCCATATTTTGATAATGACTTAACCATTCCATTCATATGTATCTAATAAGTGTATTCAAGATTGATTTTAGGTGTTAGGTACATGAAAAGGATCAAAATTCACAAGCCTTGATTTGCTCAAGTTCAAGTCAAAAGTTATACAAGTGTGTAATTTAGGAAATCCATGTAAACGACCTTAGAAGATTTTTGTAATCACTTTTATTGATGTATTGGTTTGTAACTAAAATGAGAAAATTGATTGGGACACTTAGAACCAAGTTCTAATCACTTTTGATGCACTTTAGAAAATTGATCACAGGAAGTCAATCGATCGAGTTACAATCTAGACCGATCCACTAGGATCAATTCTCTAAAGAGTGCATCGGTCGAGGTGTGTTTTCACAGAACTTGACTGATGGGGTTACTAACCAAACACAACTTTCATTGGTCAGTCGAGTTTCCCTAGGGCAAACTCGACCGATGGTTTGAAATTCGGGTTTGTCTTTTACCTTATCGGTCGAGTTACCTTTATTGAAACTAGACCGATTGCACTGTACGGAAATTGCAGAAAAAGTGATTGTGACCGTTGGTGAGTTATTTGGGTAAAAATAGATCTGTTGCCTTTGGAAAAAATGGCTATTCTTTGAACCTAAGTGTGCCCCAACTCAAAGGGGCACCCTCAGCTATAAATAGGACCTCTTGGAGTTCATTCCAAGGTTGCTCATTCCATATATGCTTGGTTCTTGCTTAGTTGAGAGTGATGCACAACTTTGAGCCCCTTTATCTCTCTACTTTCAAGTCAAATCTGTGAGTATGAGTGAGATAGGATCTGTTGTAAGAGAGCTACCCCCAGTATCCATGTAAAGCTCTCTACCTCCATCTTCCTACCTCCTTTCCTATGGAAGAAAAGGCTAAAGATCTTCTCTGAGTGAAGGAGAAGGAGTTGTTGTTCTTCAAAGTTGAAGAAAGCATGGTGTTCTACATCTTTAAGTGAAGGAGATAGGCAAGGCATACGTTCAAGAAAGATAGGTAATTCCTTGAAGGACAAAGACTTGAAGAAGGAGTGGGTAAGTCCTTCTTGAAGGCTAAAGACTCCATGGTTCAAGTGGGTAAGCTCCTTCGGTAGGTTTAAGATCCTTGCTTGAGGTATTAAGTCCTTGGAAGAATGTGGTTGTTGTCTTGTAATCTTATGAATTAATATAAGAGCATCAAGATTACAAAGTCCTAGAGCCTAACCACCTCTAGGTAGTGGACTGGCTCACTTCTAGTTTGAAGTGTGGAACCACTCTAAACCACTTTGTCCAAGTGTATGTTCTTCCTTGTCTCTCACCCTTGCTATGCATGCTAGTTAGGACTTCAAATTGGATGTATGTTTAAGTTTCTACATTTAATATAATTTGGTGGTCTAATTCGTTTTGTGAGATTTGTGAAGCTTTATTCACCCCCCTCCATCTAGAGCCCTTGATCCAACATTGAACACATGTGCTATAACAATTCCATCACAAGTACCAAAGTTGTTCATGAATTCTATACAAATTTGCATTGGAATTACAACACCCTCATACCCCCGCCTAATATTGAAGTATTCCTCACTTCTATGATCATTGGGAAGAAATTGTATGTCTCTAAGGATACCCTAAACATCTTCCTTTTAGGTACTAAAGTGATTGACACCTTGCGTAAGGACTATCTCAAGTATTTTGACCTAGTCGAGACTGAGGCCTTCTACAAGAAATATGCTCTTAATCTCCCTGATATTCATAAGTTCTTTAAGAAGCCTCAATTCCCATATAGGAAGAAGTGAACCCTTCCCTCCTCTACCTTAGACCTCATGAGATGCATACTTGCCTTAGTTGTTAACTACAATATTCATCCAAAGAAAAATCAGATTGAAATTGTAGAAAACAGTGTAGTCATGATGTACTGTCTCTTGAAGAACATATGAGTCAAGTGGGAGAGATACGTTCTCCACCATATGACCTAATTTGACTCAGGCAAGAACAACCGTGGCACCCAACCACCCTACCCAGCCCTGATATGTGCTCTTTTCCAGCTTGCCACTGGCAAATCTCCTTTTCATGACCTACACTACAAACTTTCCCAGAAAGGAGTTTGCATTAGTGAGACCACACTTCATAAGTATGTGTCTATCCCATCCTCTACCACACCTAGTTCCTCTACCTCTACCCAAGCACCTCAACCATATCAGCCTACCTGACCTACCTGCGCCTCACTCCATGTATCAAATGAAACCCTTATGGGCTACATGATGCATCAACAGGCATACAACCTTCATGTTCAAGAGAACATGTATTAGGACCTCTGTGCTATCATGTCCAACATGAACATGTCATGTGCACACCCTTACCCTTCCTACCAGCCCTACCCAAGAGGTGACTATGTATCCTTTACATATGATCACTTTTACCCTGCCCCTCTACTTTCTTCTTCCGCTACTACACCCTCTATTGCTGGTGGATCTACCCCAAGTGTGCTACCTCTTCCTGCTAGCCCCTTAGCCACTTTGTTTGCCAGTCTTGGTACTTATGCTCTGTCCTTCCCATAGGCCAATGAGCTACATGCTCTTGGCATGTCTTGGGCTGAGCAGAATGCCCGTTGGCCCAATCATGGTTTTGATTCCTCTACTAATGAAGAGATGTCAGAATAGGCTAATGAGGAGGTTGTTTCTGATGAGGAGGCTGATGAGGATGATGGCGATGCTTCTAATGATGGCTCTGATGGCTTTGCTGGTGACTTTGGTGATGAAGGTGATGATGATGCACCTTTAGACAGAGATGATGACTATGAGACCAAAGCTTCTATTGTTGATGATGTTGTGGATGATGTAGACATAGATGACCTAGATGTTTAGATCTTCTAGTTTTTAGTCTAGATGTTGATCATATATATCTTTCTAGGCTATTTTGTATTAAAAATATTTGGGCACATTTTTTTAGATGTACTATTTTATCATCTAGCTTTCATCATTTTGGCTTGTAGTTGTTTTCTGAGAACATGCTCTCTATGTTGTAATCTTAATCTCTTATACACTTACTCTTTGATTTTCTATATCTCATGAGTTGGTGCCATTTTTTACCATATTTTGAATATGACTTAGATTGTTTGTTTCTCTCATCTATGTTTGGTGTATGCTTTGAGATTGCATGTTGTGGATGTATGTTTGGTTGTTCTTGGAGAAGACTTGTTTTTGTGCTCTTCTACCCCCTTCCTTTTTGACAATGTCAAAAGGGGGAGAGAATTTCAATGTGTTGAAGCTCAACCATATTGCTTTTATTGCCTACGTGATCCTTTTCTTGTTCATTATATGCTCATCATGTGACTTTCTAAGGGACCATATAGTATATATATGTCATGTTGCTTTGTGTACATAGACTAACTATGCAGGTAAGAATAAGCATAGATGGAGGGATCAATTCACATTGTTCAAACCTTGAATCCCCTTGCAATTCACAAGGTAAAGGTATAAATCTACATATCCTTTTCAATACGATTGAGGAATGGTTTGTCATTGTCAAAAAAGGGGAGAATGTTGACTTGAGAGTTATACATTTCCCATATTTAGATAATGACTTAAACATTCCATTCTTATGTATCTAATATGTGTGTTAAATATTTATTTCAAGCCTTCGGTACATAAAAAGGATCAAATTACACAATCCCTAGCTTGTTCAAGTTCAAGTCAAAAGCAATGCAAATGCACATTTTGGGAAATCACTCCAAATGACCTTAGATGATTTTTGTAATCACTTATATTGATGATATGATTTGTAACTAAGATGAGGAAAAACCAAGGACACTTAATTTGGATGTTTTATCACTCAAGTAAATTTAGAAAATTTGTCATAGGTTGTTCATCGGTCGAGTTGGAAACTTGACCGATCTAGTAATGGATTTTGTGGAGAGACCAATCAGTCGAGTTGCACACTCACAGAACTCAACCGACCGACTCACTGAGCAAAACTAATTTTAGCTCATCGATCGAGCTTCCCAAAACAAACTCGACTGATAGTTTGAAAATTGGCTTTGTCTCTTAATGGATCAGTCGAGTTACCTTTATTAGAACTCAATCGAATGTACTATAGGGAAAATGTAGAAAAAGTGATTATAATTGTTGGAGAGTTGTTTTGAGCGATAATAGACCTATTGCAACTTGGAAAATAGTTATATTTCACCCTTAAGTGATACCACACTCAAGGGAGCACCCCCATCTATAAATAGGACCCCTTGAAGTTCATTCCAAGTTTTCTCATTCATGTTATTCTAAGTCCTTTCTATGGTTGAGTGTGTTGAAACTCCTTAAGCCCCTTTCTCTCTCTCTCTCATTTACATAGAATTTTGTGATTATGAGTGAATTAGGCCAGTTGTAAGAGATCTACTTCCTTGTGCTTGTAAATCTCTCATTCCATTCCATCTTCCCTACATCTTTCCTCAAAGAAGCAAAGGTGAAGCAAGCTACTCCGAGTGAAGGTGGAGCTATTGTTGTTCTTCTTCAAGGTTGAAGAAGAGGTAAAGATTTTCTTCGAGTGAAGAAGGCAAAGGTTGAAGATCCAAGAAGAGTGGGTAATTCCATAAGGATGAAGACTTGTGCAAGAGTAGGTAAGTCCTTGGAAGAAGGAGGAAGACTCTTTGCAAAGTGTGTAAGTCCTTGGTATTGTATTGGATAGGTAAGTCCTTTGGTGGGTCTTGTGTTGTAACTCTTATTGGTGAAAATATAGAGGAAATAACATGCAAAGTCCTAGAGGTTGACCTCTCTAGGTAGTGGATTGACTCTCTCCTAGTTTGTAGAGTGGAACCACTATAAATGACCTTGTACAAGTGCTCGTTTCATTTTCTCTCATTCTTGCTATGCTTGTTAGTTAGGACTTCAAATTGCACTCAGTTATTGGTTTTGATTGATATAATTTGAAGGTCTAATCTATCTTGTGAGAATTTTTAAAGCTTTATTCACCCCCTCCTAGAGCCCTAGATCCAACACGTTCTACACCAAAGGATGTGTTATGTGCCTATGTGTAAGTAACTTGTCTTGTCTTTTTTATTTCATTTAACTATTGTATATGAAGGTTTGAATTCTAAATTCTACTTTTTATATTCATGCAGGTTTGGGCTTATGAGATTATAGGAATAGCAAATCCAATATTCAAAGAAGAAAATTCCAGGTTAAATAAATCGGTTTCTCCTATTAAGAATGTCAAGGATCTCAACAATTTGGAGACAAAAATGGTAAAACTGAATGTCATTGAAAAGAATGACTCTATAATTTCATATAAGATATCTATGATACATTATTGGCTTTCTGATGATTAATGTGCACAAGTTTTGTCAAAGTTGAAGAAATATAATATGGATGACTAGGAATCTACAAAGAGAGTCAAAGATTTACCATTTTATCTTGTAGCAAGTCGTGCAAAGTGTGAGGCAGTGACTACTAGAGTAGTTACATTAGTTGGCATGAGTAGGAGAGTTTCAGATAGCTTGGAGAAGAGAGTCTAAATTCTTGAGGACGAACTATGACTACAGAAGGAGTTTTGCAATCAAATAGCAGTATAAGCTTTTTCTTCTTTAAGAGGAGAAAATGAGAGGTTTAGGAAAATATTGTCAAAATTTGTAGATGAAAACATAAGGTTGAGGAAACAAAACAAAGATAAGAGGCATATAGAAGATGCAAATACATCGACTCCCAATTTTAGTGAGAATGCTAGGTGAATTTCAATGGGTATAAATGAAGTTAGAAAGAGGATAGAGGAGTTGATAAAGAAGTTGGTAGATATAGACCAATTGAATAAGATAGAGATTAGATATGGTGGTCCACTAACTAAATCGACAAGCAAGAATGAAGACAAGGAAGAAACACCAAGATTCAGCAAACTTTGTCTAAAGAGGAAAGTGGTTGAGAAAGAGCATAAGCAAGATTCATCTACAATCCAAGAAGATGATAAAGTCAAAGAAGGAGATGCTCATCCTTTAAAAATTGTCCCAGAAGATGCTCATCCAAGAGAAGTTACATTAAAAGGAGCTGAAGGTGAAAAGAAATACATAAAGGTGGACAGAGGCATTGAAGATATACTGAAAGAATTTGAGACAACTGATATAGAAAAAGAAGTTGAAATACCTTCTAATTAAGTTGAGAAGAAAATGGCTAAAGTGTTGAGAAATAGAAAGAGGAACATGAAAATGGATATTGAAAGCATAGAAGAAAATATCAAAATTAGGAGGCATGCACATGTAAGGGTAAAGCATAGAAGAAAATATCTAAATTTTCATGTATCTTTTAGATAAGTAACTAACATAAGTTACACTTCAAAAACAGCAAAAGAGCTCCACGTTCTTAGGATTGGAGCATTTCAAGACAAAAGAAATGAAAGAAGATGTACATGAATTCATTCAGAACATAGATGAAGTGTAAGGAGTTACTTGTTTGTACTCATAGACTAAAAATTAGTTACACATTAGACATTATAAGTACTTTTTACATGTGCTCCAATGACATAGACATCAATTACAATCGTTACTTGTTAGAGATAATAAAAACATTCAGAATAGATTGGTTTCTCAATTTATATATTCTATGTAACATCTTTAGTATGAAACTTTTGGAAAAAAGAAACAATGTGTAGGTCTATGAGAGAATGGCATTTTGGAAAAGATACTTGGTGCAAGGGAAAGGACCTATCAGCACTATTATTTAAAGACAAAACAATGCAATCATCTGTAAGAACTGAAGTAGTAAGTATTTATCACTATATTATGGATTTCTAAGTGAGGATCCTGGATTTTTAGGTTGTGGATTGCTTTGTGCAAATGTTAAAAGTAACAACAAGTATAAAGAGGAAGAAGGCATTGTCATGGCATTATTTGATCACTTATGTACCAGTAAGACAAACCACTATGACATTAGAACACAACAAATTACCACAATACAATAAAGGTTATATCTACATAATTTGGAAGACTACTTTCACAACAAAAGCTAGACTTGATGGTGGCTAACATAACACTAAAGGAGATTGATATTCTATCACCTCTCTTCAATGTAGCTGAACCCAAATTTATGACAATGGATCTAGTGTTTACGATACTTAACAACGACAATCACTGGCACTTTCTTGATGAAAGTTTTAGAGATGGGTGCATAGGTCTTACGATTCAATGTCAGGAAAGTTCAATTCTAAGAAAGAAGTCACTAGATGGGTAAGGAAAAAAACAATGAATATACACTATTGAATGAAATGGCTTTGGCTACATTGTACATAATAATGTTTGGTTTTGCATGCAGGTGGGCTTCTTTCATGAGTTCTTCAGGGGAGTGTCAGAGCATGGAAGTCAAATGTCTCAATGGAGAATTGAGTACATTGAATGCCCTCAACAAGAAGATGATGTTGTTGATTGTGGAGTATATGTTATGAAGTATCTTGAATGCTTGGTGAATGGGAAAGAGATGAACTTCACAAGTAAAGAGATACTTGTAATTAAGGTAGAGATCTTCCAAGAAATGATGAAGAAAGGGAAACTGTATCTAGTTAGAGAACATGCTCGTGATCAAGAAGAGCCAAAAGAAGGAGCAGATGACAAGAAAAATGAAGAAAGTTTTAAGGATAACATGCCAAGCTTGAATGCATGGCTTCTGCCACATTAAGTGTAGCTTTTCCAAAACAATGTTGTATAACAATCTGAATTTGAAATGATTCTTGTGAAGATGTGTATCTAAACTCAAAACATACATTTATAGTCTAAATTATGTTTTGTGTTGAACAAAAAGTTACAGTTGGATTTAAGAGAGATCATGAGTTCTCTAGGTTTAACTTTATGCAAATATTATGGTTCTGATTATAGTAAATTATTTGGGTTTGATGCTTTTGTGTGATGTTTTAACTCGTTACTTTGATGTTCTTTACATCATTTTGTAACTTTAGCTAGTTGGTGTTCACATGCATGATGATTACCGTGTATGAGATGTTGTATCACAAGTCATGTAAATCTAGAATATAATTGTTGCGGTCAGCTGTGAGGTGCTCATTTTATCTATGAAGTAACTATCTAAATTAAAGAGTAACTATGTAAAACATAAAGTAACTATGTGAACTGAAAAGTAATTATGTGGACCAAAAAGTAATTATTGGACATATAAAGTAACTTTGGGTCAAAAAGTAATAAAATGTTCTGAAATGTAAGTACAAAGGAAATCTTAATAAGAATGTAACTATATGAACATAAGATTATACATTTGTTGTGTCATTACACCTAAAATAACAAAGTATGATCGTTCCAGATATTAATGAACTATATGAACTGAAAATTAACTCTGTCAACCAAAAAGTAATACCATGAGATTACAAGTAATCATATGAACATGAAAGCAAAAGTGTGGATGAAAAAGTAATTGTTGGACATATAAAGTAATGTTAGGTCCAAAAGAGTAATGTTGGGTTACACAACGTAACGACAAGGGATGCTTATATAATGAATGGTTATTCTTCTTTAGAATGGTCATGTTCAATTAGAATGACTGTGCTACAAATCTGATAATGATGACATTCCTAATGATTCAGCATGGCCTTTCCATCCCAGAATGGTCGTGTCAGGGCAGGATGATTGTGCCTGGTTAGAATGATCATGTCGTAGTTTTTCAGTATCAACACGTTCATAAGGTTCAACAAATTTTTGTGTGACTGATGCTAAATAATAAAGTGTGATTGTTCTAGCTATAAAGTAACACTTTGAAGAAAAATGTAACTATGAAAACTGAAAAGTAACACTCTGAACACAAAAGTAACTTTGTTATATAAAATGTAACCAACTGAACTGGAAAGTAACTCAACGAACCAAAAAGTAACTATGAAAAGTATAATGTAATTATCAAACGTATTTTTTAAGTTTGGATCCAAAAAAGAAAGAAATGGTTGAGAAAGTAACTACAAGGGAAGCTTGATAAAAATGAAACTATATGAACATTACGTTACACAGTTATTATGTTACAACTACTAAATAACAAAGTTTCATCTTTCTAATTATAAAGGAAATATGTGAACATAAGAGTAATTATATGAACTGAGACGTCACCTCAACAACAAAAATGTAACATGTTGAGCCAAAATGTAACCATTTGACCCTAAGTGTAACTATAGAGTACAAAAAGTATCATTTTGACATAAAATTAACTTTTTGATTTAATTGTAAGAGAATGAGTCTGATCTTAAGTAAGGACTAGACTATAGCAAGAAGGATTTCTCAAAACTGATATTGGATAATGGAAAGAAGAGAAATGAAATCAAAGATCCAGTATATAATAGAAAATGGATGAATATATCACATGCCAAATAAACTTCAAAGAATCTTTAGAATAAATTTGAATTCAATACAAAGGCAACACCATAGAAAGAGTTACAATAAAACTAAAATGTAACTAATTGAGAATTACAATTGTCACAAAGTGCATATCAACCATTACATTTACATCAAATTTTAACATGACTCTCACACTAAACAATTGGATAACATTACACTAAATCAATGCAATAAATCAAGTCTAGAAGCAGTCGTAGAAACAAAGTAGACGAGAGATCTGCATCACGAAGCCAAAATCATAAGAAATAGTAGCAACAATAACATGTTGGAGTAGGGAGCATCATTATAGATCAACTAAGACAGTAACATATCAATCAGCAACACCAAAATCTAGAACAACCACTAAAAAATCACCAAACACAACTTCCAAGACAAAAACATGCTCAGTTCCTGCTCATAAACAAAACAAAACAAAAAGGTAAGATGACAATTATGTATTTTTGCAAAGTATATTTCCTTAATAGGTAGCATACACACCTATTTCTTCAAAGGATAATTTCTCCTATAATGATTGGCATTGTATTGCAAGAATTTCTTACATAGACTCACTTTAGACTGGGAAATTCAACTCCAGATTTATACTGCACAGCGGTCACTCTAGTTTTGCCTTTAGTTTTGCAAATACTAGGAATATGGACTTTGATAGCAGAAGAAGTTGTATTAGAATCAGTTACACCAACAACAACAATATCTATTTTCAAAAGCTCATTTTGCAAAGCAATAAGCTTTTCATGACAAAGATCTATAGCATTGTTCCTACACATCATATTGACAACTGAATTACAAGAAGAAATCAGCTAAAGTGTCCTCCTAGTGGATGAATGCATAACATATATTTTGCCAAAAAAGTAGAGGGTGATCTATATATCCTTTGCTCCACGTTATTGATATATATGGCTCAGGAAGAAAACAAAAATCATGACTATTCAGATAAGCAAGAATGTTCCTACATGGAATTCTTTTGAATTCTAATGTGAAACAACTATAGGATAGCATATCAGTAGATGAATCCTTCTTCAAAATACGAGGACAACTAGAACCACCAACACAATAAACCTCAAACACACCTTCATTAGAAGTTTTCTTCACATTATACAACATACTTTGATGAACTTCAGATTGAAAGATATTAAAAATAGACTTGGTGACTATACCTCTCATTTGCTTCTCTAAAGGCCACAATGAATCCAAAGCCAGATTGTTCTACTCGTCATCTAAATCCTTGAATTTTTTTATCTCTCGCATATGAGAATAAGCAGTCTCCAAACTACAAATAAGTTCAAAGAGAGTTTTCCTATTGTTGACACGGCTTCTAATGAATGCATTATGGATCTCATTTCTTTATGGTATCCCCATGCCAATAAAGAAGGAATTTTGCATAAAAGATGGCACCCACTTCCACCACATAGCATACACATCACAAAACCAACTAGTGGACAATACGCCATTCACTTCCATTACAGAATTCCATCTCTCTTCAAAATTGTATGCATCATCTAATGTTCCAGACACAATCTGTAAAGACCCTGACCTTCATTTTGGGCTTACCCTATTTGCTTTTCCTAAACCTTGTGTTTAGATGCTTGTTAATCACCTGAGGTTGTGATTAGGGTTTGTTTGTGCTATGTTGAGAGGATGGGTTGGGCTCGTTGCTTGAGTAGCTTTGGGCCTTGTTGAGCCTTGGTGGGCTTTGTTTTGCCTTGTTTTGCCTTGTTTGGGCCTTGTATCGGGCAAGACCAAGGTGTATCGGCCAAGGCTTGGTGGGTGTGCCGACCAAGGAGGTTGTATCGGCCAAGGGTGAATGGGTTTCCTCTTGGGCGACACACATCTCCCTTCTAGCTTTGTTTGTGTCACCATCTTCGAACAAGTGGCAGCTGCTTTGCTAAGAGAGTGGCAACACATGGACGTGGGTTTTGGGGGTGCTTGCATGTGGCACACTCCTTGGACAAGTGTGATGGGGGTGGGTGCCACCTTTCCTTGCTCTCCCTCTTCACCTCATGGTATATATACAACCCTCTCCTTAGTAGCTAAGATCTTTAGATCCTTTAGCTGCTTTCCTTCTTCCTTGGTGGCTCCTAAATCCCCCTTGGTGGAGCTTGGTGGCCGATACCCTCTTCTTGGTGGAGCTTGGTGGGCGACAAGATCTAGTCTTCTTCTTCTTCCTCTAGTGGTGGCTGAACCCTAGAAGGTGTCTTGCTTCTTTGGTGGTGCTTGGAGCTTAAAGTTGGGTGTTTGGAGCTTTGGAGCTTGCTTGAGGTGGGTTACATAACTCCTAACCCTATCTATACTACTTCTTTCTCATGTTGCATGTTATATATCTTGATCGGCCATGTCTTCTTCTAGCTTTGTTGCTTGTTATAATGGTTATGAGGTTGCTCTAGATAAACCTTAGATTTTTGTATCTTGGTTTGCCTTGGGTTGGCCGAACCATGGAGGTGGAGTACCTGGGGCAAAACCCCTCTCTCTTAGTTGTTGAGAGGTGAGCTTAGGGTCTGCTAATCCATTAGGAAGATGAGCTTAGGTTGGTTGTCCGATATGATGAGATGGACCTCCTTGTTGCCTGATAGGTAATGGAAGTTGTGCAATACCCCTCTCTCACTTAATTGTCATGAGAGGTGAGCCAACTCTCTTGAGCTTTTAGGGCTTCTTGGTGGCAATCTTGAGGTTGAATATGACCAACATGATATGGCTTTAAGCCTTGCACGATACCCCTTTGTGATGAGTTTCCCGATACCCCTCTA
Organism: Alisma plantago-aquatica; assembly: GCA_963693085.1. Lineage (NCBI taxonomy): Eukaryota > Viridiplantae > Streptophyta > Magnoliopsida > Alismatales > Alismataceae > Alisma > Alisma plantago-aquatica. The sequence goes on from OY856410.1 coordinate 54,729,849, forward strand.
CTAGAGTTGAGTCATGGGAGATATGCTAAGAAGTGTTCTTTGTCCTTTTTTCCTGATATGAACTCCTGCCTTAGTTGGTGCTTGTGGGTGTTATGCCTTTTGCCGACATGATGCTTGGTAGGCATCTCTATTTTGTGCCTTGGGCATTACGGGTTGGTTTTGGTGTTGCCCGATATGGTGCTTGGGTGGTGGAACCCTAGTTAGGTGCCCTAGTTTTGACCAATATGTGGTGTCTGCCTTGTGGGATGATAGGTTACCTTGGGCACCATGGTGTCATTTGTTAGTTGTGTTCTTGTTGGGCGATACACTGGTGACCTTGGGTGTCATAGCATTGGACGATATGGTTGTGGATGACATGACCTTGTTTGTTGCTTGACATAAAACCCTAACCCATTATGGGTGATAGTGGTGATGGCTGATATCGCCCATATGTCATCCGATATCAGCTTGCACCTGGTTTCCCAATATCCATGGGTGCACGACACAGCTCTTGGCCCCTAGTTGCACGATATCCCTTGTGTATGGGTGCATGTTATGTTGGTGACTGATATGGGTGGTTTAGTGCATTAGGGTTTTGATGCCCTAGCCGATAGAGATTTGGTGAGGGATATGACCCTGCCCAATACCTCCTTGGGTGAGGAATGGCACTACCCACCACACCTTTGGTGACGGTAGGCGGTACCTTTGGTGAGGGTTATGCCTAGCTCGGAAGCTTAGGTTGGTGATTTTTGTTATCTTGTTCCTGCACCTTTGTGGATGATGAGTTATGAATGATAGGTTGTGACCAGTGATATGTTTGATACCTAAAGTTGGTGCTAAGAAAGATGATAAGATACATGTTTATGTTCATAAGATAAAGGCATAGTGGATGTTCATGGTTTGATAACAATAATGTAATTTGTCTACAAATACAACTTGTGCTTCATGTAACTATGATCATGGATGTGGTTCCAATCATGTACATTCAACCCTAATAGCATGATAATCATAAAGATATATGTTTGGTGATTCAGTTATCTCTCTTGATATGCATACTTACCATGCAGGTGAATCAAGTGAATCCATAGCCATGTAAGAGCCATGAGGTGTATGTGTTTTGTATAACACTCAATGATGATAATCCTTGTTGATAAGATAACATGTATCACCAGTATGATGAGAAAGGTATGTTGATCTGATAAAGGTTGAGTTCCTTGTTGAGGTGTTATCCTCTGATGTTGAGATAAGGGACTGCTATCCCATGATGGTGAACTATGCCTTGAGAGGCAGTGGCATTCTGTAATGAGGGAGTGAGATCCCATGGTAATGATAGTAATAATGTAACTCGATGCAGTCTATGTTTTACAACTTGGTTGCCTCAACAATGCACCTAAAATATACTAATAAGTTATAGTGGAACATATCATTTAGTTTTCCCTAGCCATAGATCCATCATCGTCAGTAGCTGATGATGGTGAAATAGGTTTATCCTGTGGGATTACCTGGAGCGCATATTGTTGAATATTGGGGTTTCTCCTAGCCGAAAATAGGAGGATTTGAGTGCAACTGCGGTTGTAGACTCAGGATAGTTGGAGCATGGTGAACAGGCCCATGGCTCGATGTGATAGAGTATGAATGTGTTCATGGATCAAGAGCACGGTGATTAGGCATATGGCTCAAGGTATACTAGCGCCGAGACTTGTACCAAGGCGGGCTAGATAAAAGGGTAGACTGTGTGAGCTAACCTTGTGGCTGAGGCCACTCAAGCAAGAGACTGCGGTCCTTCTTTAATTATCGTGCACTAACCACAAAAAGTTGAGGTCGTGGAGTCTGGCTCTTCCATTGACCTTGTATGGCACCGGTTTTTGGGCTTCACAACCAAAGGTTGGATTTGAGTGGTACAGCTCACTTCCTCAGGGCATAATAAATCGTAATCCAGTTGTATAGTATATATTTCTTAAGAAAAACACGAAACATTGGTTGAGGCCTTGCTTGTATAGTTTCTCTAGTTATATCTTTTGTACATTCCTCATATCTTGTGATAAGTTCTTATAAAGCTCATCTTGTCAATCATGTTCCATAAAGAAATATCTAGTTATATGCCTCTTGGTAAGTTATTAATAAGGTTAAGCTATGTTCAGTATGTTGCTTACATCAGTTACTTGCTTTATTTGAAGTTTTCTAGTTTCGGCGGGGAGTTATGTTTCTCGCTGGGACTGTGTGTCTCACCCCATTGGTTTACAACCTTTATAGGTGATCGTACTAGATGTGGTGGTAGTCGTGAGGTTGCGGCCGAGCAGCAAGAAGAGCAGTAGGAGGCAAGAGATGGATATGTTGTTGTTTTGGTTGTTTTGTAGTAGAGTCCTAGAGTCGTCCCTATACTCTCAGGTCATCATAGGTGTTTTGACTATGTTTAACGATGTATAGCTGATGTAGCTTTGTATATCCTGTTGCTGGCCTGATGTGGCCCATTATGTATGTATAAATAGTTGATGATCTCCTGTGTTGACTAGACAGTTGGTTCCTATAAGCTGTGGACATATATCCATGATTGTGCATATTTATATAATGTGTTTCCTTGCAGGATGAGGATCTGGATATAATAGTTCTCTTTTATATGCTTTCCACAATCAGTTTTTATTAACATGTGTTTTCAGTAATATGTGGTTTCATGGTGTTTATGTGTGTTTTCACGTGACGTCTCATTGTCTGTGAGATAGCGGGATGTGACGATAAGTTTTTGGTATTATAGCTCTAGGTTCGCTGAGTCTACAGGGATCTAGGACTAGGTTCGTGTCTGTTCTTATGAGTATTCCAAATTTTCTTACAATAACCTTCTGTCCTCAGCAGAAGATAAAGCTTAAAGATGTCTAGAAACCATGAAGAACATGCTACCGAGAGCAGTGATTTTGTATCTGTTGATGGAGTAAGAGTGCAGGCACATGAAGATCGGGTGCCTGAGGTCCCCCAACTTGACCCAACCATTCTTGAAAACCCTACCTATTAGCATCTTATGGAGCAGTTAATGGCTACGATGAATCTCATGGTGGAAAGATTGTCAGTGCCTCCGCCAAGAGCACAGGCTCCCCATGGTGAATCATCGGGTATTGGGAAGACCTTCGAGTGGCTTCTCTGAGTCGAAGCTTTGGATTATGCTATAATAGTTGATCCAGCAGATGCAGATCTATGGATGACAAGTCTTGAGAAGGCCTTCTGGATCCTCGACATCCCCGAAGCAGACAAAGTTAAGCACGCTATCTACCTTCTGAAGGGTAGTTATGGCCATTGGTGGGCGATCGAGGAGGAGAAGCGACCAAGTGAGGTGATCTGTTGGGACGTCTTCTGGTGGGAGTTCATGAGTTGATACTTCCCGAAGACCTATATGGATGAGAAGATCAACCAGTTTGAGCATCTGCACCAAGGATCAATGAGTATCATCAAGTATGAAGCTAATTTTATGGACCTTTTGAGGTTTTTTCCTCACATGGCGATGACAGATGATGAAAGAATCAGACGGTTTGAGAAGGGTTTGAGTGCTGAGTTGACAACACTTGTTGCTGCTTTAGACAATCGAGAGTGGTTCGCCACATTTGTGGAGTTTGTCCGAAGGATAGAACGGTCAGTCAAGGAGAAGAGAGAGTCCATGACCAAGAAAAAGCCTGATCAATTCCCGAGGCAGAGGTTTGATGGCTTCAAGAAGCCAAGATTTTTGACACCATCTGCGATTTTGAGTTCCAGTGCACCGTCGTAGTGGTCTCTAAGCAAAGGAAGAGGGCATGGATTTTCACCATCTAGAGCCCATAGTACAACTTCAGTGGCAGTGACAGGGCCATCTAGGCCATAGTTTGAAGACAGGTCATGCTATCACTATGGATAGACTGGGCATTTGAAGTCAAATTTCCCAAGGAGAGATGTCAAAGTGGCATAGCAACCGAAGCAAAATCAACAGGGACCAGATAAACAACAGTCCAGTGGTAACAGAGGGCGAGGGCGTGGTCAAGCGTCACAAACGGGATCATTTTCTCAAGGAAGCAGAGGATGTAGATGACAGTAAGTGACGGCTCGATTCTATGTTATGAGTCAGCCAGAGGCAATAGTCAACCCGCGAGTGGTGGTAGGTCATATGGAGTTATTTCACTCTGATCTGTCTTCTTCTTGCTTTATATCTGTTCTGGTTGACCTGGGTGCTACGCACTCTTTTATCACACATAGTATGCTTGATAGCTATCTTTTACCTATTAGCTATAAGAAAGATAGCTTGTTATTAGAAACTCCTCTTGATGGTTTATCAATGCTTCGAGAAGTGTGTCCATCTTATGTTCTATCTTTTTTGGGACATGAGATACAAGTGGATCTTATACCACTTGATATGCATGGATTCGATGTGATCCTTGGGATGGATACCCTAGAGAAGTATAAGGTTGTGTTGGATTGTGGTTCCAAGCAAGCAGTGTTTGTTGATGGTGGTGAGAAGTGGGCCTTCCAAGGAGATAGGAACATCCTTCCGACATTGTGTTTAGTGTCAGCAATGGTGGCAGAGAAGTTGTTGCGGCAAGGATATAAGGCATTCTTAGATCATGTTGTGGATACCAAGGCGAAGGGTCCTAGCCTTGAGGTTATGCTTGTTGTTAGAGAGTTTGCAGATGTGTTTCCCAATGAGTTTCATGGTGTTCCCCCACCAAGAGAGATTGACTTTGAGATCAATCTAGTACCAGGGACACAACCAGTTGCTCAAACACCGTACAGGATGGCTCCCATTGAGATGGCAGAGCTGAAGAAGAAGTTACATGAGTTACTGGATAAAGGTTTTATCAGACCAAGCACATCGTCGTGGGGTGCTCCAGTCCTATTTGTAAAGAAGAAGGATGGGTCGATGCGTCTGTGCATAGACTACCAGAAATTGAACAAAGTTACGATCAATAACAAGTACCCTTTTTCGAGGATAGATGATCTGTTTGATCAGTTGCGTGGTGCTATAGTGTTCTCAAAGATCGATCTACAGTCTGGATATCATCAGTTGAGGATTAAGGATGAGGACATACCCAAGTCAACTTTTAAGATGAGGTATGGTCACTTTGAGTTTGTGGTTATGCCATTTGGGCTAACCAATGTGCCTGTTGCTTTTATGGACCTGATGAACTGGGTGTTCCGTCCATTTCTAGACTAGTTTGTTGTGGTTTTTATAGATGACATCTTGATCTACAGTCGGGATAGTAGAGAGCATGAACAGCATCTTCACCAAGAAATGACTCTTCTTCGCCAACACCAGTTGTATGCCAAGTTTAGTAAGTGCGAGTTCTAGTTGAAAGAAGTGACCTTCTTGGGTCATGTGATATCTGCAGAAGGAATCAGAGTGGACCCTGAGAAGGTGGAGTCAGTTGCAGATTGGGAGCAACCGAAGACATTGACAGAAGTTTGTAGTTTTCTGGGTTTAGTAGGATACTACTGGAGGTTTATAAGAAACTTTAGTGTGATCGTGTTGTCGCTGACAAAATTGACTAGGAAGGATGTACCTTTTGTTTGGGATGATCGTTGTCAGTAAGCTTTCCAAAGTTTGAAGGAGAAGCTGACTAGTGCTCCAGTGTTGGTGCTGCCAGAGCTTGGGAAAGGCTATGTTGTTTTCTACGATGCTTCCAAGAAAGGCCTAGGATGTGTGCTGAAGCAGGAAGATCATGTGGTTTCTTTCGCTTCGTGACAGCTTAAGAAACATGAGGAGATCCATGCATTAAAGATTTGGAAACACTATCTCTATGGGGAAGTGTGTCAAATCTTTACAGATCATAAGAACTTGAAGTACATCTTCTCACAGAGTGAGCTGAACATGTGACAGCGTCACTGGATGGAGTTCATCAATGATTACAATTGCACATTGAGTATCATCCTAGTAAGGTGAATGTGGTAGCTGATGTGCTTAGCAAAAAGTCTTCTTCTCTCTCTATGAAGAAGGCACAGTTGAGTTCCTTGGTATGCCATAGGCGGGATATGTTCATCTCTTTGCGGCAGATGAATGTATAGTTGGAAGTCTCCTTGTTGGCAGGACTGTTGGCACATATGCAAGTAAAGCCTATGTTGAGGCAGCAGATCAAAGACGAACTGTAGACAGATGCTTCAGTTTAGTTGATCAGATCAAAGTTTGGCAACGAGAAGTGTGATGGGTTCCATGAGTCCGAGGATGGACTAGTTTGTTATCATAGTAGGATGGTGGTCCCCGATGTTGATAATCTAAGAAAGTTAGTGCTCGAGGAAGCGCACACGTCAATGTATGCTATGCATCCAGGTGTCACCAAGATGTATCATAATCTGAAGGACCTGTATTGGTGGCCTGGCTTGAAGAGGGATGTAGCTGAGTTTGTGGCTAGGTGTGCGGTATGCCAGCAGGTTAAGGTGAAGCATTAGAAGTCGGTAGGTATGCTACAACCCATGTCGATATCGCAGTGGAAATGGGGTCATATAACCATGGATTTCATAGTTGTCCTGCTAAGGACAACTAAGAATCATGATTCCATTTGGGTGATAGTGGACAGGTTGACAAAGTATGTTCATTTCATACCTACGAAGACAACGTATATAGCAGAGAAGCTTGTTCAGGTGTATGTGGATGAGATAGTGTGTTTGCATGGTGTACCCGCAATGATAGTTTCCTACATAGGTCCCCAGTTCATGAGCCATTTTTGGGAACAGTTGCACAAAGCGTTGGGAACGCAGTTGAGGTTCAATACCGCTTTCCACCCGCAGACAGATGGACAGTCTGAAAGGACTATTCAGTCTTTGGAGGATCTTCTCTGAGCTTGTGTTCTACAGTTCCTAGGTAGTTGGGATGTGCATCTCAGTTTGATAGAGTTCACCTACAACAATAGTTACCAGCAGAGCATCGACATGGCTCCTTATGAGTCTTTATATGGCAGGAAGTGTAGATCTCCTTTATGCTGGTATGAATCGGGCGAGTATCAACTTTTAGGTCCTAAGTTAGTGTAGCAGACAACAGAGAAGATCAAGGTGATACAGCAACAGTTGAAAGTGGCACGGGATAGACAAAAGTCATATACATATAATCTCCGATGACCCTTAGAGTTCCAGGTGGGAGACAAGGTGTATCTCAAAGTCTCACCATGGAAAGGCATGCTGAGGTTTGGCCGGAAAGGCAAGTTGGCACCCAGGTATATGAGGCCATACCCAGTAATAGCACGTGTTGGCAAGGTAGCTTACAAGTTAGAACTACCGCCAAAGTTGCATAGGTTACATCTGGTGTTCCATGTCAGTATGCTGAAGAAAAGTCATCTGGGAATAGAGATAGTGATACAGCCAGTTGAGGTTGAGTTTGATGAAGATGTGACCTACGAGGAAGGTCCAGTGTTGATTCTTGACAAGAGAGTGAAGAAGTTGAAAAGGAAGGACTCGGTGCTTGTGAAGGTTCTTTGGCATCATCGTGGAGTTGAGGAAGCCACATGGTAGATCGAGGAAGAGATGAGTAAGAAGTACCCCTCACTTTTCTCTTCGTATTTCGGGGGCAAAATCCCTTTGTAGAGGTTTATGGCTTATAAGGACCCTGACCTTCATTTTGGGTTTACCCTGTTTGTTTTGCCTAAACCTTGTGTTTAGATGCTTGCTAATCACTTGAGGTTGTGATTAGGGTTTGTTTGTGTTGTGTTGAGAGGATGGATTGGGCTCATTGCTTGAGTAGCTTTGGGCCTTATTGAGCCTTGTTGGGCTTTGTTTTGCCTTGTTTTGACTTGTTGGGGCCTTGTATCGGGCAAGACCAAGGTGTATCGGCCAAGGCTTGGTGGGTGCACTGGCCAAGGAGGTTGTATCAGCCAAGGGTGAATGGGTTGCCTCTTGGGCGACACACATCTCCCTTCTAGCTTTGTTTGTGTAACCATCTTCGGATAAGTGGCAGCTGCTTTGCTAAGAGAGTGGCAACACATGGCCATGGGTTTTTGGGGTACTTGCATGTGGCACACCCCTTGGACAAGTGTGTTGGAGGTGGGTGCCACCTTGCCTTGCTCTCCCTCTTCACCCCATGGTATATATACGACCCTCTCCTTAGTAGCTAAGCTCTTTAGATCCTTTAGCTATTTTCCTTCTTCCTTGGTGGCCGATACATCCCCCTTGGTGGAGCTTGGTGGCCGATACCCTCTTATTAGTGGAGCTTGGTGGGCGACAAGCTCTAGTCTTCTTCTTCTTTCTTTAGTGGTGGCCAAACCTTAGAAGGTGTCTTGCTTCTTTGGTGGTGCTTGGAGATTAAAGTTGGGTGCTTGGAGCTTTGGAGCTTGCTTGAGGCAGGTTACATAACTCCTAACCCTAACTATACTACTTTTTCATGTTGCATGATATATATCTTGATCGGACATGTCTTTTTCTAGCTATGTTTCTTGCTATAATGGTTATGAGGTTCCTCTAGATAAACCTTAGATTTTTGTATCTTGGTTTGCCTTGGGTTGGCCGAACCATGGAGGTGGAGTTCCTGGGGTAAAACCCCTCTCTTAGTTGTTGAGAGGTGAGCTTAGGGTCTGCTAATCCATTAGGAAGATGAGCTTGGGTTGGTTGGCCGATATGAGGAGATGGACCTCCTTGTTATCTGATAGGTGATGGAAGTTGTGAAATACCCCTCTCTCACTTAATTGTCTTGAGAGGTGAGCCAACTCTCTTGAGATTTTAGGGCTTCTTGGTGGAAATCTTGAGGTTGAAGATGACCAACACGATATGGCTTTAAGCCTTGCACGATACCCCTTTGTGATGAGTTGCCTGATACCCCTCTCATAGGGTTGAGTCTTGGGCGATATGCTAAGAAGTGTTCTTTGTCCCTTTTTCCTGATATGAACTCCTGCCTTAGTTGGTGCTTGTGGGCGTTATGCCTTTGGCCGACATGATGCTTGGTAGGCATCTCTGTTTTGTGCCTTGGGTGTTACGGATTGGTTTTGGTGTTACCTGATATGGTGCTTGGGTGGTGGAACCCTAGTTAGCTGCCCTAGTGTTGACCGATATGTGGTTCCTGCCTTATGGAACGATAGGTCACCTTGGGCTCCATGGTGTCGTTTGTTAGTTGTGTGCTTGTTGGGAGATACAATGGTGACCTTGGGCATCATAGCCTTGGACGATATAGTTGTGGATGACATGACCTTGCTGGTTGCCCGACATAAAACCCTAACCCATTATGGGCGATAGGGGTGATGGCCGATATGTGACGCCCATATGTTTCCTGATATCAGCTTGCATCTGGTTGCCCGATATCCATGGGTTCACGACACAACTCTTGGCCCCTGGTTGCACGATATCCCTTTTGCATGGGTGCATGTTATGCTGGTGACCGATATGGGTGGTTTAGTGCCTTAGGGTTTTGATTCACTAGCTGATAGAGCTTTTGTGAGGGATATGACCCATGATACCTCCTTGGATGAGGAATGGCGCTACCCACCACACCTTTGGTGAGGGTAGGCGGTACCTTTGGTGAGGGTTATGCCTAGCTCAGAAGATTAGGTTGGTGAGTTTTGTTATCTTGTGCCTGCACCTTTGTGGATGATGAGTTATGAATGATAGGTTGTGACCAATGATATGTTTGATACCTAAAGTTGGTGCTAAGAAAGATGATAAGATACATGTTTATGTTCATAAGATAAAGGCATAGTGGATGCTCATGGTTTGATAACAATAATGCAATTTGTCTACAGATACAGCTTGTTCTTCATGTAACTATGATCATGGATGTTGTTCCAATTGTGCACCTTCAACCCTAATTGCATGATAATCATAAAGATTTATGTTTGGTGATTCAGTTATCTGTCTTGATATGCATACTAACCATGTAGGTGAATCAAGTGAATCCATAGCCAGGTAAGATCTATGAGGTGTATGTGTTATGTATAACACTCAATGATGATAATCCTTGTTGATAAGATAACATGTATCACCAGTATGATGAGAAAGGTTTGTTGATCTGATAAAAGCTGAGTGCTTAGTTGAGGTGTTATCCTCTGATGTTGAGATAAGGGATTGCTATCCCATGATGGTGAAGTATGCCTTGAGAGGAAGTGGCATTCTGTAATGAGGGAGTGAGATCCCATGGTAATGACAGTAATAATGTAACTCGATGCAGTCTATGTTTTACAACTTGGTTGTCTCAACAATCCACCTAAAATATACTAATTAATTATAGTGGAACATATCATGTAGTTTTCCCTGGCCATAGATCAATCATCGTCAGTAGCTGGTGATGGTGAAACAGGTTTATCATGCGGGATTACCTGGAGCGCATATTGTTGAATATGTGGGGTTCTCCTAGCTGAAAATAGGAGGATTTAAGTGCAACTACGGTTGTAGACTCAGGATAGTTGGAGCATGGTGAACAGGCATATGGCTCAGTGTGATAGAGCATGAATGTGTTCATGGCTCAAGAGCACGGTGATTAGGACCGTGGCTCAAGGTATACTAGTGCTGAGACATGTACCAAGGCGGGCTAGATAAAAGGGTAGACTGCGTGAGCTAACCCTGTGGTTCAGGCCACTCAAGCAAGAGACTGTGGTCCTGCTTTAATTATCATGCACTGACCACAAAAAGGTGAGGTCGTGGAGTCCGGCTCTTCCATTGACCTTGTATGGCACCGGTTTTTGGGCTTCGCAGCCAAAGGTTGGATTTGAGCGGTACGGCTCACTTCCTCAGGGCATAATAAATCGTAATCCAGTTGTATAGTATATATTACTTAAGAAAAAACACGGAACATTGGTTGAGGCCTTGCTTGTATAGTTGCTCTAGTTATATCTTTTGTACGTTCCTCATATCTTGTGATAAGTTCTTATAAAGCTCATCTTGTCAATCATGTTCCATAAAGAAATATCTGGTTATATGCCTCTTGGTAAGTTATTAATAAGGTTAAGCTATATTCAGTATGCTGCTTACATCAGTTACTTGCTTTACCTGAAGTTTTATAATTTCGGTGGGGAGTTATGTTTCTCGCTGGGACTGTGTCTCACCCCATTGGTTTACAACCTTTTTCGGTGATCATGCTAGACGTGGTGGTGGTCGTGAGGTTGCGGCCGAGTAGCAAGAAGAGTAGTAGGAGGCAAGAGATTGATATGTTGTTGTTTTGGTTTTTTTGTAGTAGAGTCCTAGAGTCGTCCATGTACTCGCAGGTCCTCAAAGGTGTTTTGACGATGTTTTATGATGTATAGCTGATGTAGCTTTGTATATCCTAATGCTGGCCTAATGTGGCCCGTTATGTATGTATAAATAGGTGATGAACTCTGTTGGGTTTTAGAGGAGGCAGAGAAGCAGCGGAAACAAAACAAAATTTCCCCAAAACCCAGAACAAAAGGAATCGCGTTAACGTATATAGAATAGGAAAGATGGTTTGTGGATGCATACCTTGTCCCGAGGCTTGCTCGGTGACAGTATCTCGCACCTTACGCGGTCTTCACCTCTGGTCTTGGACAGTGTCTGTGCAACTCCTGGTCGCACCGGGACTGAAGACTCCTGGTCTCACCGGGACTGTCAGGATTGACAGTTGTCCTCCGAGCGACAGAGGTCTCCCGCCTCTGCAGTCGTCCACACGGACCGCCTGGAACTCCGATCTCCTTGTCACACAAGGAACCAGAAGGAGTCGCACCCTTCTGTTAGCCTACTAGTCGCCAACACACTCTCCTGCTACCAGTTGCAACTGCAGTTGTCTTTCCCTTGCTGCGCCTCCCTTTTCGGGTAGCACTTGCTCGGGCTCTCTCAGTTACCAAAACCAGAGAGAACGACAACTTTGCAGAGAAACTGGCTTCACTGAGTTGTACTCTGAGAAGCCCCCAATACCCCTATATATATATATAGGCGGGTCATGGGACAGGGTTCTATGTCCCCGGCAATATGGGACTAAAAGCAGGAGTAGAAGGGTTCGTGATTTTCCATAAAAAAACAATCAACTCGCAACCTGAACCGATCATTTCACAACTGAAACGGTCGGTTGGGGACCTGAACCGGTCGTTTTGAACACCAATCGATCGGTTGGGACCCATGAACCGGTCGGTTCATTTCTGAACAGGTCGGTTCATTTCTGAACCGGTCGGTTCATTTCTGAACCGGTCGGTTGGTGGTCCTGATCAGTTCCCGATTGACTTTCCTTCTTTTGTTTCTAATTGGTATCAAATACCAATCCTATTTCCCAATCAAATTGGGCAAGTGAAATGAAAGGAAAATTCTCACCAATCTTACTTTCCCAACTTTCTCGGTTGCATCAGTTGAACCGATCGTTTCAACACTTGAAGCAATCGTTTCACCCTAACCATGAGTCGATCGACTCAACTCTTGAGCCGACCGGTTCACCAGCCTCAGCCGATCGGTTCATCACATGAGCCGATCGGTTCATCACATGAGCCGATCGGTTGGGAGTGCAGATTGTGCAGAATCAGTCAATTGTGATTTCAATCAATCTAATACTCTAATCAATCCGTCCAACACCTAGAACATTATGATATTGAGCTATCAATTAATTGAGTGTTTAATTGAACTACTAAACTCCTTTAGTAATCAATCTAAACATTGTTTGTGGACAAAACTCCTCTTCTAGGTTAAATCCTATGTGTGTGACCCTGCAGTCCATTTCACGTTGGCAGTGAAAGTTCATAACACTTATGACTTCACAAGCAAGGAGTGGTGCCTAGTCACACATCAGTGCTACCCAAGTGAAATAGAAAGCTGGAGAACAACTTTCAATCCTTCAATCCGTGAATAGTGTTACATTGAGTGTATAATTCCTTTGTCACTGATATCCTGAATGAACTCGAGGCATGGAACAGTCATCCTGTCAACATTCATTCATTTCCTTGATCTCAGAGCAGACTGGGTGAAATGTGTGTGACATCAATATCACATATTGATTCACACGTGCATGCGCATGCCTTTCTCAATCCTACTCATCAAGTGGCCAAGGATATCAAACTCCCTCAAGAGGGACAAATCCCATATCTATCACTCACCCCTCAAAAGCCCCATGTGTCAAAGCCACCCAATCATCACCTTTATAACAACCCATGTTTCAGGATTGTGTTTGATGATGTCAAAGTGTACCCAACGACATGTGTTGAGTGTAGTGATTTTAGGTCTAAGAATCACACTCACCACCATCATTGTGAGAGCTGACTGTGACTACCAAGTCATGGTTCCATGTGTCACTCTCACGGTGGGTCTGTCCGGTACCTTGTTCTCTAACAAGTACCTATGTGCTTGGTTTGATATCACTATATCATGACTAATGAGATTTTGTCATCAACCAACACACAATCTAGTCTTCAATTTTATTGATGTCTATGGTTATTTCCACAATAACAACCGACTAGGGACCAAACAAAAATGTATACTCTTAACATCTGTATGATCTCATTGTTTAGGTCATGAACCTAAAAGCATACGTCATTGAGTAAAACCATTCTTTAGACATCTATCATGTTACACCATCATCTCAGAAACAGTTTAAACATATAGATCGGAAATTGCCTTTATTATTATTCAAATCATTTACAAAGTATCCCATTACAATCATCATATGACTTGCTCTATGGGCATACATACCAACAGACTCCCACTTGCACTTAGAGCCAGTCACCAAGGAACCTCAATCCTTGTGACCTAGCATGACCATCATGCTTCTGCTAAGAAAGGGCCTTAGTCAGTGGATTAGCTATGTTGTCTTCAGTTGGTACTTTGCAAATCTTCACATCTCCTCACTGTACGATCTCTCGTATGAGATGGAAGCGCAGCAGTATGTGCTTGGACCGCTGATGTGATCTGGGTTCCTTAGCTTGTGCAATAGCTCCATTATTGTCACAATAAAGCTCAATTGCATCACATCTATTGGGAACTACACCAAGTTCAGAATTGAACTTCCTGATCCACACAGCCTCCTTTGCTGCATGTGAAGCAGCAATATACTCAGCCTCTGTAGTAGAATCGGCAACTGTTTCTTGCTTGGAACTCTTCCAGCTCACAGCTCCGTTATTAAGGCAAAACACAAATCCTGACTGCGATCTGTAATCATCTTTATCGGTTTGGAAGCTTGCATCGGTGTAACCCTTTAGATGCACAACACCTTGTGAATCTGCATTTTCCTCTGGTACATCTACCGGTTCAATGTTTTCTTGTTGGGCTTGAACCACTTCAAGCTCTATATTCCTCCCACTGCTTCCTTTGGAAATAAATTCCCTCTCTAGGAATACAGCATCCCTGGCAACAAACACTTTGTTGTCAGTAGGGTGGTATAGATAATATCCCTTGGTTTCCTTGGGATATCCAACAAAATAACATTTATCAGATTTGGGTCCAAGCTTATCAAGAAACATTTTCTTGACGTAATCCTCACAACCCCAAATCTTCATAAAAGACAAATTGGGACGCTTCCCCGGCCATATCTCATATGGTGTCTTTTGAACCGATTTAGATGGTACGTGGTTAAGTGTAAACACGGCAGTTTCAAGAGAATGACCCCATAAGGAAATCGGAAGATCAGCAAAACTCATCATTGATCGCACCATATCCAACAATGTGTGATTCCTTCTTTCAGATACACCATTATGCTGTGGTGTTCCAGGCGGAGTCCATTGTGATACAATACCACGGGCTCACAAAAGGTCCTCAAACTTCTGGCTTAAGTATTCTCCACCTCGATCGGATCAAAGTTCCTTAATACTTTTACCAAGTTTGTTCTGTACTTCATTCATGAAATCCTTGAACTTTTCAAGGGCTTCTGACTTATGCTTCATCAGGTACACATAGCCATATCTACTGAAATCATCAATGAAGGTAATGAAGTACTGACACCCATTTCTGGCATTAGATCTAAAAGGCCCACATACATCAGTATGTATGAGTCCTAATAGATCACTAGCTCTCTCACCTTTACCTGAAAAGGGAGTCTTGGTCATCTTTCCCAATAAACAAGATTCGCATGTCTCTATTGATTCATAATCAAAAGATTCTAGATAACCATCTTTATGGAGTCTAGAAATGCGCTTCTCATTTATGTGCCCTAGACGACAATGCCAGAGATATGTTTTGTTTGAGTCATTGAGTTTTTGCCTTTTGGTGTTTACGTTGTCTATCAAGTATATACCATAAGACATTGGGGCACTGCCATAAAAGATCCCATCTTTAGAAATGGAACATTTTCCATTCTTAATAAGAAATTCAAATCCATATTTGTCCAAACAAGAGACGGAAATGATATTCCTATTTATGGCAGGTACATAATAGCAGTTCTTCAACTCTATTATTAGCCCACTTGGTAGAGTTAACTCATAGGTTCCTACGGCACTGGCGGAAACTCTTGCCCCATTGGCAACATGTAGTTCAACCTCGCCTTTCCCCAAAGGCCTACTTCTCTTAAGATCCTTCACGTTTGAACAAATGTGAGATCCGCATCCGGTATCAAGTACCCATGATGAAGAAGTAGTAAAGTTAATCTCTATCACGTATACACCAGAAGTAGAGATCTCTATCTCTGACTTCTTCTTACATCGTTCCTTCCATCCTCTCCATGTAGAAGAAATTAGTTTGGCGAGAGAACCCTTCTCTCCCTTACCTATCGTTCCATTGATCTCTATCAATGAACTTTCTTTCTTCTTCTCCAATGCTTTAAGCGTACATAGAGTGGATTCAAAGGCTTCTGGTATATCTGGATTGTGCAGAACACTTCTCACAGTCCTCAACCAGTTATGGAATTTATTCTCAATTAATTTGCCCATTTTAAAAGATGATTCTTTTGCCATTCTACAAGAGAAAATTTGCATTTGTCAAAACTCCTTTTGATTTGATTTGAATAAATTTTGTCGATAGTTAATTAGTCCTTTAATTAATTACCGCTCCCACTATTTTGACTCAAATTGATAGCCCTCACCATCAATTCGGAAGATTGCAGTGTACAATCTTCTAGTGGGTCAAGATCCATATTTCATCAAGTCATGAGTCAGCTTTGGCTGATCGCCCATAATCTTGACTATTTAGGTAGGCCATCATGCCAATTGCATCATATGCAACTCTTGATGAATGAACATGCGCAACACCTTGCCATGAACATTTCGTGCCTCTGGGCTTAGACGCTCTAAGAATCACCAGTTAAGTCTATCCCAAAAGTTGACACGGTAAACATGCACCATGCTTTGGCAGAACATGCATGTCGACCCTTCACACTTCTACAAGATAGACGGCGCACCACGCTTTGGCGTAACCTATGTTTGGTCGATCAAGTTTTCCATGTGTGTCGCTAATGGAAGGCGTATAAGACTTAATATTTTAATGAGAGATTTGGTTTTTATATACATATACCTATCCAATCACCACAATATATATTAAGTATCATATACATGCTATATCCCACAGAAAACATGTAAAACGATAAAAAGCAATGATTATGGCCATCCTATTGTGATTCCTCGAGCCAAGAGGAATCACGGTCATCTAGGTCTACATCACATGCAACCTGTACAAGATGAAATATGTGCATGCCTTTCTGGATTTGATCAGCTCATCTCCATGACCGATCGGCTCGCCATCAGGTTGGTTGTTCGGGTGCCACCAGCCGATCGACTGGCACCACCAGCCGATCAGTTCACCGGTCGTCGTGCATCTCCTCAGGTCGCCACCCGCTCATCTGGCTCCTCGAATCGGCCGTCTGGATCACCAACCGATCGGTTCACGCCTTGAACCGATCGTCTCAGGTTGTCCGCCGTTCTTTGACATAACAGGAAAATAAAATCTATCATGTTTACAATTTAATTGTGAAACCCCGAGTTACATTCGGGGGGAGCAAAGGTAGGAAAAGAATTCTCAAATTATTTCGAGTTACATTAGGAATAGAAGAAGGGGAATCGGTGCGCAGACCGAGATGCAAGAAACCACATACAACCACATACAGATATAGGGGTTTGTAGGCCATAACCATGCTACACATCCACCACAAAACTCGTTTAAGGGTGACGCGTATCGAGTGCATTAATATTACATATCATATATGTATATTTGGGATTTGTGGATTGGACATGCATAAAGCCAATTTTATTCGCATCGTATGCAATAAATAAAGGCGACAAACCAAAATCGATCATATCGATAATCCTAAAATATAGAACAGTTGACGTGGCTCTGATACCAATGTTGGGTTTTAGAGGAGGCAGAGAAGCAGCGGAAACAAAAAAAAAATCCCCAAAACCCAGAACAAAAGGAATCGCGTCAACGTCTATAGAATAGGAAAGATGGTTTGTGGATGCATACCTTGTCCCGAGGCTTGCTCGGTGACAGTACCTCGTGCCTTGTGCGGTCTTCACCTCCGGTCTTGGACGGTGTCTGTGCATCTCCTGGTCGCACCGGGACTGAAGACTCCTGGTCTCACCGGGACTGTCAAGATTGGCAGTTGTCCTCCGAGCGACAGAGGTCTCCCGCCTCTGCAGTCATCCACACGGACCGCATGGAACTCCGATCTCCTTATTGCATAAGGAACCGGAAGGAGTCGCACCCTTCTGTCGGCGTACTAGTCGCCAACACACTCTCCTGCTACTAGTTGCAACTGCAGTTGTCTTTCCCTTGTTGTGCCTCCCTTTTCGGATAGCACTTTCTCGGGCTCTCTCGGTTACCAAAACTAGAGAGAACGAAAACTTTGCAGAGAAACCGGCTTGCACTGAGTTGTACTCTGAGAAGCCCCCAATACCCCTATATATATAGGCGGGTCATAGGACAGGGTTCTCTGTCCCCAGCAATATGGGACTAAAAGCAGGAGTCGAAGGGTTCGATATTTTCTACAAAAAAACAATCAACTCGCAACCTGAACCGATCGTTTCACAACTGAAACGATCGGTTGGGGACCTGAACCGATCGGTTGGGACCCATGAACCGGTCGGTTCATTTCTGAACCGGTCGGTTGGTGGTCCTAATCAGTTCCCGATTGACTTTCCTTCTTTTGTTTCTAATTGGTATCGAATACCAATCCTATTTCCCAATCAAATTGGGCAAGTGAAACGAAAGGAAAATTCTCACCAATCTTACTTTCCCAACTTGCTCGGTTGCATCAGTTGAACCAATCATTTCAACACTTGAAGCAATCGTTTCACCCTGACCATGAGCCGATCGAATTAACCCTTAAGCCGACCGGTTCACCAGCCTCAGCCGATCGGTTCATCACATGAGCTGATCGGTTGGGAGTGCAGATTGTGCAGAATCAATCAATTGTGATTTCAATCAATATGATACTCTAATCAATCCGTCCAACACCTTAAACATTATGATATTGAGCTATCAATTAATTGAGTGTTTAATTGAACTAGTAAACTCCTTTAGTAATCAATCTAAACATTGTTTGTGGACAAAACTCCTCTTCCAGGTTAAATCCTATGTGTGTGACCATGCAGGTCCATTTCACGTTGGCAGTGAAAGTTCATAACACTTATGACTTCACAAGCAAGGAGCGGTGCCTAGTCACACATCATTGCTACCCAAGTGAAATAGAAAGTTGGAGAACAACTTTCAATTCTACAATCCGTGAATGGTGTTACAGTGAGTGTATAATTCCTTTGTCACTGATATCTTGAATGAACTTGAGGCATGGAACAGTCATCCTGTCAACATTCATTCATTTCCTTGATCTCAGAGTAGACTGGGTGAGATGTGTGTGACATCAATATCACATATTGATTCACACGTGCATGTGCATGCCTTTCTCAATCCTACTCATCAAGTGGCCAAGGATATCAAACTCCCTCAGGAGGGACAAATCCCATATCTATCACTCACCCCTCAAAAGCCCCATGTGTCAAAGCCACCCAATCATCACCTTTATAACAACCCATGTTTCAGGATTGTGTTTGATGATGTCAAAGTGTACCCAACGACATATGTTGAGTGTAGTGATTTTAGGTCTAAGAATCACACTCACCACCATCACTGTGAGAGCTGACTGTGACTACCAAGTCATGGTTCCATGTGTCACTCTCACGGTGGGTCTGTCCGGTACCTTGTTCTCTAACAAGTACCTATGTGCTTGGTTTGATATCACTATATCATGACTAATGAGATTCTGTCATCAACCAACACACAATCTAGTCTTCAGTGTTATTCATGTCTATGGTTATTTCCACAATAACAATCGACTAGGGACCAAACAAGAATGTATACTCTTAACATCTGTATGATCTCATCGTTTAGGTCATGAACCTAAAAGCATACGTCATTGAGTAAAACCATTCTTTAGACATCTATCATGTTACACCATCATCTCAGAAACAGTTTAAACATATAGATCAGAAATTGCCTTTATTATTATTCAAATCATTTACAAAGTATCCCATTACAATCATCATATGACTTGCTCTATGGGCATACATACCAACAAACTCCTCTGCTGACAGGACAGCTAGTTCCTATAAGCTGTGGACATATATCCATGCTTGTGCATATTTATATAGCGTGTTTCCTTGCAGGATGAGGATCTGGATATAATAGTTCTCTTTTATCTGCTTTCCACAATCGATTTTTATTAACCCGTGTTTTCAGTAATATGTAGTTTCATGGTGTTTCCACGTGTTTTCACGTGACGTCTCGTTATCTGTGAGATAGCAGGATGTCACGACACAATCATTCAAATCACTGAAGATTTGATCTTTATTAGGAATTCCATCGAGTTTTGAAGGGAGTTTCTATAGAATATGCCAGCTATAGAAACAATGCTTGCATGATGGAAAAATAGTAATGCTCGCAGCATTGATTGATGGGTCTTGATCAGTTATGATGGAAACCGGCTCATTACCAAAACACAATAAATGTTTATTGAAAACCCATAGAAATGAATCATACTTCTAATCCAACAATAAGGATAAAGCAAATAGTAATGTTTTGATATGATGATTACCACCACCAAATATTCTAAAAACTATGGAATATTGATTGACACAATAAGTGGTATCAAATAAAATGGAATCACCAAACAATGCACAGTCATCAAATCGAGACCGGATCAGAACAAAACAAGTGTCTCAGACAACTATCATAATCTTTTTAATACACATAAAAAAAATTAGAATACAAAAACTTGCAAAACGATCCAACACCATGTCTACATTGTATTTAGATGACTCCTTTTTCTTTCTACTGATGTGTCCATGATCTTGTCTACTTGTAAATCAACATGTCATAACCACAAGACTTGAATGCTATTAATGCAAGCCATCTGGAGGTAGATATGTTTGCTTGACTCATAGAAGAAAACATGTCTTTTTTAGTTTGATCAAGAGATGAATTACACTTCAAGTAGCGCAAGTGAGCGGTATCAATAAGAGCATGATTGTATTCATCACAAAATTCAGTATTAACCCATTTAGATGAGGACTTATCAAGTATAAATTGGATCATGGCTTTGCACTCACACCTTTTCATAGAATTCCTATGCTTCATGGACAACTTCTCATGTAAATCACCAACTTCATCACAAATAGGGCTCAAAAGACCTTTAGATCTCTTAGAATGACTAAGATGACCTTGTTTATCACAAACCAACTCTTTAGCAAGTAAAACCTTGGTACCTCATTCATAACAATTGTCATCTTTCCTAACATTAAACCCAATCATACCAGTAAATCTACAATAAAAAGATAGGTCGTCATCTAAACTTCCAAATTCAAGTCCAATTCTAGGGACATCATCTAAGGGCATAATATCAACATCAACATATCAAGAAGAATATAAATGATCATCATCAAAATCAATCATAGTATTGCTAGCATCAATATCAAGACTAGGACCCATAATAGAAACAACCTCACTAGCAAAACCTGCATAAAAACATTACATTAATATTTGATAAACAAATATACGAAAATTCATTTCAGATAACATAAAAGTTGTGAATTCTATTGGAATAAAATATTGAGGTACATACTCATCCAACTATGCTTTAATAAACATTCATTTCAGGTAACAAAAATATAATGAATTCAGTTACTATGTATGGGTGTTAAAAAAATTAATTCCAACAACTAAATTACAGTTACTAGTCATATTCAATCATATTTCAGTGAAGTGTTCTCTATGAGTATAAATCACTTGGTAAAGAAAATAAAGAGTGGAGGTGGAGGAGCCGCAGATTACGTAGTTTAGCAGTATTGTTGAGTTGTACTCCTCATAAAATCAAGGAGGGGACCATCCACTATACTTAGTTGATATACATATATGTTGCCACCACTAATTGTTGGATAAAGAAGAAAAAATGAGTTAATCTTGATTTCAATCCCCATGTACCCATGACATATATAGTACACGGATGACATGTGCTTATTTCTTCTTCTTTCCATCTTCCAAGGAGCGCACACAAATACAATCACAGTCCCAAACACACACCCAAATAAGTATTCGCCATAATCATCATCACTTAACGGAGTAGAAAAAAGCAACCCACCGTGGAGAAAGGTACATAGTTATTTATGATATGATTTCATACTAAGAATGAAGAAACAGGCATCACTAGAGATCTGAAAATGGTTACAACCAAGACAAGTAACTATAGCAACTAGAAAGTAATTATCCAAATTTTAAATTCACACAATAAATAACAAAGTGACTAATTAACAATAAAAATAATTGTAGGTCAACAAAGGTAACTATGTGTTACATAAAGTATCTGCAATGAATGAAATGTAACTATTAAAATTAATTGCTCGATTTAGAGATCTAAATATGCATCATGTTTTATTGAAGCTTTAAAATCGAATTATCCTAGATAAAGGAAGAGCAGAAACTGAAAATATGATTGTTCATATATTACATTGAGCAAATTTATACCCAGGACAACTAACCAGTTCATATTGAATAAGAGATTTTAGGAAAAAGAACGTCAATTGTAGTATGAATACAAAGCTTGTATGTTGCTTTCGATTGCAGAAGATACAATCTACGAGCAACTATGGAGTGGGACTATAAGGAAGAGTGGGTACTGGAAGGTGAGCACCATGCACATCTGACACCATGAGGAAGAGGAGGAGGTGTTCGCGTGTCAGTGGATCGAGGTTGCAACCAGAGAGAATGTGGCTCCCGTGATCCTGAGGATATTCGGGCTGGAGAGGTCCACACTTGTTGGTACAATGCAAGCACGGAGTTCTAAGGGGAGAAGGTCCTCGTTGTCATATTCAGGGATTCAGGGATGGAGGTCAACCTCGACTTGTGCAGGACGATAGTGGCATATAACAATAATTTTTGAAAAGTAGAAGGAAGCAGGTGTCGGTCCGTGCCTGACGGGTATTCTCATATTAAAACCACATTTTCCAAAGATGGGTGCCATTACTACTGTACCCCGTCTAAGTATTAAATAGCATTCATATATATATATATATATATATATATATATATTCAAATTAGTTTCGTGTGTTGATTTTGTTGCCCTTGGATGAGTGACTTACACTCATCCAAATGGGCTCAAAATTTGTATGTAGCCTAGTTATAGTATGACGGTGAAGATCAACGGTTTACATTTTGAAAAAAATAGTCTTGATATGCAAACACACTTGAGTGTATTCGTGCGATCCGTACACTCGAGTGTATTCTAGCCTGACTCTCTCTCTCTCTCTCTCTCTCTCTCTCTATATATATATATATATATATATATATATATATATATATATATATATATATATATATATATATATATATGGGTGTTGGGTGTTCATTTATTGTCCGCGCTGGTAGTCTAGATTTTTGCTACCTGACAGCCAAAAAAGTAACTCTCCTAGTCAAAAAATTAACTTCGTTGTCAAAAAAGTAACTATGGTGATAAAAAAGTAACTACACGAATAAAGGAGTAACTTTGTACAAAATATACCGCAGATATATAAGGACATGTTTTTTTATTTTGGTGGGACAAATGATATTATTTTTGGATGAATTTTTTTGGAGAGCTTGAAAAAATGGTCCTCTATAATTGTGAATTTTTTTTTTGAAAAAAGGTGGTCAGAATGGTGGGCGGGTAGCTACCCGCGCGGACAATAAAGATGGGCCATATATATATATATATATATATATATATGTGTGTGTGTGTGTGTGTGTGTGTGTGTGTTTATTTGTGTGTTTTTGTGTGTGTGTATGTACTGAGTGAGAGAGAGAGAGAAAGAAGTTGTAATACACTCGAGTGTACCGGAGACGTTATACACCTTAGTCATTTTCCACCACAGAGAAATTATTTTGGAGATCTAAACCGTTGATCTTCTTAAACATCTTAATAACATAATATGCAATAAATTTTAGTTCATTTAGACACTTCTAGGTCAAGCATCTAAAGGAGGCAAAAATTATATATTTCAAATTAGTTTTGTGCATCAATTTTTTTGTCCTTAGATGACTGACTTACGCTCATCTGAATGGGCTCACATTTTGTATGTTGCCTATTATTATTGTAACCAGGCAGATCAATAGATTAGATTTCACAAAAACATGTTCTATATAGGCAGAAGTTCTTGGGGTGTATGGTGTGATCTGTACATTTAGGTGTATTCTTGAGAGAGAGAGACAATGAAGATCAATGGCTTATATATATATATATATATATATATATATATATATATATATATATATATATATATAGAGAGAGAGAGAGAGAGAGAGAGAGAGTGTGTTAGGCTAGAATACACTTGAGTGTATAGATCACATTGTACACCCTAATGGTGTTTTCCTATATAGACCATGTTTTTCTAAAATTTAATCCATTGATCTTCATGGTTACAATAATAATAGGTCACATATAAAATTTGAGCTCATTTGGATGAGTGTAAGTCACTCATCCAAGGACAACAAAATCGACACACAAAACTAATTTGAAATGCATGATTGTTTACTCTTTTAGATGCACCACCTATAAGTGTAAGTCACTCATCCAAGGACAACAAAATTGACGCAGAAAACTATTTTAAAATGCATGATTTTTGACTCCTTTAGATGCACCACCTATAAGTGTCCATATGAGCTGAAATTTATTATATAGTATGTTCTTAAGATATTTAAGAAGATCAACGGTTTAGATTTTCTAAAAAGTTACCGCATCTTTAAAATTACTGAGGTGTACGGTGCCTCCGGTACACTCGAGTGTACACTAGCCTGACTCACTCTCTCTCTCTCTCTCTCTCTCTCTCTCTATATATATATATATATATATATATGGCTAAAAATTTTTGAAGAACTAGACAAAATAGTCCTCTACAATTACAAAAAAAAAATTTGAAAAAAAGTAGTCGGAAGGGTGGGCGGGTAGCTACCCGCGCGGGCAATAAAGATGTCCATATATATATATATATATATATATATATATATATATATATATATATATATATATATATATATATATATATATATATATATATATATATATATATATATATATATATATATATATACTACTACTACTATAAAAAGTGCGAGTTTGATACTGTGCTCTCCTTGATTCACTCTCTTCTCTCCTTTTTTCAAGGAATTTTGCTCCTACAAATATTTATTCTCACACTCTCCTATTAACTTTTATTATCTTTAATTCTTTATTTCTCTCTCCATCCCACGGAAATGGTTCCTTGATTCTCTCCTTTCAAACAACCAACACAAATATCTTTTACTGTAGGGACCCTTTCACGGACGAGTCCTCTCCCCGCACATTTCCAAAAAAAATTATATGTCACGTGCATGTGCACGTGTGCGTTTACTAGTATATATATATAGGTGTGTGTGTGTGCTCTCTCTCTCTCTCTGCTTGATACACAAATTTGACTATTAATCTGTCAACATCTAGATTCAACTTGGCTTTCTAAATCAAGATCTCCCTCCGAAATAAACAAAATACTTCCTCGTTAGTGGGCCACCAACTCAAATTCCAAATTAGCAATGCTGATTCAACACTCCCATCAGTTCTGTCTCGCCGGGTGCATGAGAGTTGAGTCGACGACAGAAGAGGTACAAGACATTCAAACTGCTTGGAATTCTAAGACTGGTTTGTACATCACTTTGGCAATGGGTTAAAATTTATTCCAACAAGACCAATATTGACATATTTTTTTAAAAATAAATGCATTACAATCCTTATAAAAAGTACATTCCAAGACGGGTTGGTACATCACTTTTTAAAAAATTAAATACATTACAATCCTTATAAAAAGTACATTCCAACAAGACCAATATTGACATATTTTTAAAGAAAAAATAAAGAAGAAAATATTTAGGAAATAAAAGAAGAGAGGAGGGAAGTAAATAAAGAATTAATAATGATTTTTTACTTGAATGAGCTCACTATTGTCCAAAATGTGCCCACTATTGTTTGAATGTGTCAATTATTACTTGAATGCGCCCACTTTTACTTGTGCCCACTATTATCCAGAATGCGCCTACTTTTGCATAAATGTGTCCACTATAGCCCTCAATGTGCGCCCACTATTGCTTGAACGCGCCCACTTTTACTTGAAAGCGCCCACTATTGCTTAAATACACCCATTTCTACTTGAATGCGCCCACTTTTACTTGAATGCGCCCACTATTATCAAGAATGCGCCCACTTTTCTATGAATGTGCCCACTATAGCCCTCAATGCGCCCAGTTTTGCTTGAATGTGCCCACTGTACTGTTTAAATGCGCCTACTTTTGCTTGAATGCGCCCACTATTTCCCTCCTCAATGCAGCCAATTTTACTTGAATACGTCCACTATTATCCAAAATACGCCCACTATTTCTTGAATGTGCCCATTATTGTTTGAATGTGCCCACTTTTACTTGAATATGTCCACTTTTGCTTGAATGCGCCCACTTTTGCTTGAATGTGTCCACTATTATCCAGAATACGCCCACTTTTACATGAATGTGCCCATTATAGCCCTCAATACGCCCAATTTTGCTTGAATGTGCCCACTATGTTCTCAATGCACCTACTTTTAACATAGTGTGCCTACTTTTGAATTTATTCACCCACTACGACATTGAATGTGTACTTCCCTCCTCACTAATATCGTCACTCTTGCGCCCATTTTGTTTGAATATGCTCATTCTTAATATCCATGTATATTATTTTTTTTCAAAAATATATTAATATTGGTCTTGTTGGATTGCATTTTTCGTAATAAATTCAACGGTTTTTATTTCGTCAAAAAATTCATTACAGATCAAAAGTTATGTGCAAAATAAACTTTTCTTCTCATTCCTAATATCTATGTATATTTTTTTTCAAAAATATATTAATATTGATCTTGTTAGATTGTCTTGTCCGTAACAAATTCAATGATTTTTATTTCGTCAAAAAATTCATTACAAATCAAAAGTTATGTGTAAAATAAACTTTTCTTTGTATTTCTATCACAATATCTCTCCACAGAACTATCAAATCAGCCCCTCACCTACCCCTACCACCTCACCCTGGGTCGAGCACTGGAAACCACCTAGGCAACCGCGTCAAAACGTGACTTCTCACTACTTTCCTCCTCAATGCGCCCAATTTTGCTTGAATACACCCACTATTGTCCAAAACACACCCACTATTACTTGAATGCACCCACTTTTACTTGAATGCGCCCACTATTGCTTAAATGCGCCCACTTTTACTTGAATGCGCCCACTTTTACTTGAATGTGCCCACTATTATCAAGAATGCGCCCACTTTTGTATGAATGTGCCCACTATAGCCCTCAATGCGCCCAGTTTTGCTTGAATGTGCTCATTGTACTGTTTAAATGTGCCTACTTTTGCTAGAATGTGCCCACTATTTCCCTCCTCAATGCGGCCAATTTTTCTTAAATACGTCAACTATTGTCCAAAATGCACTCACTATTGCTTGAATGTGTCCATTATTGCTTGAATGTGTCCACTTTTACTTGAATGCACACACTTTTACTTGAATGCGCCCACTTTTACTTGAATGTGCCCACTATTATCCAAAATGCACCCACTTTTACATGAATGTGCCCATTATAGCCCTCAATGCGCCCAATTTCGCTTGAATACGCCCACTATGTTCTCAATGCACCTACTTTTAACATAATGCGCCTATTTTTGAATTTATTCACCCACTACGACACTGAATGCGCCCACTACTTCTCTCCTCACTAATATCGTCACTCATGCGCCCATTTTGTTTGAATACAGTCATTCTTAATATCCATGTATATTATTTTTTTTCAAAAATATATTAATATTGGTCTTGTTGGATTACATTTTCCGTAACAAATTCAATGATTTTTATTTTGTCAAAAAATTCATTACAGATCAAAAGTTATGTGCAAAATAAACTTTTATTTTCATTCCTAATATCCATGTATATTTTTTTTCAAAAATATATTAATATTAATCTTGTTAGATTGCATTTTCCGTAACAAATTCAACGATTTTTATTTCGTCAAAAAAATCATTACAGATTTGGAGGCAAAATACTCGTACAAGCCACCTCCTTCCATGCCAGTTAATTCTTTTTCTGAAGCAGCTATAGTAGCGGAAGTCGATACTATTCTCGGGTGTATCAAGTTTTTCCCCAAAGGAACTTCATGTGGTAGAGACGGGTTGAGAGCCCAACATATCTTTGATGCAATGTGTGGGGAGGGGTCTGTTGTGGCCTCTGACCTCTTACATGCCATCACCTGTGTTGTCAATTTATGGTTGGGGGGAAGATGTCCCATGTGTTTGGCAGAGTTTATAGCTTCTGTGCCACTTACGCCGCTTCTTAAGAAAGACAACGGGATACGACCTATTGCGGTTGGAACTATTTGGAGACGTCTAGTGTCCAAAGTTGCTATAACAGGAGCGAGTAAAGTTATGGTCAAATATCTCAATGACTTCTAGTTTGGAGTTGGTGTATCTGGTGGGGCAGAGGCTATCTTGCACAGTGTCAACAGGGTGTTGAATGTGCGACACAATGATGGTTCCCTTTCCATGTTTACAGTGGATTTTTCTAATGCATTCAACCTGGTTGATAGGTCTTCCTTACTCCGTGAGGTGAGATCAAGGTGTCCATCCATTTCCTTGTGGGTGGAGTTCGTGTATGGTCAGGCAACTAGGTTATACCTTGGGGGACAGACATATTTGGTCATCTACAGGAGTGCAACAAGGTGATCCTTTGGGCCCACTACTCT
This sequence comes from Alisma plantago-aquatica, assembly GCA_963693085.1. Lineage (NCBI taxonomy): Eukaryota > Viridiplantae > Streptophyta > Magnoliopsida > Alismatales > Alismataceae > Alisma > Alisma plantago-aquatica. The sequence goes on from OY856410.1 coordinate 54,757,910, forward strand.
TCTCTCTTGTACTGCATCCACTTATCTATCATATCAGAGACAACTGCAAACTTCTTCTTCATGCATGGTATCTTGATGATGGAACAATCATTGGAGACACTAAGGAGGTGGCGAAGGTTCTGGATATCATTCAGCAGTATGGACCAGATCTAGGTTTGATTTTAAATATCTGTAAAACAGAGATTTTTTAGCCCAAATGTGATGGTAGAAAGCTTCAAAATGAGTTTTTTCCGAAAGATATTGGGAGACCTTTAGCTGGAGTGAAGCTTCTTGGAGGAGCTGTTAGCAAAGACAACAATTTTATTGGAGGTTTGGCTATGGAGAGGGCTTCGAAGGCTATTGAGTTGATGCATCTTCTTCCCCGGTTAGGTGATCCTCAGAGTGAGCTCCTCTTACTTTGTTCGTGTATGGGAATTGCAAAGCTTCTTTTTGGCTTGAGGACTTGTCAACCTAGGTACATGGAAGAGGCAGCATCATGTTTTGATAGAGAGTTGCGAGCATCTATTGAAGACATTGTTGTTTGTGGAGGTCCCTTTTTTGGGGACTTCCAATGGAGGTTGGCTTCATTGCCGATCCGTCTTGGTGGCTTGGGACTTAGTTCAGCTGTTGAAGCTTCTTCGTATGATTTTGTGGCATCTAGGGCCCAATCATGGGTGCTTCAGGATCACATCTTGCGAGGTAGTGGGATTCACGGTATGGACACTGACTTTGATTTCGCCCTAGATCATCTTTGTGTAATGATTCCTTCATTTGATCTCAGTTGTTTTTCTAAAAAAGACACCGTCCCCCCAAAGGCACAAAATGCTTTGGCGAGTGCTCTTTTTAGTAAAATAATTGAGGATATGAAAGTTAAGTTTGCTATGACCATTCAACAAAAGGAAGTTTTTGAGTGTCTACAAGCTGATCATGCTCAAGATTTTCTTCTTACTATTCCTATTGATGGACTTGGTCTGCACATGTCCCCAGTAGAGTATCGTAGTATCCTCAAATATCGTCTCATGATTCCCTTATTTTCGGTCAATGAGAAATGTCCAATTTGTCGTAAGGCGTGTTTGGACTCTTTTGGGGAGCATGCGGTTCATTACAGGGAACTTCCAGATTTTAAGTACAGACATGATCTTGTTAGAGATGTTCTCAGACGTACAGGTGTTGCTGCTAAGAAAGAGGTACCGGTGAACTTTCTAACTGATCCACAAGAGGGGAGGTCGACACTTAGACATGCTGATGTTTTGGTTTTTGGATGGATAGGAAGAAAACATGCATGTGTGGATCTGACAGGGGTTTCTCCGTTAGTGGGATTGAGAAGTGAAACTTTTACAGCAGGGCATGCTGTTCTTAAAGTTGCTTCAGCCAAAGTAGCCAACCATGAGAAAGCATGTATTGAGAATCAACACGCCTTTATCCCGTTTGCTTTTGATACTTTTAGATTCTTAACACCAGAAGTTGTAGAGCTTTTGAAGAGGGTCTAAAAAGTTATGAATAGTAATGTAATGTCTCCTAAGTGTATGGATATAGTGTTTCAAAGGATTGACTTTGCCATCCAGAAAGGACTAGCGGCGCAGCTTGTTGCCTGCTTGTCTTCTATTTCAATGTAATCATGGTCAAGCAAATTAAAGTGGGCCTCTGCAAACTCTAATGGTAAACTATTACATATCAAAAGTTATGTGTAAAATAAATTTTTCTTTGTATTTCTATCACAATCTCAGAACTATCAAATCAGCCCCTCACCTACCTTGCCACCTCACCCTGGGTCCCGCTTGTCAACAACCCAAACCCAAGTTCTTCACCAATCTTTTTCTTTTATCAATTAACGTAACAACAGAGATCGCAGGAAAGCACATGCCATGAGGACGAACAATCAACACTCATGTGCATGTGCAGCAGCTAGCTTGAAAACCGCTCTTCCCCCATCTCGCCAACCGCGTCAAATAATAACTTTCTGGAAGCTCATCTTTGTCATGTCCCGAACTGACAAAAGTTTGTCAGTGCATCCACCTAAAACCGCATAAGAATCAGGAACATGTGTCTTGTAACAATAACAAGAGCTCCATATTTAGTTTGTTCACAATCCAAGTTCTAGATTCCAGCGCCAGACTTCACCAGGCTTGTGCAAGTGACATATAGCAGAAGCATGTCGCAGTGTCAGAGATGCCCTCGGCGGTCCTAACTGAACAATAGATATTATGGGATGCAGAACTACTAAGGTTATAACAGGGCCTTGATGAAGAAGCTCAGACGCTGTTACGTTGAAGATAGTAGAAGTTTGGATTTTTCTATATAACACAGATCTCACTAAAAATATAAGTAATCACAAAAAAGATGAATGAAAGAACAGGCAGATTGGGAACAATCAATTCCATACTTACAGCACTGAATCTAGAGTTTATCTGGCATATACACATAAAGCATGAAGCATTTACTACTTAGGTCAAGAAGAGGGAAATTACATCTGGCCTCAATGCAGATTACACTCACCAGCATCTGTGACCCAAGAAAGTACCCATACAAAAAGAAGATGCTAGTTTTCACCATCCTTTCTCAACTCTGGGGTTCTGTTTACATATGCACCGCTCTCAGAGTCGCTTGCAAAATCGCTTGTAGCAGTGTTTGCTGCTTGTTTTGTGGATGCTGGTACTCTGCCTTGAGGGCTACTCATCTGTATTCTGCCCGGCACTCCGGGTCGACGTTCCTGGTGAAAATCACATGTCAATTATTAGCTTAGTTTCTTCAAAATACACCCTAGTGTTATTGTACAATTTGAATCCAACATATAATTATAACCGTTGGGTAGAAACATGTTTTAAAAGAAAATTGATATGACTGGATATTATGGAAATAGTAGAGCAGTTTGCAGGTGTGTGCAGAGAAGTGGCACTATTTATGAAAACAATTCTATAGGTTCATAGATAGGCGAAACATCTACAGAATCAACCCTAGTTGTGACTGACTAATTTAAACCAACTTAACTGTAGTTATCAAGCTAGGAAAATTAATCAGCACCAGTTAAAGAAAGAGAAACTAGTCAATCCTTGTCATAGAAAGCACTTGTATTCATGTTAGGCCTGTGATTGCTGTCAAAGCTAAACCCAAACTCGATCTATGAAAACTAGTGGGTTTTGATGTTCTAATCGATAGGTTATATCCACTTTAGTGCCTAATTTGACAATTCTCCTCCAAAGACTTTTTTATTAAAATAAAACAAAAAACCGACCCTTCCCAGAGATGAAGCTGTTAACTAATCCTTGGAATTAATCAACTTTTTATGAGTTCCAAAGTTCAACCATGTCTATATTTTTTCTTTCAACCATATATAACTTAGGAAAAAGTTAGCCCATACATATTATAAATTGATTGGAATTATTGACCAAATTTCAACCAGATTTCCCACCCAAATCTAACTTACATAACTCATAGTTTTGGTAGACCATATCTGAACGATTGTTTTTTCACTTGTCGTTTTGAAGGCCAACTTGAGTTTTCTTGCCATCAGCTTATCAGAATATGTTTTGTTTGTCAGAGAATGTATTCCAAGAATTCATGTAAAAGTAATTCAACCACCACCTATAATTCTAAATTATGTTTAAACGCTTGCATTTGAGAAAATAAAATAGATACGTCATACCAATATAGTAACTAAGCGTAACGGAACTTACATGAGGAAAATTATGAAAATGATAAGACAGAGAAACATATCGTATAAAATTATGGTGTAAGTATAGTTGGCTATCTATGAACACTCAGAAACATTTGTGTATATTCACAGATAAAGAAGCATCTAGAATTAAAACACGGCCAACTCAAACTACAATTAACTAGGCCGGGATGAATAATTTCAACCAGTAATGTTCTAAGCTAGGAAGCACGGACACTTCCCGGGAGGTGTCGTGGCCGTGTCTTCGGCGTGTCGGACACGGACACGTCGTGGACACGGCTGGACACGCGGTGGACACGGCCCCGGAGTGTCCAACTTTTTTTTGAAGAGTTTTTGGCTTGGACACGGCTAGGACACGGCTGGGACACGGCTTGGACACGGCTGACCCAGCCCAACCACATCCAGGTCCAGTTATGTTAGGAAAAAAGACTAAACCCGTCCTTGTTCCCTAACCCATTGATATTTGTTTCCCTTCTCCTCAATTTCACTCCAAATTTTCGTTGTTTTCTTACTGTAATCCTGCCCCTCTATCAATCTATGCCCAATTTTTCTAATAAGTCTTTTTCTTCTGTTTTGTTATAATGTTAACAATAATTGCTGCTGTTGGTTCAGTTATGTAATACAAATCTGTAGTATTTACTGTATTTAATCATACATCATTCTGAGTTGTATTTCTTCATTGTTGAATTGGTCTAATTATTGTTTGTTTACTGTTCAAAAGTCATTGCGTTATGATTTAAATTGACAATTTGCTTTAATTGATTGGAAGCATGGACATGAATGTGTTTACATAAATTAATAAATATCACTAGGCCATGCTTGTTGTATCTGATGGGTTTTTCCTATTTGGATGATTGTATGTCTTTTAAGTAAATGAAATGCAAACTCCACAATTAAATTTTTATAATAGAATGTGTTTATACATCAATAATGTATACATATATATGTGGAAAAAACAATTTGCCGTGTCCGGCCCCGTGTCCGTGTCCTACATTTTTAAAAATTGTCGTGTCCCGTGTCCGTGTCCGTGTATGTGCTTCCTAGGTTCTAAGTAAAATAGGCAATCCATCATAAGTACTTCATTTAGATTGAGCTTATTCCATTCATTTAGATTGAGCTTATGAGTTTTAGCTACTCGTGAAAGATTATATTCAAGGAGCTAGGCTCCCGTCCAAGCGGCTCTGGCTTCCGCTCTGGCGATCGCGAAGGCAACCTAGGGTTCCGAGCGCTCGACCCTCCGGCTTGGGGGAGGAGGTCGGCTGCCGGCGCGTAGCCACCCTCTCCCCCTGGGCTTTCGTCGGTGCCTGTCCTCTCTGCAGATTGCGTTTCTCGTCCGTCTGGCTCTTCTCTCCTCTCCATCGCCGTCTTCCTTTCCCCTTTCTGGCCGTCGGGGTAGGGTCTCCCGGTCCTCTGATTCGGGAGTTGCAGGGTGAAGGGGCGGTGGCTTCCGTGCGGCGGCTTCGCCTCTGGCGCAGCTATTGCTTGGTGGCGGTGTGGAGGCGGCCGAGTCTACGGATTCTGGCGTGAATCTGCCGAGGGCTGGTGTTTTTCTTCCACATAGCTCCCCTGTCTAGTGTTCTTTCTATCCAGTCTGTTTGGTTTCCCTTTTGTGTGTGTGTTTTTGGGTTCTAGGAAGGTTCTCTGCCTTCTAGTCGCCGTTCTTCGGTGTTTGTGTGTCCCTTAGGGGGTTGTTTCTCTCTCCTGTCATGAGAGTATCGTGATCTCTAGTAGGTCTCGTTTTGCCTCAGGTTCTTTTGCTGCTCAAACTGCTGACATGGATGGTAGAGGTAACAATCGGATGGAATACTGGTTTGGTTCACCCCTTACACCGCTGCCTAATGCTCAAGTTGAAGGCATCTCTCATAAAAGTTGCTTAAGTCAGCCTCGAAGAAGAGAGATCTATGCAGAAGTGCTTTATTCTCGTTCCAATATGAGTGGTAGTGGTTTTAAGTCTGTGTACCTGACTGTTGCTTGTTCTTGTGGTTGTTCTTCTCTACTTGTAGATGCCGTTTGGCTTGAGTAATGAATGGATCTGTTTACACTCAAAAAAAAAAAAGCTTATGAGTTTTAGCTCAAACCCAACCCCGTCTCATTTTTCAGTTCACAAAAGAGGTACGATATCTGTTCTTGTTGAAAAGCTATATCCATATTCATCCATAACTAACCATCCAAATCTGGCGCACTTTAACTACTTCTGAAGTGACCTGCTCGGATCAAATACCATAGTGATTTTTCAAGTAGAAAATGAGAATTTGGATATTTAATATTTAGCTGAATTACTACCCAGCCTGAAAGCCCTGACTGAAAGTTTTCATGGCCCGATATCAACCATTACTTTTAACTCGTCGTTATCAAACTTCAACTTGGCTTGTCAACAGCATAGTGCAATATGTTTTACTTCTTCAAAAATGCGCCTTAGCATTTCTTATATATGCAAGACGTCAAATATAATTGTAATTTACGGTTCGAAGCTTATTCTTTGAGAAAATGGTTTATGTTAATTAAGTAAATATATGCATTAGCATGTATAGTTACAAATTGTGAATATACCAAGAACGAAGTCATATATTGGTTAAAGTTGTGGGTGGACAGGTACAGTTCAGACTATTTACAAACATTCGAAAATATTTCTGTAGATTTTTAGATGTAGAAGTATCTAACTGTCAAACATTAGTTGCAAGAGTTAGACCTTTTAGTCAACTTAAACTACATTTTATCAGGAAGGGATGAATGAATTCAATCAGTTACCTGAGTAAGAGAGACAATTATCATCACAAGAAGCATCACATTTCAGATTACGCATTTAAGACTGAATTCAAACCCAATCCGCTGGTATTCTAGACCCGATGGGTTAAGTGGGCTTCATAAAAGTTGTTCTATATGGCTAACATGTGCTATTGCATATTTAGCTATACATGATTCTTACGAATTTGACCTAGTACTGACCCGGAGTAATATAAATCTGCAATTATTCATATTGAAAATAGAGATGTGATATCTATATGGTGATCAAAGTTTAACCATGCCTACTCTTTCAAAATATTCTTGGGTATGGGTGTTTTGCCACAACCAGCCGGTCTCATTGATTGAACTGTGAAGCAGTCTAACTTTCAAACCCATTATTTTCTTGAAACAGGCAGAACAGGCTTATGGAACCAGAAACTGGTCACGGTTTCCCGAACCGTCCAGTTTGTCACTCTTTTCTATAAAATTTATACCAAGATATATGAAATTTTATTTGGTTTGGATTACAAGTTAGCAATAGTCATGAAATTGTAGTAATTGATATAAAAAATAATTCTGAAGTCAGCAGCCTTTTTAATATTTCATTCGGTAAAACTGTACATTCAGAGCTATATAAGACTATAAGTGCTAAAATAGATCCTTGCTGTTATAGAGTTGTTTGCTGTATAATCAGTTTAATATAGATGTACATATTTTAATCTTATTTTCATTTTGTACCATTTTCTAACTTATATAAAATTTCATGATGTCATTGATGACAGTACTGGTAGAACTGGTCAAACCATTGGTTGGACTGGTTAATCAAGAACCAGTAGTTTGATAAATAGATTTTGTATCTTTATAGAGCAGTTATAAACTCGACCATATTGTATGTAATAAATCTTGGGTTGCGAAGAAACATGTATCTAAAAATGGAGGTGACAGAAATGAAAACGTTAAGGTAGATCTGTGGAAAAAGTGTGTTAAATGACTATATATGAAATCGAGTGGAAGTGGCTGATATTGAGGACAAACTACAAGAGGGCCATCTTGCATGATCTGGAAATGTACAAGGGAGACCAAATCATGTAGCAGCTTGGAGTAGTTTTATTAAGTTAGATAAAGTTAAAAGAGGAAGAGGCAGACCTAAATTAAGGAAGAGTTAAAAAGGAGAGATTTTCAAGAGTCATCCATCTCATTGAGAATACGACCTAACATAGTCAAATAGAAAAGAAGGATCCATGTAGCCAACCACAGCATGGTTGGGTTTGGAACTTGATGATGATGATAATAATCTTTCATTGAATTTCAATCCAGACCCAAAACTTAAGCATTTATGGACAGCCCATTCCGTACTATGATGATATGAAAAGATTTACCAAGTACAAAACATGTTTGTTGTGCCCGAAAGAAGACTGAAAACACCAAAAAGATACTGATTTCGGGAATCATGAGAACACAATATGTTGCAAGTAAACTTGTTACAATGTAATTAAAAACAAACATGTCATCAACTTACATCTCGATATGGAAAATCATCAACTTCAAGCATGTGTATCACGTGACCCATTTTTGGCCTCTTCGTCGAATCGGGATCCACACATCGCAAGGCAACTAGAAGCACCCTCTTCAATGCCCTAGAGTTGGGTGGTTCGGGCATTTTCGGATCAACGACACCCTCTGTGTTCCGGTTACTCACCATTACTTTGAGCCACTCAATCAGATTAACCTAAAACAATAGATGGAATTCCCAGAACAATTAGAAGTTGAAGAATTAGAAAAAAAGATACCAAAAATCCTATCCATGATGGTGGCATTAACTAATACCAACCTCTCCAGGAGGCCTGCTGTAATCAACTGGGACCCTTCCAGAAATGATCTCCATAATGAGAATCCCAAAGCTATATACATCGCTCCGCTCATTCAGCATTCCCGTGCTAGCGTATTCTGGAGCTACGTAACTACAAAAAAGTGATAAGTAAAACTCTCAAGGTAACCTAGGTAACCTTGAAATGTGCTACATTAAATGTATAATCCTGCCAAAAAAGTTGCACTAACCCGAACGTGCCCATTACACGCGTGGTGACATAGGTCCTCTCTGATCCCAAAAGCTTGGCAAGCCCAAAATCTGAAACCTTGGGAGTCCACTGCTTATCAAGCAATATGTTGCTCGCCTTTACATCGCGATGAACTACCTTGGGTTCCAGCCCTTCATGAAGATACATCAATCTGCATTTTACATTCATAACAAGCAGGAAATCAAGATACTTGTTGAAGAAAGTCATAAAATTAGTTATCGTGCATTGAACCATGCAGTGCATACCCTTTGGCAGTGCCTAGAATTATATTCATACGGATATCCCATGTGAGAGGACTAACAGGCCCAACCTCCCCATGAAGCCATTGCTCCAAGTTTCCATTGTCAACGTATTCATAGACCAGCATCCTAAACAGCATAAGATAATTCACAGTAAGGGAGTTGAAGCTTTTCCTTCCCCCGATTTTAGTGGGAACTAAACTCTTGCACCATTGGGACATAAGGAAAATTTCTGAAGTCCAAGTTTGGGAAAACCAGATGGATAAAAAGAGGAACTCTTTTTCAGTATTAGTGGCGAGAGTAGTTTACCTGTGTGCCCCTTCAGCACAATATCCCAGTAACCTAACAAGATTCTTATGCCGAACTCGCCCAATCACCTCCACTTCAACCTTGAATTCCCTCTCCGCTTGGCCTCTGAAAGTGCACAAGCATAGAATAAAGCATAGAAATTAATAATAATAAAAAGGTACCCATGAGTTCAAAATCATAGTTCAGCCCACAGTTCTAATCATTCCTTGTTTTCAATTGTATACCCATAATAATCTCGGTAGATATTAATCAAAAGGTGTTACTTTTGTCCACAAACTAGAGAAAGACCATAGGTATTCGTCGTTAGTTACCTGTTATTGAGCAAGTTCTTGACGGCTATATTCGTCTTATCATCCAAGACTCCATGGTAAACAATCCCGTACCCACCTTCCCCAATCACATTCTCCGGTGTAAACCCTTTGGTTGCCGCCTCTAGCTCCCTCAGTGTGTACCAGTGCCCCCAACCCAAATGAGAAACCTCGGGGGCAGAAGCAACTGGCGATGCGGCCGCAACCTGCTCCGCTGACCGGCGCTCGCCACTGGACCCACCTCCCCCGGAAGCAACGGGCTTATTCACCCCCGTGGGCTTCTTCTCCTCTTCGGCTGAATGCTGCTGTCGCTCCGCAGGAACAGCATGTTCGGGCTTGATGGCCGCGGCTTGGGAGGGGTTTTTTGTGTGAGAACGAGAGGGGTCGATTCGGATTTCCTGGATTTCCCTCGACTCGACCGGGATCGCGGGCTTGTAGCGATGGCGGGACGCCTTGTTGCGGCGCGTGGTATACCAGATTGAGAAGAAGAATAGGAGGAGTACGAAGGCGGCGCCGGCGCAGATCCCTACGACGACGCCGAGGTGGAGGCCGAAGATTGAGGTGGTCTTCGACAGCTGGTCGCCTGGCGGTGACGACGACGCCGAGGCGGGCGCTCTCGTCGTCCTACCAGAATCCGACATCGCGCTGCCGGTGCCACCACTCTTCCACTCCTGTCGGCGGCTGGAAGACTGGCAGAGAAAGAAAGACGGGGCCTTTGGTGAACTTGGACGGATGGGTAGCTGCAAATGCGACGGCTTTGTGGGAAACGGACATTTGGGTCCTCAGAGACCAGCGGATAGAGAGGACGGCGGCATAGCTAGAGGCCAAAGGTGGAGAAGGGGGTTTGACTTAGGAACAGGAAGCAAAGCAGCCGGTGCGGCAAGGCAGTGGGGGGATTTCCTCCCCTCGGTAACGAGGTCCGAATAAGCTACACTGGAGGTATGGGTGAGACCTGAGAGAGCGGCAGAGCAAGCCAGCAAGGCGGGGACATAGGGTGATAGCTCGCGGGTTCAACTGAGAAACGGAATGACTAGGTGCCTAGTGGGCTGCGGGCATCCGTAGTGCGGTTAGAACAGGGGGCCGAGGGAGGTAGAGATCGTAGCACAGCGGAAAGTCCACTGGGGGAAGAGTGTCACCGACACGGCAGTAGTAGAGATAGAGAGAGAGAGAGAGAGGTAGAGAAGTAGGTGGGCTGGATGCCACCACGACGGGGCAAGACGGAGACATAGAGGTGGGGAGAGCGCTAGGAGTAGTCGTAGTTGAAATGAGGAGGATCGCAGCTGGCTGTGGCTGTTGATGGGACCATTGGAATAATAGGAATCTGCTCACTCCCAATTCTTCACTTCCTGCACACAGGTGTGTTGAATGCGATGCCAAGTGGGAAAAAGGTTATTGTTTGTACGAGCCGGTCGACGTTATTGCCAGAGTCAAACTTCTTCAACAGTTTTTGCAATTTCTGGAAGCATAACTACGGTAAAAACCAGAGAACGACGATTTAGAAAAGGCAAGGATGGCGTAACAAACTGCAACTTACCACGACTAACCACAGAACCACGACAGTTTTTCAATTTCTGGAAGCATACCTACGGTAAAATCCATGACTCCGAAAAAGCAAAGATGATGTAACAAACTGCAAGTTACCTAGATTAACCAACTGCCTTTTTTTCACTTTCTGTAGTACAACCTGACAGCACTGTTTATTTTTAACATTTGCAAGCAGCACCTTTGAGGGAGAATGGGCGAAACCTTATCATCGATTATAGATCAAGCATAAAGATCCCTTTAAAATCTACCCCCATTCATATTCTCAGTAGATGATGCAACTTATCTAGATTGACCAACAGTCTTCATTTGATTTCCACTTTTTAAAGTATATAACCTGACAGCATTGTTTCTTGGCAAGCAGCACCTTGAATGAGAACGGGGAGCCTCTCAATGATTATAGAATCAAGCATAAAGATGACAGATGGGATCCTTTTTACAACTATCCTCATTCTTTATTCTTCCTAAATCTTCACTTTGCCAAAGGTAAAACAGTACTCTCCTCTCTTCGGGTTTTAGTTGTAAAAGGTGACCGAGTTAGTGAGCTAGCCTTCGTTTGTTAGTTCTCTGGGCTGTAGCTAGGAGCTGCTCGACTTTAATAAAGATGCGCAGCGGATGCTACTGCTGTTGGTGGGAATTTATATTGCGGCTCAATAATTGTGACTTTCTGGTGGATCAGCTACCTAGGATATTTTAAAAAACAAAAATAGAAGGTGTACCTTTTGTAAAGAAACAACACATTAGTTAATTGGATGTCCATGGATGCCATCCTGGCAATCTGGCATGAGTGCAAGACGGGCGTCCCGTAAGCATTGGAGGAAGCAGGGTAAGGGGGTTGAGCATGTGGTTGTTCATTGTGTTAGTGTTATGCACAACAAGAATAAAATATTTTTTACAGTAAGTTCTATGCAGCCTCATATGTTGAATCCTTAGAATTATAGTGGAGTTGGCACCAGGTTGAGGGTTCTCCGTCTCTGACCGAACGTAATATTATAGAAATCCAACCTATAACCAATCGGTCGTAGGTAGGAACTCTCAAACCTAATGCATGGTTGCGTGCAATCCTAGGATACCACATGCGAAAAATATATGCACTCAGTTGCTTGTGCTTGTTCAAACTTGTTATAACGTGATAATAACTTTTTTATCATTACATCCAAGTTAGACAAAAGTGGGACAAAAATAAGTCGGTTACACCGAGACAGAATGCACACGCGAAAGATAATAACTTTGTGATGAGTATCGTAAGGAGTAGTGATGTTGATCTTTCTCTGTTAACGGGTGTTCCCTTAACCAATTATGATTTTCGAGTTTGACCCTCACAAAATCCTTCTCTCTTAGGGCTTGAGCATCGAAAAATGGGTGCACAACATCTTTAGAAATATGTTTGCATTCATTGCTAATTTACTTGATATGTTTTCATCATGCACACGATGATGGAAAAAATTACATCCATGCAAGGAAGTTATCTTCCCCAAAGTTGTGATCTTGTGGAATGCAATTCAAACAATGTAATATTGGGTGTCTACTATGGTACAAATATAATCTGGAGTTGCCTCAAGGAGGCTTGGTGGGAATCAATAAACTCAAAAGAAACTATTGTGTGAGTAGATACTCAATAGTTGTATGTTGTCATGCATAGGGATGAACTACATTAAAAAATAATTAGATAACCAGAGGATAAAGATCACAAACTTTATGACACATAAATCGCAAGCGAAACATATGACTAAGTTCTGGATTATCAGTTTAATAGTTTTCAAAAACTACATGACTTTTCGTGTGAGATTATATGGCTTGCTATAGGTATACTTGGCAAAGGTGTAAGGGTACAAATTGAATGTCACGTTTGTATACTAGATTTTGGAGAAAAAAAATCATACATTTAATTAGAGTTGTGAGAATTAAAACCTACATAAGGCAGCTCTTCTAGATACAAATTTTCAGGATAAATGGGACAACGAGAAGGATCTCAAATGTACATGGGAGAGTGGAAATACAGCACATGTTGTAATGAGGTTGGGACCCGAGAGGCGACCCCAAACATTACTTTTGAAGAATAAAATCCATCCAAATTTAAACATATTATAAAAGTAAGAAGAAACTGAGGTCTTTTTATTTTTCAAAAGTATGACACGTCAAGCAGTTTCATTGGGTAGAAATGGAAAACAAAAGCATTGCAAGATATTTCATTTACATTTTTCATCAACACAAGGATGGACTTATAATAAGAAAAGGTACAACAACTATACAAAAAGGACTAGTTATAGAGGGTGATATGGCCATCCAAAGCTATCCTTGAAGTCTAAAGTATTAAAATATATTTCTCCTATGGTATCTTCTCTAGATATTCTACACCTGGTAGTCTAAGAACAACAACTAGAAAAGGGGAGATTGAAAAGAAAAAATGTAATGCAATGAACAATTATTAAATATTTCTAACACTTTCCTGATTATACATTTTCCTCTAGGATTTGTTTAATTCCCCTTCAATCGGAATAAAATGTTGATACATGTCTTAATACAAAGTTGGATCCCATACAATTTATAATGTATGCCACTATACATATTGTTAATATATGTCTTTACTTATTGTCTTGTTATTTTTGTTGGGTTTTAAGGGAGGCAGAGAAGCAGCGGAAACAAAAAAATTTCTCCCAAAACCCATAACAAAAGGAATCGCGTCAACGTCTATACAATAGGAAAGATGGTTTGTGAATGCATACCTTATCCCGAGGCTTGCTCGGCGACAGTACCTCGCGCCTTGCGCGGTCTTCATCTCCGGTCTTGGACGGTGTCTGTGCAGCTCCTGGTCGCACCGGGACTGACGACTCCTGGTCTCACCGGGACTGTCGGGATTGACAGTTGTCCTCTGAGCGGCAGAGGTCTCTCGCCTCTGCAGTCATCCACACGGACTGCCTGGAACTTCGATCTCCTTGTCCCACAAGGAATCGGAAGGAGTCGCACCCTCCTGTCAGTGTACTAATCACCGACACACTCTCATGCCACCAGTCACTTCCTGCAGTTGTCTTTCCCTTAATGTGCCTCCCTTATCAGGTAGTACTTGCTCGGGTTCTCTCGGTTACCAAAACCAGAGAGAACGACAACTTCACAGAGCAACTGGTTGCACTGAGTTGTACTTTGAGAAGCCCCCAATACCCCTATATATATAGGAAGGTCATGGGACAGGGTTCTCTATCCCGGGCAATGCGGGACTAAAGCAGGAGTAGAAGGGTTTGAGATTTTTCACAAAAATAACCAACTGTGTAACCTGAACTGATCGTTTCACAACTAAAACGGTCGGTTGGGGATCTGAGCTGGTCGGTTGACAACTCAACCGATTGGTTTGGACCCATGAAACGGTCGATTCACTTCTGAACCGGTCGGTTTGTGGTCCTGATCAATCCCAATTGACTTTTCTTCTTTTGTTTCGAATTGGTATCAAATACCAATCCTTGTTCCAATCAAATTGGGCAAGTGAAACGAAAGGAAATTTTCTCACCAATCTTACTTTCCCAACTTGCTCGGTTGGACTTGAACCGATCGTTTCAACACTTGAACGAATCGCTTCACCCTGTCCATGAGCCGATCGAATCACTAGTTGAGCCGATCGGTTCACCAAGCTCAGCGGATCGGTTCATCACATGAGTCGATCGGTTGGGAGTGCAGATTGTGCAGAATCAATCAATCACAGTTTCAATCAATCTGATACTCTAATCAATCCGTCCAACACCTTAAACATTATGGTATTGAGCTATCAATTAATTGAGTATTTAATTGAACTACTAAACTACTTTAGTAATCAATCTAAACATTGTTTGTGGACAAAACTCCTCTTCCAGGTTAAATCCTATGTGTGTGACCCTGCAGGTCCATTTCACGTTGGCAGTGAAAGTTCATAACACTTATGACTTCACAAGCAAGGAGTGGTTCCTAGTCACACATCATTTCTACCCAAGTGAAATAGAAAGTTGGAGAACAACTTTCAATTCTACAATCCGTGAATGGTGTTACAGTGAGTGTATAATTCCTTTGTCACTGATATCCTGAATGAACTCGAGGCATGGAACAGTCATCCTGTCAACATTCATTCATTTCCTTGATCTCAGAGTAGACTAGGTGAGATGTGTGTGACATCAATATCACATATTGATTCACACATGCATGTGCATGCCTTTCTCAATCCTACTCATCAAGTGGCCAAGGATATCAAACTCCCTCAGGAGGGACAAATCCCATATCTATCACTCACCCCTCAAAAGCCCCATGTGTCAAAGCCATCCAATCATCACCTTTATAACAACCCATGTTTCAGGACTGCGTTTGATGATGTCAAAGTGTACCCAATGACATGTGTTGAGTGTAGTGATTTCAGGTCTAAGAATCACACTCACCACCATCACTGTGAAAGATGACTGTGACTACCAAGTCATGGTTCGATGTGTCACTCTCACGGTGGGTCTGTCTGGTACCTCGTTCTCTAACAAGTACCTATGTGCTTGATTTGATATCACTATATCATGACTAATGATATTCTGTCATCAACCAACACCCAATCTAGTCTTCAGTGTTATTGATGTCTATGGTTATTTCCATAATAACAACCGACTAGGGACTAAACAAGAATGTATACTCTTAACATATGTATGATCTCATCATTTAGGTCCTCAACCCAAAAGCATACGTCATTGAGTAAAACCATTCTTTAGACATCTATCATGTTACACCATCATCTTAGAAACAGTTTAAACATATAGATCGGAAATTGCCTTTATTATTATTCAAATCATTTACAAAGTATCACATTACAATCATCATATGACTTGCTCTATGGGCATACATACCAACAGACTCCCACTTGCACTTAGAGCCGGTCACCAAGGAACCTCAGTCCTTGTGGCCTAGCATGACCATCATGCTTCTGCTGAGAAAGGGCCTTAGTCAGTGGATCAACTATGTTGTCTTCAGTTGGTACTTTGCAAATCTTCACATCTCCTTGCTGTACAATCTCTCGTATGAGATGGAAGCGCTGCAGTATGTGCTTGGACCACTGATGTGATCTAGGTTCCTTAGCTTGTGCAATAGCTCCATTATTGTCACAATAAAGCTCAATTGTATCACAACTACTGGGGACTACACCAAGTTCAGAAATGAACTTCCTGATCCACACAGCCTCCTTTGATGCATGTGAAGCAGTAATATACTCGGCCTCTGTAGTAGAATCGGCAATTGTTTCTTGCTTGGAACTCTTCCAGCTCACAGCTCCATTATTAAGGCAAAATACAAATCCTGACTGCGATGTGTAATCATCTTTATCGGTTTGGAAGATTGCATCGGTGTAACCCTTTACAACCAGCTCTTCCTCGCCATCGTAAACAAGAAACTGATCCTTAGTCCTTCGCAAGTACTTGAGGATGTTCTTTACGGCTGTCCAGTGAGCATCCCCGAGATCTGACTGGTACCTGCTCGTCATGCTGAGAGCATACGAGACATCTGGGTGTGTGCACAACATAGCGTACATGATGGATCCGATGGATGACGCATATGGGATCCCATTCATACGCTCCCTCTCTTCACAAGATTGGGGACATTGAGCTCTAGAGACGGTGACTCCATGTAGCATGGGGATGTTGCCTCTCTTTGAGTTCTCCATGCTGAACCGCTTCAGCACTTTGTCAATGTACATGCTCTGACTTAGTCTGAGAAGCCTTCTCGATCTATTTTTATAGATCTTAATTCCTAGAATGTAGGATGCTTCTCCTAAGTCCTTCATTGAGAAAGTATTCCCAAGCCAAGTCTTTACCTTCTCTAAGGCTAAGACATCATTCCCCATCAAAAGTATGTCATCCACATACAATATGAGGAATGTGGTTGAGCTCCCACTAACCTTCTTGTACACACAAGGTTCATCTTCATTTTGAGTAAAGCCAAACACTTTGACTTCCTCATCAAATCGAAGATTCCAACTCTGAGATGCTTGCTTCAATCCATAGATTAACCTTTGTAGCTTACAGACTTTATTGGCATTCTTTGGATCTACAAAACCTTCAGGCTGTGTCATGTACACATCCTCATTTATATTCCCGTTAAGGAATGAGGTTTTAACATCCATCTGCCAAATCTCATAGTCATAATAAGCTACAATAGCAAGCATGATCCTGATGGACTTAATCATGGCAACTGGAGAAAAGGTTTCGTCATAGTAAACACCTTGAACTTGTCAAAATCCCTTCACAACCAATCTGCCTTTATAAGTTTGCACATTTCCATCCATGTCGGTCTTTTTCTTAAAGACCCACTTGCACCCTATGGGTTTTACCCCTTCGGGTGGTTCCACCAAAGTCCATACTTTGTTGGAGTACATGGATTCCATCTCAGATCTCATGGCTTCAAGCCATTTCTCAGAATCTGGTCCCTCCATAGCCTCTACGTAGGTAGTTGGATCATCATCTATGATCAACTCACCACCTACCTGAGTCACAAGGTATCCAAACCTCTCAGGTTCAAGGCGGGTCCTACTAGATCTACGAGGTCCTTGTGTTACTAGAGGAGAATGAGATCCCACAATACCTTGTGAATCTCCATATTCCTATCGTACATCTACTGGTTCAATGCTTTCTTGTTGGGCTTGAACCTCTTCAAGCTCTATTTTCCTCCCACTGCTTCTTGTGGAAATAAATTCCTTCTCTAGGAACACAGCTGTCCTGGCAACAAACACTTTGCCCCTGTTTGGTTCGGGCATGGACCGGCTTTAGGCCTTGTCGCGTAGCGACACGTAGGACCAAACCAGTCCGGCTCGAGCTGGGTTTCCATTTGGCAAGGAGACTAGTTCGGACCCCGTTTTGAGCTTAGTCAGTCCCATTTTGGAGCTTGACGCAGTATAGGTAGAGGCGGGTTTGGAATCTCAAACCCGGTTTGAGATCCTACCCCGACACTCGTCCCTCACGTCCCTCGCGACTCATCTTTCCCTCTCTCCCTGGCAAAGCATCTTTCCCCCCTTGTCTGCTCCCGACGCAGCTAGCTTCGGCGTTGCTGGCTGGCATCTTCTCCCTCATCACGAATCCACAGTTGCCTACCTTCTGCCATGCTCGCCTGTGAAGTAAATGCGAGTAGGCTGCCTCGATCTGCCATGGTTGGCCCGGTCAAGTGGCCGCTACGCTTCCTGCCGCCTGCCACCGCCGAGCTAGGTTGGTCAAAAGCAAGGTTCCGGTGCTTATCTCCATTCGCCAGGTCTGCCATGAATGGTCATGTCGTCCACAGAAGAAGGCGTAGGCGGCACAGAGGAATCTGAAACCCTAATCAGTGTTGTGCCTTTAAATTGGGGGTGTGGTGCTGCGAGGTGCTCGACTTCTACACAAGCCTCTTCGTTGAAGTGTTGTGAGGTGTTCCGTAGAAGATCATTGCCGCTCACTCGTGGTCTGTCGGCGCTGCCCAGGTCGACGCTTGTGCCCAGGTTCTGCCGCTTCCGTCGTCACTCCAAGGGGAGATTCTAATCAGGTTGGTCTCTGGGTAGGGTAGAGGGTTATTTCGGTTAATGTCGATTAGGGCACAATGTCAAATAAGTACCAAAACATTTGTGAAATCGTGTTCTTTATCGAAACATGTACGGTTGAATCTGATGTTATCGTCATTTTGGTTGAGTTTATCAGTTGTTAGACTGGGTTTATATGATGTTAAGTACGAAATAGTTGACTCCTTTTGCTAGTTAAAAGCGTATATTTTTTGAATGTTGTTGATTTTGATGCTTTTCCCATTGTTTACTCTGCACAGAACATACTTCTTATTGTTTTGATGCTCTGGACGAGCATGGCATTCGTCCCGAGTAGACAACTTATAATGTTACTCTGGACAATTAATTTTGATCGATTAATCTTGGTTAAGGATTAATTACCAAAACCTTTTTCAGTCTGTACCATCTCCTATTTGGAGATCATGTGCTGTCATTGGGACATTCAAAGGTATAAATTTATTGTAATGGTCTCTCAACTGATGTGGTATGTAGTATGTGTTGGTCTAAGAAGCACGATTTCAATAGGAAAAAAATATTATTTGTATATGTAATGAAGGTCTTTGCAGTTACCTTATCATATGTACAAATAGTTGATTTAATGTATGCCATACGATCTACCTATATGAAGATGTGATAAAATTTAAAATGTTATATATGTGACAGTGATCTAGGATTATAACTTCATATATCCTTGTCTTCTTATTAGACATTAATTGATGGGGATGTTAAATGATGGTACTATACGTTTGTTTGATGGCTGAATATGGTGATATGGAGCATACACCATATCCTGTTGCTGGCTTTTCAGAAAGATGTTAGACTTGACTTGGTTTTAGTCATACACCACACTCCACTTGCATTTGAAGCTTGAAATGCGGTTTTCTTAGTGAGTCTGTATTCTATCTTGGTTAAAGAGTATCCTTTCCTCTGCTGTCATATTAGTGAGTCTGTATTCCCTAGTCGAGATGCTTTCTCTGTAAACCAGTCAGACAAAAGGTTCTCGTTCATTCATTATTCCTTACTGGGGCTGGGTATGCATTCCATCTTGGTTAAGGAGTAATTACCAAACCTTTTTCAGTTTGTACCATCTCCTGTTTCGAGATCATGTGCTCTCATTGGGACATTCAAAGGTATAAATTAATTGTAAAGGTATACTTTTTTTTGTAGAAGTTTGAACCATATGGAAATGTATGCCCTATGATCTACCTATATGAAGATGTGACAAAATATAAAATGTAATTTATGTGAAAGTGATCTAGGATTCTACATTCATATATTCTTGTGTTCTTATTAGACATGAAGAAGTTATGGGGATGTTAAATGATTCTATGAAGATGTGTCTTATATCGAATGTTAGATGATGATAGGTCTAGGGAGGAGTACCTCATTTAGATGAATCATTTGTTTTTTGTAAATGACCTTTTATATGGACAGTAGAATGTAGGAACAAGTAAATCATGTTACACTAATGTTAGTCATGTGCTCTGCTGAAAAGGTTTATCTCTGATGTTTAGTCCTGAACTCATGTTAAAAAAGGGTGGCTTAACTTTTTAATCTGTACTAATGTTAGTCATGTGCTCTGCTGAAAAGGTTTATCTCTGATCATTAACTGTCTAATCATTCTATTTGATCATTAACCTGCCTACATGCTCATTGGTGTTTCATTATTTGTGTTTGGGTGTTAATCAATCAAGATTGTCTCATTTGTGTATATTTGTAACTTGCCTATATGCTCGTTGGTGTTTCATTATTTGTTTTTCGGTGTTAATCAATGAAGCTTGTGTATATGCTGATTGAATCAGTATTGAAGGAACACACATAAATGGTTTCTATTGTGACTGAATTGTATTAAACATTTACACTGATTATGTAAAGGTACTAAAAAATAGAAATGTATTTTAGCACAAAACATTTGAGTGATGATCTCAGACAAAGAATTTGACTCATGTTAAAAACTATAACCCTATAGACATGTTAGGTTTTTGTTCTTTTATGTATATGTGCTTCAGTAACATGTGTTTGAACACATTTGTTACAACTTCATGAATGTGCTTTAATTTTAGTGATCTCATGTTATGAATTAGATGGAGTCATTTGATAATATCTGTAATTTGTATAACCCTATAAATCAAGCACAATGTGGTGTGCTATTCACCTTGTTTACTCTGCCACAGACCAAACTTGTTATTGATTTTATTTATCATTGTTTCTATTTTTTAAATCATTTTACACATGCAAGATCTGATAGTTACAAAATGTGTGTGCCATGTAATTGATCTGAGTCAGGTGTGTTTGCCTACTTTTCTTTCCATATTTTTATTTTCAACTTTTGTTTAAATATCTTTCGAAGAATTTTTCCTAAATGTGGGTGACATGTAATCTAAACCAGCAGATATGTAATTTACACTATACTGTGTGGTCGAGATATCATGGTTGTTGTTATATATTTATGTACATCTTAGTTACCGGTCGTTGTCATCAAATATTGCAACAACTACACGAGTATGCCTCCCATCGATCCTAACCACCGTATTGTATGGACAAGAGAGTCTGATGCCGTTGTCGTGACAGCATTGCGCAAACAATATGACCTAGGCAGGTGTATTGATGGTAATTTTACTAGGGACTCTTGGAGGGAAATAACTTCTGATGTCAATAATAGGGTTGGCGACGTGTATAAGTTAGACTAGATAAGATGTCGCTGGAAGAACCTTAAAAAGGACTACGTCCATTTGAAGGGTTTGACCAACAAGAGTGGTGTTGGATGGGATGAAGAAAGGCACAAGCCCACTGTACCGGACACCCCTAAGTGGAAAGAGGCCATTGCGGTACGCACACTATACAGAACTTTTATCCTAACAAATTGTGACTGTACATGTAAACATGGTTATCCTAATACACATATTTTTGAAAGCGTAGGCAGACAGGGACCTGACTAGGTTGCTTAGGTGCCCGTTTCCCCACTACTACAACATAGAGCTAATGGCGGGGAGGAACATTGCTAGAGGACACCATGCAATGTCTTCGGCGGACGGTCAGATTCCTGTAGATGTTGCGTCTGAGGATGATGTAAGTGTCGACTTAGGTGCGACTGATACACCCATGTACACAGAATCGGTAACAGACGAGCGTAGCGTACCCGCAGATACCGTGCAAAGTGAGGGTGAAAGCGCGCAACCTGGGGGAACAGATAACCCGTCAGTTGGGGGCAGGAGTCCTTCTACCCATACGCGTAGGAAACGACAATCAACGCCGCAAGAGCGATGTAGTCTTTCCAATGAAGTTCTGGCTGAGTTCACACAGGTTTACACAAAGGTTCACGAGTTAGGCACATCCATTTTGACCAAAGCCTATGAAAAAGAAGAGTTGGCAAACATTTTACAACATTTTAATGACAATTTCCCCGATGCCCCCACCACTGTTTTTACTACACTTGTGAACTCCATCAAGGACTCTACAAACTGCAACATCTACCTTAGCCTCAAAAACACCCCTGCAAAGATAACCTTGTGGTTAAATGACCTTTGTGAAAGGTCACAATTCGGTTTTAGCACATCTGTACCTCCAATGCCTTCATTTTATTTCCCGTCTCCACAACCATTCCCTTCACCCAACTTCAACAACACGTCATCTCAACAATCATTTGTGCCGCCATTCCCTTCACCCAATTTCAATACCACATCGTCTCACCCACCATTTATGTCGTCTTCCTCTGCACTCAACTTCCCAGGCACATCGTCTCAGCCACCATTTATCCCGCCACCCAACTTCCCAGGCATGCCACCGATGTGGTCTCCTACATCCAGTGATGCTGGCCCATCGGGAACATAATTGCACGGTTTATTTTGTATGCATTTGATGTTAATTATTTTCCGTCCAAATATTTACATTTGATTGACTGTTGTAATAATTTATTTTCCGCACACACATTACATATCCGTACAATTTCATTTGATTGAGTGTTGTAATAATTTATTTTTCGCACGTGAATTGGATTGTCTTATGTTGTAGCAGTTATTATGTTGTTGTTTTCATTGTACATGTAGGCATCATGTCTGCCAATGACCAACTGCAAACACATGACATGCTCAACAACCTTTTATTAGATACCTTGTTGTGGCCAGTGATTCACGTTGGTGATTTAATTGCTGACTCTATTGCATACTCAATCATGGACGCAGTAGACGTTGATGCCTCCACACCACCTCGTATCCCTAGGTCTGTTAGCATCAGGAGTGGCCACATAAAGGTCTTCGAAATATTGACCGGTCATGAACAAAGGGTTTATGACCTATATCAGATGCGTCCACAAACTATAATGTCCCTTGTCGACAAGCTTGAGAGTCGTGGCTTCTTACGAGGTACTAGAGGCGTCACCTCAGTTGAGGCAGTCTGCTATTTCCTGCAGATGGTTGGCCATGGACACACAAATCGTACTTTGGCGGAGGACTACATTCACTCCGGTGAGACCATTAGTAGAAAGTTCAACAAAGTCTTGGACACTGTTTGTGCGTTGACCCATGACTACATTGTCATGCAAACCGCAACTACATACACGACAACACATACTCGCATTTTACATAACGCAAGGTTCTACCCATACTTCAAGGTAATAGTTACCCCCCTAATAAATTTAATTAATTTTCAAACATTATGTATGTTTACAACATTATTTTGGTTTATAGAATGCCATAGGGGCTATTGACGGAACACACATCCCTGTCTTGGTCAGCAGAGACAAACAAAATCGATACCGTGACAGAAAAGGGAATGTCTCTCTCAATGTCATGGCTGTAGTAGACTTCTCCATGGAGTTTACATATGTCCTCACTGGGTGGGAGGGGTCGGCTGCCGACCAAAGGGTCCTGCAATCGGCAAGGACCCATAGCGGGTTTACAGTTCCGCCGGGGAAGTTTTACCTGGTAGATGCAGGGTATGCCAACACTTGTCAATTTGTTGCACCCTATCGCAACACAGCATACCATATTGCTGAGTACCGAGGAAACAAACATTCCTACACCAGCAAGAAAGTGATGTTCAACCATAGACACGCTCAACTACGTAATATTGTAGAAAGAGCATTTGGGGTGCTGAAGAGACAGTTTGCGTACCTTAAGAAGGGGCCGACATATCCAATTCATTCGCAATGTCGCACCGTACTTGCTTGTTGTATCCTACACAATTTCATACGATGACAAAATGATGGCGACACCATAATGGATGACCCACTTGATGAGAATTCATCGTCTTCTATTCCCCCACCCGGCGTTCCCCCGAGTTCAGGGCAAGGTTCAACTCAGGCCGATTCAAGGGAGGGCGAAGTCTTACATGAATCCATTACTAATCACATTTAGGTGTCGCGATAGTACAATATATGTAATAGATTTATTCCCGAATTGGTTTTTTGGATCCTGATCTGAATCGTCACATTGTGTCAACATAGGTTGTCTTCAAATGGAGAACGGAATGCCTCTCTGTCAATGCGGCCTTCAATCCACTGTACGCGTATATATGGATGTCGAGGATGCACAAAACGGACGTTTTGAAGACAACAACCCACACAGGCCATATTTTATGTGTGGTAGGGTTGTGAATCAAAATAGATGTCATATGAGGTTGCCCGCGCAACGGGTTGTACCCAAAATTGCCACACTAACCGTCATTAGGGCTGCAATGCTTTCACAACTTGCATATGCACGCAGTGAACGTCAGCTATGGTCTTCCCAGTGTGACTTTGTCTGTTCCACCAGAGCAGACACTGATAGGCTACAATTAGAAATTACAGATCTACGATCGAGGTCCCAATATCTTCGCCAACGTCTTCACATAACTAGCGACGACAACACTTCAAATGAGGACGGTTACAATACATCATAGATGTATAACATCTTTGATGTATGTCGAACATTCATAATATAACCTTGATTTTATGATTGAACAAACCATGGGGCCTATCTTGTATGTTATTGTTTCAATTTTCAATCAATCTTCATTACCATAAATCCTTTGAATGATTCAAATGCATGGTGTAGATGTCTATTAATCCAACTGAAGTTGTGCGGTGTGACTGTGGGTTAGACGCAGGCTTGCGACTTAACATTGACGATGCAGGGTTGTATGACTTTGGAATTCTCAGTGAAAGACCTGGGGAAATGTATTACATATGTCCTTCTCACGAGGTGCGCTTGTACAAACACACATATTAGGTAGCCACTCTATACGTTACACATTCATTGTCATTTACGTAAACTTCATAATACATTTTAGGGGAAAGATCGCTGCAGATACTTTCGTTGGGCAATCGATCTCAGGCCTACAATTGATTCATTGAAAGCTGAGATTGCATTACTCACGCTCGAGTGCAAGTCAGTGTGGGGTCAGACTATGAACTTGAAAGATTTTGTTGAAATTCATCACAACCACCATGATGTTTACACCAACAAAAAGTATGAGCATGATTATATAGAACGCTACGTAGAAGAACTGGAGGAACAATGTAGGCTTCTATTGGACACTCCTTCACCCCTGATGACGTTGTAACGTCGAATGGCGTCAACAATTGATTCATTGAACGCAGAGATTATGTTACTAACTGTTGAGTGCAAGTCAGTGTGGGGTCAGGCGATGAACATGAAGGACTTCGTTGAAATGCATTACAACTACGATGAATTATACTCTAACAAAAAGTATGAGCATGAGGTTTTAGAACGCAACGTTGCCAGTCTGGAGGAAGATTGTCGTCTGCTTCTAGACATCCCTTCACCTCAAATGACTCCATAACGTTGAATGGAAAATGCATTTACATTGTCTTCTCTGTTTAGAATGACTATCAATGGATGTTATGAACATCATACACTTGTTTAATTTAGGCACTTTTATAAACGTCATATTACATTTTAAGTGGTATGAAAATTTTCTTCATGTTGATGAGTATTTTATTAATGATGTATGTTATTATTCGAATTTTTTCTTAACGTTAGCTCAAACCAAATAATACAATTAATTGTGATATACACCCTTACTTTTGAAAAATATATTACTTACAGAATCTGTTATATGGCTGGCCAACCGCCGACACCGTCTTTTATCTGGTCACACGAGCTTGATATGGTTCTCAGGGGTTTGATGAGAACCCAATATCACGTGGGTAGATGTGTAAATGGAGTATACTCTACACAGGCTTGGATGGAGGCATGTCACCATTTCTTATACATAATAGGAGGCCCTTACATTTCATTGCCTGAGTTGCAAATGCGATGGCAATACATCAAAAGAGAGTTTGTAAGAGACAATATGTTCATATTGGCAGATTTATTGCCTCCCCCCTCATTGGCCGCGCAACAAAGCATTGAACACAACTTCTTGACGACGCGTCGCACTTACCCACCAGGGATTTTTTTTAGCACTGACGATTGAAATAAACAAATGAACTTGTAACATTTGTGCTAAATGTAGTTGTGTTTTTGCGTCGCAACAATATACATTCTCTACTTATGTGTTACATTATTATATGTTGCTACCATAATGCGATCAAATTTCCTACTTCATTATTATCTTATTGCCACAGTTACTTTATGAATTACGTTATTTGTTCATACCTTTGTTTTTATTAATTTTAGATGTCGACATCGCGTGAAAAGATAAGGGCAAGGGCAAAATTTGAAAAACTTTTGATGTCACTGGAAAAAATTCATAAATATGTTGAAGATAACCTTTTATGGACAAAACCATGTTGCAATCACACAAACGAGGAGGGAAAAATCAGGACCGATGATCAAGTCAAGGGCAAAGTCCTCAAGGGCAAAGTCAGTCAGCATGTTCCTCATTTGCCATTGTTGTTTGATTGGCCAAAAGACGACATCAAACAACAAAACAAGCAGCCGGTGCAGGAACCATGCCCAGCGTCATTCTCCCCTGACGAAGATCACCCGTAAATAATTATGTTATTATCAGTGATCGTTTATGTTTCACTAATGATGACAATATGATTATTATCAGTTGCTTTTACTTATGATAATGTAATTTGTTTATGTTATGAACAAAATATATTAGGGCAATTTCATATTTCATGTAGCTTGACTGCCAATTTCATATTTCATGTAGCTTGACTGTTACTGATGATAATGTAATTTGTCACACTCATGACGACAATTAACTATGTTCAACATTACATATATACCACATGCAAAAGTCATTCCAGACGACAATAACGTTTCATTACTTTTTAATCACTACTTTAAAATTAGAATTATCATATCTTATTTGCACTATTATAAATATACAAAATAACACACACACAACACAAATAAAATATATTTTTAATATATTCTAAACTTAGGTTGAAGTGACATTACAAATACACATTTTGCGTACTTGTTTAAACAATGATGCAAGAACATGACAGTTAATTGTTAATCACTACGTAAAAATTAGAATTATCATATCTTATTTGCACTATTATAAATATACAAAATAATACCCACACAACACAAATAAAATATATTTGTAATATATTCTAAACTTAGGTTGAAGTGACATCACAAATACACAATCAGCGTACTTTTTCAAACAGTGATGCAAGAACATGACAGTTAATTTTTAATCACTACGTAAAAATTAGAATTTTCATATCTTATTTGCATTATTATAAATATACAAAATAACACCCAAAAAAAACAAATAAAATATATTTTTAATATATTCTAAACTTAGGTTGAACTGACATCACAAATACACATTCTGCGTACTTGTTCAAACAAAGATGCAAGAACGTGACAGAATAAGCAGATACTGACTACGCTGCCAAACAGAATCAGACTTCCAGCCAAACAGATTCAGCCTGCAGTCAGACTGAAATCAGACCAGCTGACTAGAATCAGACTGCGTTGCCAAACAAAATCAGACTGCATTCTGACTGCCCCAGCACCGGAATCCAGACGAACCCTGACTAACCCAGTCTAGATTCCAGAATCCCAGTCCTGTGCCAAACGCAGGCTTGATGTGCTTCATCATATAGTTAGCATAAGCATAGAAGTATACGTGTACTTCTACAAGGAACACATAAAGTAGAACATGTATCATGATAGCTGACTAGCCACTCATATTCAAAATGTATATCGGCTAAAATCTTGTTTCTTGGTCTGACGGGGTTATCAGGTTACCTCATATCTTGGGGTATTAAACATATCATGTTAGGCATATTCAACCTCAAGAAAACAACCAAAACACCCACATAAACACCCCACAAAAGGGTAACACGCTTGACTCACATCTCAACAACAAAATGGGAGTTCTTAAACCAAAGTGATATAGATAACAATTAAGTTATTTTTTAGTTACTTTTTTTTAAACTTCTGTTTAAACGGCATCACAAGGCCACATTTTTAACAACAGTTCTACGATAATAGGACAGATTCAGCTAATCCTGCCTACAGTTACCAAACAGAATCAGACTAAACCCAGCCTGCACAGCCAAACAGAATCAGCTTGAAACATGTCTGAAATTAGTCCAGCCCCCCAGAATGAGACTGGTTTGCTAAACAGAATCATACTGGTTTGCCAAACAGAATCAGACTCCAACAGGCCTAAACTCATCCAAGACAGACATGCTTGCATAAAGCCAGCCCCGAACCAAACAGGGGCTTTGTTGTCAATAGGGTGGTATAGATAATATCCCATCGTTTCCTTGGGATATCCAACAAAATAAGATTTATCGGATTTGGGTCCAAGCTTATCAGGAAACATTTTCCTAACGTAAGCCTCACAACCCCAAATCTTCAGAAAAGACAAATCGGGACGCTTCTCGTACCATATCTCATATGGTGTCTTTTGAACCAATTTAGATGGTACACGGTTAAGTGTAAACGCGGCGGTTTCAAGAGCATAACCCTAGAAATAAATTGGAAGATCAGCAAAACTCATCATTGATCGCACCATATCCAATAATGTGCGATTCCTTCTTTCAGATACACCGTTATGCTGTGGTGTTCCAGGCGGAGTCCATTGTGATACAATACCACGAGTTCGTAGAAGGTCCTCAAACTCCTGGCTTAAGTATTCTCCACCTCAATCGGATCGAAGTGCCTTAATACTTTTACCAAGTTGGTTCTGTACTTCATTCATGAAATCCTTGAACCATTCAAGGGTTTCTGACTTATGTTTCATCAGGTACACATAGCCATACCTACTGAAGTCATCAGTAAAGGTAATGAAGTACTGATACCCACCTCTGGCATTAGTTCTAAAAGGCCCACATACATCAGTATGTATGAGTCCTAATAGATCACTAGCTCTCTCACCTTTACCTGAAAAGGGAGTCTTGGTCATCTTGCCCAACAAACAATATTCACATGTCTCTATTGATTCATAATCAAAAGAGTCTAGATAACCATCTTTATGGAGTCTAGATATGTGCTTCTCATTTATGTGCCCTAGACGACAATGCCAAAGATATGTTTTGTTTGAGTCGTTGAGTTTTTGCTTTTTGGTGTTTATGTTGTATACACTTGTCTCCAAATCTATCAAGTATAGACCATAAGACATTGGGGCACTGCCATAAAAGATCCCATCTTTAGAAATGGAACAATTTCCATTCTTAATAAGAAATTCAAATCCATCCTTGTCCAAACAAGAGACGGAAATGATATTCCTATTTATGGCAAGTACATAATAGCAGTTCTTTAACTCTATTATTAGCCCACTTAGTAGAGTTAACTCATAGGTTCCTACGGCACTGGCAGCAACCCTTACCCCATTGGCAACACATAGTTCAACCTCACCTTTCCCCAAAGGCCTACTTCTCTTAAGATCCTTCACATTTGAACAAATGTGAGATTCAAATCCGGTATCTAGTACCCATGACGAAGAAGTAGTAAAGTTAATCTCTATCATGTATACACCAGAAGTAGAGATCTCTATCTCTGACTTCTTCTTCCATCGTTCCTTCCATCCTCTCCATGTAGAAGAAATTGGTTTGGCGAGATAACCCTTCTCTTTCTCACCTTTCATTCCATTGATCTCTATCAATGAACTTTCTTTCTTCTTCACCAACACATTAAGTGTACATAGAGTGGATTCAAAGGCTCCTAGTATATATGGATTGTGCAGAACACTTCTCACAGTCCTCAACCAATTATGGAATTTATTCTCAATTATTTTGCCCATTTTAAAAGATGATTCCTTTTCCATTCTACAAGAGAAAATTGCATTTGTCAAAACTCTTTTTGATTTGATTTGAATAAAATTTGACGATAGTTAATTAGGCCTTTAATTAATTACCGCTCCCACTATTTTGACTCAAATTGACAGCCCTCACCATCAATTCAGAAGATTGCAACGTACAATCTTCTAGTGGGTCAAGATCTTGAAATCCTCTGAGCCATGGACCAGCTAGGGTTTTCACCCACAACTCAGATCTCCCAGGTAGGCAACTCTTGCCAATTGCATCATATGCAACTCTTGAAAGATGTCACATGAAACTCCTTCCCATGATCATCTCCATGCCTCAAGGTGCTAGATCCTTTCTAGGTCACCTTGTTAAGTCCGACCCAAAGCCAACACGATGAATATGCACCCTGCTAGGGCATACCCACATGTTCATCCTTCACGCTTCCACGAGATAGATAGTGCACCATGCTAGGGCATGCCCACACTTGTTCGATCAAGATTTTCACGTGTGTTGCATTTAGAAGGCATCTAAACCTTTAATATTTAATGAGAGATTTGGTTTTTATATACATATACATATCCAATCACCACAATATATAGTACGTATCGTATACATGCTATATCCCACAGAAAAACAAGCAAAATGATAAAAGCAATGATTATGGCCATCCTATTGTGATTCCTCGAGCCAAGAGGAATCACGATCATCTAGGTCTACATCACATGCAACTTGTACAAGATGAAATCTGTGCCTGCCTTTCTGGGTTTGATCAGCTCATCTCCATGACTGATCGTGCAACGACCCTGACCTAGATTATGAGGTAAACCTATTTGTTTTGGCTAATAAAGTTGCTTAGAACTTTAATATAATCCTCTAAGGTGTTTTGTTATCATGTCACACATTTATGTTTCAAGTTTGGTCCCGATTGAATGTTGTTTGAGCAATTTTCCTTTATTTTGGACCAAAGTGCAATTTACCCAAATTGAGGGGCTATAATGCAAAATGTCACATTTTGAATGTACCCCATGTGTTTAAGCATCATAAGAGAGAGAATTATGCTAATTGGTAGCTTGTGGAAAGCCCAAATGCCAAGTTTGAACTTGTTTGAACAATGCTGGAGCATTGTGCACCAATTTTGGTACAAGATGTAATTTACCCAAAATGTGGGGTTGATATGCAAATTAACACCTCTAGAGTATTCCTACTTCCTCTATGTATCATTTAGAGAAGATATAATGAACGAGACACCATGTTTGAATCAATTATGAATGATGGTAATCTTGGTGAAGAAATAACCAAGAAAAGGGTTGAATTTGAAAGCTTAACTTGAGTTGTATCAAGTTGAAAAGCTTATGTATGAGTGCCTATCGGCCAAGGAGTCATAGGACAAGCCTCATATCGTTTTGTGAACTCTTGGAAAATTCCATATCGTGCAAAGCACCTCAAGGAGGTGGTTTGTATCGAGTTACAACTTCCTTAACAAAGTTGTATCGGGTTGTGCAAAA
Organism: Alisma plantago-aquatica; assembly: GCA_963693085.1. Taxonomy (NCBI): domain Eukaryota; kingdom Viridiplantae; phylum Streptophyta; class Magnoliopsida; order Alismatales; family Alismataceae; genus Alisma; species Alisma plantago-aquatica. The sequence goes on from OY856410.1 coordinate 54,788,944, forward strand.
AGTGATGAATTAATTGATATATTTTATTCAAAATGATAAGTAATGGATTGAATTTGCATCTCTATATGATCCTCAACTGTTTTGCAAGACAAGATAAATGATGATGCATGCATGGACACGTGTCACCCATGCATGACACGTGGCACCTACTAGCTCAAAATGTTGACACCTCATTTTTGCCTTCCTTCATGAACAACAAGTATATATACCCCTAGTTTCACCCCTTGGTGCAATTTTGTGACCCTTACCACCCTCCTACCCTAAGGTATCGTGCATAGAGCTCCCATATCGTTAAGGGATGCTGTGGGATCGTGCATGGGCCTTGGGGTATCACCCATGGCAAGACCATATCGCCCAAGTAGGTGATATCGGACATACAGGGTGATATCGGCCATGGAGTGAAGTGTTTTGACTCCAAGTGAGTGCCATATCGTGCAAGTGAGTATCATATCGTGCAAGAGGGGTGTCATGTTGTGCAAGAGCACAAGGGTATCGTGCATAGGCCATGGGTATCGGCCATAGCAAGTATATCGGCCATAACATGTTGATATTGCCCATAGCAAGTTGATATTGGCCAATTGAAGTGATTTTGGCCACAAGTAAGGGGGTATCGGCCAAAAGAAAAGTTGTATCGGCCAAGAGGAAGTCCATATCGCCCAAGAGTTGTAGGGTGTCGGCCAAGGAGCTAAGGAACTCAAAACTTAACCCTAAGGTAAGCTATAGTTGTCTTCAAGCTTGAATTGAAGCATGAAATTAGGGTTATGATCTACCTTTATTTTCTTCTTCACCAATTGCTTATCCATGATGATTATTTGCATATATAGGAGTTGTGAAGTCCATCTTCAACCTTAGGAATGCAGAGCTTTGGAGCTTGGAGCTTTGAAGTCATTATTAAGGCGGGTTATATAACTTGAACTCAGCCATGTTATTATTCATCACCTAAATTGCTATACTTAATGAATTACTTTTAATTCCAAAATTTCCTGAAATAGTTGATGAAATTATGAGTTCTAGTACTTTCTTAGACCTGTTTACATGAACTATAATAGTTAGAACAAAGGTCTAGAGCTTGAAGATGATGATATCACATTATAAAAGTGATATCGGGAGCATGCACACAAGCAAGCACCCCTAACCCGATATGATGATGCAACTACTTCACTAAAATGATATGGATATGATCGTATACTTGTTGCACGATATGGGGGTGTAGTATACACCTCTTGCACTATAGGGAGTCAAGTATAGACTCCATGCATGATACAGGGTTAAATGAATACTTGTAAGTTGACATGAAACCCTAACTTGGGTAACCTGATATGAGTAAAGAATAGCAAGTGCTATTGCACGATATGGTAGCCCGATACACAACCCTAGTTGATGTCTAGCCCAACATGGGTAACACATATAAACCCCTCTATCCTGATATGAATGGTGTGTATATACTTCTAGCCCGATATGGTGGTGCCTATACACCTATAACCCGATATGGTGAACATATGCACACCTTTAACCCAAGACACCTTGTAGAGGTGAGGGCAAGATACTCTTATGAGTGATGAGTGAAACACCAAGTAATGGTGTGGCTAATACCTTGATAGGTAAAACACCTGGAGTGGTTGATAATGGAGAACCTTCTATCAATAATGTCTCAACCTGAGATGAGTCCATATCAATTGATGATGGTTGGACAATTCAAATGTATGACTTATGATCAATACACTACATAATGAATGTGATGGGCGTGCATAAAGTATTAGGAAGGGAAATACCCTAATGCAAGATAAGTTGATGAACTTAAGTAAGTTAAAAGTGATGAGGAAAGTGATACATCAAGACATGATAGATATCACATCTAGCATTTCAAGTTTGATGTACCTTGGTTCACCTTAAATCCAATATACTTGGATGAGTAACACATGAAGTGTGTTATGTCAATTGTTACATTGAGATGTAATAACTTTAATACACTTTGATAAGTGTGGGCTAACATACCTTGAGAAAGGGTTAAGCCAAGTTAATAAAGTATGATGTAATCATACCCTGGTAAGGATGAGAGATGAACTCATACCTTGTGTTGATGATTCATTTAATGATAAATGATGAGAATAAATAAGTATAATTGAATACTTATGATATCAATGTATGCTCCTAGATGTGCGGAGCAATGAATTAGGGTTTGAATTAATAATATGAACTTGAAACCCTATCCGGCAATAAGGGGAAACCCTAACCCTAATAGTTGTTGCCTAGTGAGAGGTGACAAGATGTTTAATGGGCCTTGTGAGACATGTGAATAGTTGTTGCCTAGTGAGAGGTGACAAGATGTTTAATGGCCTTGTGAGCCTTGTGAATAGTTGTTGCCTAGTGAGAGGTGACAAGATGTTTAATGGGCCTTGTGAGTCATGTGTTTAGTTGTTGCCTAATGAGAGGTGACAAGATATTAATCTAAAGATTGATGTAAGAATTGGTAATGTTTAAAATAAACCAGGTAAATGGGAACCCTGTAACATAATACTAATAATAAATGCTTACAAAGATAATAATGAAATTTTGGTCATACATGGATTGTGGTCATAGACAAAATAAGGGCTATGGTGCTTTGAATATGTTAAAATGAGACATGATGAATACTTGCATTATATAAAGAATGTGAATTGATATGATGGCTTGCCCCAGGGTATAATGCCAAGTAAAAGGATGTGAAAACAAATGACGAATTTAAGGGATTGATATCCCATAACGAATGTGTAATCAGGATTGGTTAAAGTCCAATACCTGGAAGAGGCGTGAAGCCTGTAATCAGGAGTGGTTAGAGTCCACTGTCTGGTGGTGTAATCAGGTTTGGTTATGGACCAATACCTGGCAGAGGCGTGAAGCATGTAATCAGGAGTGGTTAGAGTCCACTGCCTCGCAGAGGCGTGAATCCTATAATCAGGATTGGTTAAAGTCCAATACCTGGCAGAGGCGTGAAGCCTGTAATCAGGAGTGGTTAGAGTCCACTGCCTGGCGGTGTAATCAAGTTTGGTTACAGACCAATACCTGGCAGAGGCGTGAAGCCTGTAATCAGGATTGGTTAAAGTCCACTACCTGGCAGAGGCGTCAAGCCTGTAATCAGGAGTGGTTAGAGTCCACAGCTTGGCAGAGGTGTGACGCCTATAATCAGGAGTGGTTAGAGTCCACTACCTGGCTGTGTAATCATGATTGGTTAAAGTCCAATACCTGGCAGAGGCGTGAAGCCTGTAATCAGGAGTGGTTAGAGTCCACTGCCTCGCGGTGTAATCAGGTTTGGTTACGGACCAATACCTGGCAGAGGTGTGAAGCTTGTAATAAGGGGTGGTTAGAGTCCACTGCCTGGAAGTGGCGTGAAGCCTGTAATCAGGAGTGGTTAGAGTCCACTTCCTGGCTGTGTAATCAGGATTGGTTAAAGTCCAATACCTGGCAGAGGCATGAAGCCTGTAATCAGGAGCGGTTAGAGTCCACTGCCTGGTAGAGGCGTGAAGCCTGTAATCAGGAGTGGTTAGAGTCCACTGCCTGGCTGTGTAATCAAGATTGGTTAATGTCCAATACCTGGCAGAGGCGTGAAGCCTGTAATCAGGAGTGGTTAGAGTCCATTGCCTGGCAGAGGTGTGAAGCCTGTAATCAGGAGTGGTTAGAGTCCACTGCCTGGCTTTGTAATCAGGATTGGTTAAAGTGCAATACATGGCAGAGGCGTGAAGCCTATAATCAAGAGTGGTTATAGTCCACTTCCTGGCGGTGTAATCAGGTTTGGTTACGAACCAATACCTGGCAGAGGCGTGAAGCCTGTAATCAAGAGTGGTTAGAGTCCACTGCCTGGCAGAGGTGTGAAGCCTGTAATCAGGAGTGGTTAGAGTCCACTGCCTGGCTGTGTAATCAGGATTGGTTAAAGTCCAATACCTGGCAGAGGCGTGAAGCATGTAATCAGGATTGGTTAAAGTCTAATACATGGTAGAGGCTTAATGCCTGAAATAGTAACATAGGATTGGTTAAATCCCAATGCCTAGAATAATAACACGGGATTGGTTAAATCCCAATGCGTGGAATAATAACACAGGATCGGTTAAATCCCAATGCTTGGAATAATACATATGATTGGCATAGTACAATTCTTGGACATGATATGATAATGTATACTCACATGACTAGTACAATTCAATATTTGGTTAGCAGATTGGCTGAGGCCAACAGATAGAAATGAGAATGATTCATGGATGACAAACCATGATAATGAGCATCACAGGATAATCTTGAGATAGTATGATGGGTAAATGATATACATGTTCTCCATATTCCTTATAAAGTGAATAGATGAATTACTGCTCTATCATAGATAGCTACCATGCTTTAAAATATGAGAATGTTCTAAACTGCTTATCCTCTTCTCAGTTTAATATTATTTAACTGTGATAATAACATTGTTGGCGGAGAGTTATATCTCTCGCTGGGGCAATTTTCAATTGTCTCACCCCCGTGGGATCCAACATTTTTAGGTAGACGTGCACGAGGAGGTGAAGACCTTTCTGCAGAAAAAGAACAACAGTAGCAGGGACATCAGTGATAGCTCAGGTTGAGTGTACTGTTTGTCATTTCTTGTAGATAGAAGTCCTATGTTTCGTCTCTATACTCTCAGGTCCTTGGAGTTGGTTCGTTATGGTTTCATGAACGATCTGAGGTTTTTAGCTTGTAAGCCTCGAGGTTTTATGTTACTTCATTATATGTTTTGACAAAGCAACTGTTATATGTTATCCTCGAGAAGAGATGGTACAGTGTATGTACAATGTGAACAATGATGTATATAAGTTTTGGTTCTGCCTTAAAGAGTTTTCCTAGAAATGGATCTCTTTGCAAAATGGTTTTAATTTTTAGTGATTTTTGTTAATCCGTTGTTTATGTTGAAATTCTGCTTAATTAGTAACGATTTGTTTGTCAGTTTGGCGACTGTCGTTACAAGTTTGGTATCAGAACTTAAGGTTTGCTGAGTCTACAGAGACATAGGACTAAGGTGTTGAGTCTGTGTTAATGTCCTCCAGTATGCCCTATAGTGACTTCTTCTTATGCAGAAGAAAGGGTGAAGTTTAAAAATGACTGGAGAACACAAGGAACACATTGCTGAGAGCAATATTGTTGCACCAGGAGAGGGTGCAAGGGACCAAGCAAGAGAAGAACGAGTGCCTAAGAATTCCCATCTTGACCCAATCAGGATAGAGAATCCTACTTTTTATGCTCTTGTGAGGCAAGATAGGATAACAATGATGAATATAATAGACTGGGTACTAGCATTACAACCTAGGTTACCGGTCCTTAATACAAAAACTTTGGGCTTTAAAAGGATTCCTAAATGACATAGTCATGTTGGAAAAGTGGAAAATGTGGGAAAGATTAACATATGGCGAGAAAGTAGACTCTGCCATAAGTTTAGATAGATAGTACATCTGTGATGGTAATGCCCAAGAAGAGGGAATAAGCTGAGAATTAAGGTAATGTCTCTATAATTTTAGAGACATTTGCTTAATTGTTCTAAAAATCCAAAGTTTTTGGTGTCACCAATGCAATAAATGCCTAGTGTTCCAGGGCAAGAGCCACTATGTAAATACAAAAGTCCTAACTTTCCACCTGTAAGAACCCATGGATTAGCTTATACATCGGTCATGAGACTGATAAGACTATGGTATGAGGATAAGACATGAACATGTTAAGCATACTAAACCCTTTTATTCAAAAAGAAGGGAGTAAATGACCCAATAACTGAGGTAGACCCGGCAGGGCTTACGAAAGTTACAACCTAATAGTGTAAAAAGGCAAAAGAAACAACATGAAACAGCTAGACTCTATGTTTGAGTCAACCAGATGTGGTGGATGACTGCGAGGGATGATAGTCAGATAGAGCTTTCTCATTCTAATATGTCTTCTCTAGATTTTATCTGATAATTATAAGAAGGTAGTTGATGTTGAGCTTCCTTTAATTAGTCCCATGAGGACATGAGGAAGAGATAAGAATGATGAGAACCTATATTTAGATTAAATATTCTCTTATATGTTTTGAAATTTCTCTATTCATGTAGAAAAGGAAGAGATGTAAAAGAAACACCCAGAGAAAATCTGAGATACTAAGTTGTAAAATTTAAAGGGGTGTTAAAAGTATGAAACATAAAATAAAACAAATGCATACTACCTAATTTTAGTTCTTGAATACCCTGGCCATGTATTCATTTATTGAAGAGATGGTAAGTATGTAACTCTTAGATTGTTATCTTTCTGATTACTCTGATCAAGTAGTCATTATGAGACAATCTAAAGAGCTTAATGAGGTAGAAGATGTGGCATGGATATTTCTACCACATCCTAATTGATATATGGAAAAATCTGAGTTAATCATAGATCAACTTATAAACAAAAGAAGAATACATGATGTGTTTCCAGCACATGTAATGGATACCAAGGTAAGGGAATCTGGTATCAGATAAAGTATGTTGACCACCTAGAGTGGTTAAAGTGAAATTAAATTGATTATATAATATAGCATGGCCATCATATGTTAGGGGTTTATGACTTTCATAAAAATGACATTGAGATGTTATGAGACTTGATGAGATGATGTATGAATAATATCTGTCTCCCTTTATCTGGGATTTCGGGGACGAAATCCTTGTTAGGGGTTTATAACTTGTAACGACCATGGCTTGGGTTATGAGGTAACCCTATTTGTTTTGGCTAATAAAGTTTCTTAGAACTTTAATATAATCCTCTAAGGTGTTTTTTTATCATGTGACACATTTATGTTTCAAGTTTTGTCCCGATTGAATGTTGTTTGAGCAATTTTCCTTTATTTTGGACCAAAGTGCAATTTACCCAAATTGAGGGGATATAATGCAAAATGTCACATTTTGAATGTACCCCATGTGTTTAAGCATCATAAGAGAGATAATTATGCTAAGTGGTGGCTTGTGGAAAGCCCAACCAAGTTTGAACTTGTTTGAACAATGTTGGAGCATTGTGCACCAATTTTGGTACAAGATGTAATTTACCAAAAATGTGGGGTTGATATGAAAATTACCACCTCTAGAGTATTCCTACTTATTCTATGTATCATTTAGAGGAGAGAGAATGAATGAGACAGAATGTTTGAATCAATTATGAATGATGGTAATCTTGGTGAAGAAATAACCAAGAAAAGGGTTGAATTTGAAAGCTTAACTTGAGTTGTATCAAGTTGAAAAGCTTATATATGAGTGCCTATCGGCCAAGGAGCCATAGGACAAGCCTCATCTCGTTTTGTGAACTCTTTTCAAATTCCATATCGTGCAAAGAACCTCAAGGAGGTGGTTTGTATCGAGTTACAACTTCCTTAACAAAGTTGTATCGGGTTGTGCAAAAAGTGATGAATTAATTGACATATTTTATTCAAAAGGATAAGTAATGGACGAATTTGCATCTCTAGATGATCCTCAACTGTTTTTCAAGACAAGATAAATGATGATGCATGCATGGACACGTGGCACCTACTAGCTCAAAATGTTGACACCTCATTTTTGCCATCCTTCATGAACAACAAGTATATATACCCCTAGTTTCACCCCTTGGTGCAATTTTGCGACCCTTACCACCCTCCTACCCTAAAGTATCGTGCATAGAGCTCCCATATCGTGAAGGGATGCTGTGGTATCGTGCATGGGCCTTGGGGTATCACCCATGGCAAGACCATATCGCCCAAGTAGGTGATATCGGCCATACAGGGTGATATCGGCCATGGAGTGAAGTGTTTTGACTCCAAGTGAGTGCCATATCGTGCAAGTGAGTATCATATCGTGAAAGAGGGGTGTCATGTCGTGCAAGAGCACAAGGGTATCGTGCATAGGCCTTGGGTATTGGCCATAGCAAGTATATCGGCCATATCATGTTGATATTGCCAATAGCAAGTTGATATCAGCCAATTGAAGTGATTTTGGCCACAAGTAAGGGGGTATCGGACACAAGCAAAGTTGTGTCGGCCAAGAGGAAGTCCATATCGCCCAAGAGTTGTAGGGTGTCGGCCAAGGAGCTAAGGAACTCAAAACTTAACCCTAAGGTAAGCTATAGTTGTCTTCAAGCTTGAATTGAAGCATGGAACTAGGGTTATGATCTACCTTTCTTTTCTTCTTCACCAATTGCTTATCCATCGTGATTCTTTGCATATAGAGGAGTTGTGAAGTCCATATTCAACCTTAGGAACGTGGAGCTTTGGATCTTGGAGCTTTGAAGTCGTTATTAAGGTGGGTTATATAACTTGAACTCAGCCATGTTATTATTCATCACCTAAATTGCTATACTAAATGAATTACTTTTAATTCCAAAATTTCCTGAAATAGTTGATGAAATTATGAGTTCTAGTAGTTTCTTAGACCTGTTTACATGAACTATAATAGTTAGAACAATGGTGTATATCTTGAAGATGATGATATCACATTATAAAAGTGATATCGGGTGCATGCACCCTAACCCGATATGATGATGCAACTACTTCACTAAAATGATATGGATATGATTGTATACCTTGTTGCACGATATGGGGGTGTAGTATACACCTCTTTCACGATAGGGAGTCAAGTATAGAATCCATGCATGATACAGGGTTAAATGAATACTTGTAAGTTGACATGAAACCCTAACTTGGGTAACCTGATATGAGTAAAGAATAGCAAGTGCTATTGCACAATATGGTAGCCCGATACACAACCCTAGTTGATGTCTAGCCCAACATGGGTAACACATATAAACCCCTATAGCCCGATATGAATGGTGTGTATATACTTCTAGCCCGATATGGTGGTGCCTATACACCTATAACCCAATATGGTGAACATATGCACACCTTTAACCCGAGACACCTTGTAGAGGTGAGGGAAAGATACTCTTAGGAGTGATGAGTGAAACACCAAGTAATGGTGTAGCTAATACCTTGATAGGTAAAACACCTAGAGTGGTTTATAATGGAGAACCTTATATCAATAATGTCTCAACCTGAGATGAGTCCATACCAATTGATGATGGTTGGACAATTCAAATGTATGACTTATGATCAATACACTACAAAATGAATGTGATGGGCTAGTGCATAAAGTATTAGGATGGGAAATACCCTAATACAAGATAAGTTTATGAACTTAAGTAAGTTAAACGTGATGAGGAAAGTGATACATCAAGCCATGATAGATATCACATCCAGCATTTCAAGTTTGATGTACCTTGATGCACCTTAAATCTAATATACTTGGATGAGTAACACATGAAGTGTGTTATGTCAATTGTTACATTGAGATGTAATAAGTTTAATACACTTTGATAAGTATGGGCTAACATACCTTGAGAAAGGGTTAAGCCAAGTTAATAAAGTATGATGTAATCATACCCTGGTAAGGATGAGAGACGAACTCATACCTTGTGTTGATGATTCATTTAATGATAAATGATGAGAATAAATAAGTATAATTGAATACTTATGATATCAATGTATGCTCCTAGATGTGTGGAGCAATGAATTAGGGTTTGAATTAATAATATGAACTTGAAACCATATCTGGAAATAAGGGGAAACCCTAACCCTAATAGTTTTTTCCTAGTGAGAGGTGACAAGATGTTTAATGGGACTTGTGAGCCATGTGAATAGTTGTTGCCTAGTGATAGGTGACAAGATGTTTAATGGCCTTGTGAGCCTTGTGAATAGTTGTTGCCTAGTGAGAGGTGACAAGATGTTTAATGGGCCTTGTGAGTCATGTGTTTAGTTGTTGCCTAATGAGAGGTGACAAGATATTAATCTAAAGATTGATGTAAGAATTGGTAATGTTTAAAATAAACCAGGAAAATGGGAACCCTGTAACATAATACTAATAATAAATGGTTACAAAGATAATAATGAAATTTTGGTCATACATGGATTATGGTCATAGCCAAAATAAGGGCTATGGTGCTTTGAATATGTTAAAATGAGACATGATGAATACTTGTATTATATAAAGAATGTGAATTGATATGATGGCTTGCCCCAGGGTATAATGCCTAGTAAAAGGATGTGAAAACAAATGATGAATTTAAGGGATTGATATCCCATAACGAATGTGTAATCATGATTGGTTAAAGTCCAATACCTAGCAGAGGCGTGAAGCCTGTAATCAGGAGTGGTTAGAGTCCACTGCCTGGCAGAGGCGTGAAGCCTGTAATCAGGATTGGTTAAAGTCCAATACCTGGCAGAGGCATGAAGCCTGTAATCAGGAGTGGTTAGAGTCCACTGCCTGGAGGTGTAATCAGGTTTGGTTACAGACCAATACCTGGCAGAGGTGTGAAGCCTGTAATCAGGAGTGGTTAAAGTCCACTGCCTAGCAGAGGTGTGAAGCCTGTAATCAGGAGTGGTTAGAGTCCACTGCCTGGAAGAGGTGTGAAGCCTATAATCAGGAGTGGTTAGAGTCCATTGCTTGGGTGTGTAATCAGGATTGGTTAAAGTCCAATACCTGGAAGAGGTGTGAAGCCTATAATCAGGAGTGGTTAGAGTCCACTGCCTGGCGGCGTAATCATGTTTGGTTACATACCAATACCTAGCAGAGGCGTGAAGCCTGTAATAAGGAGTGGTTAGAGTCCACTGCCTGGCAGAGGCGTGAAGCCTGTAATCAGGAGTGGTTAGAGTCCACTGCCTGGCTGTGTAATCAGGATTGGTTAAAGTCTAATACCTGGCAGAGGCGTGAAGCCTATAATCAAGAGTGGTTAGAGTCCACTGCCTGGCAGAGGCATGAATCCTATAATCAGGAGTGGTTAGAGTCCACTGCCTGGCTGTGTAATCAAGATTGGTTAAAGTCCAATACCTGGAAGAGGCATGAAGCATGTAATCAGGAGTGGTTAGAGTCCACTTCCTGGAAAAGGCGTGAAGCCTATAATCAGGAGTGGTTAGAGTCCACTGCCTGGCTATGTAATCAGGATTGGTTAAAGTCCAATACCTGGCAGAGGCGTGAATCTTGTAATCAGGAGTGGTTAGAGCCCACTGCTTGGGGGTGTAATCAGGTTTGGTTACGGACCAATACTTGGTAGAGGCGTGAAGCCTGTAATCAGGAGTGGTTAGAGTCCACTTCCTGGCAGAGGCGTGAAGCCTGTAATCAGGAGTGGTTAGAGTCCACTGCCTAGCTGTGTAATCAGGATTGGTTAAAGTCCAATACCTGGCAGAGGCGTAAAGCCTGTAGTCAGGATTGGTTAAAGTCCAATACCTAGCAGAGGCTTAATGCCTGGAATAATAACACAATATTGGTTAAATCCCAATGCCTGGAATAATAACACATGATTTGTTAAATCTCAATGCCTAGAATAATAACATAAGATTGGTTAAATCCCAATGCCTGGAATAATACATATGTTTGGCATAGTCCAATGCTTGGACATGATATGATGATGTATACTCACATGACTGGTACAATTCAATATTTGGTTAGCAGATTGGCTGAGGCCAACAGATAGAAATGAGAATGATTCATGGATGACATACCATGATAATGAGCATCACAGGATAAGCTTGAGATAGTATGATGGGTAAATGATATACGTGTTCTCCATATTCCTTATAAAGTGAATACATGAATTACTGCTCTATCATAGACAACTACCATGTTTTAAATTATGAGAATGTTCTAAACTACTTATCCTCTGCTTAGTTTAATATTATTTAACTGTGATAATAACATTGTTGGCGGAGAGTTATATCTCTCGCTGGGGAAATTTTCAATTGTCTCACCCCCGTGGGATCCAACATTTTTAGGTGGACGTGCACGAGGAGGTGAAGACCTTTCTGCAGAAAAAGAACAACAGCAGCAGGGACAGTAGTGATAGCTCAGGTTGAGTGTACTGTTTGTCATGTCTTGTAGATAGAAGTCCTATGTGTCGTCTCTGTACTCTCAGGACCTTGGATTTGGTTCGTTATGGTTTAATGAATGATCTGAGGTTTTTGGCTTGTAAGCCTCGAGGTTTTATGTTGCTTCATTATATGTTTTGACAAAGCAACTGTTATATGTTATCCTCGAGAAGAGATGGTACAATGTATGTACAATGTGAACAATCATGTATATAAAGTTTTGGTTCTGCCTTAAAGAGTTTTCCTAGAAATGGATCTCTTTGCAAAATGGTTTTAATTTTTAGTGATTTTTGTTAATCCGTTGTTTATGTTGAAATTCCGCTTAATTAGTAACAATTTGTTTGTCGGTTTGGTGACTGGCGTTACAGATCGACTCACCATCAAGTTGGTTGTTTGGGTTCCACCAGCCGATCGACTGGCGCCTCCAGCCGATCAGTTCACCGGTCGTCGTACATCTCCTCAGATCGCCACCTGCTTGTCTCGCTCTTTGAACCGGTTGTATGGAACACCAACCGATCGACGCCTTGAACCGATCATCTCAGGTCATCCGCCGTTCTTTGACATAACAAGAAATAAAATCTATCCTATTTACAATTGAATTGTGAAACCCCGAGTTACATTCAGGGGGAGCAAAGGTAGGAAAAGAAATCTTGAATTATTTTGAGTTACATCAGGAATAGGAGAAAGGAAATCGGTGCGCAGACCGAGATGCAAGAAACCACATACAACCACACACAGATATAGGGTTTATAGGCCATAATCATGCTACACATCCACCACGAAACTCGTTTAAGGGCGACGCGTATCGAGTGCATTAATATTACATATCATATATGTATATTAGGGATTTGTGGATTGGACATGCATAAAGCCAATTTTATTCGCATCATATGCAATAAATAAAGGAGACAAACCAAAATCGATCATATCGATAATCCTAAAATATAGAGCAGTTGACGTGGCTCTGATACCACTGTTGGGTTTTAAGGGAGGCAGAGGAGCAGCGGAAACAAAAAAATTTCTCCCAAAACCCAGAAAAAAAGGAATCGCGTCAACGTCTATACAATAGGAAAGATGGTTTGTGAATGCATACCTTGTCCCGAGGCTTGCTCGACGATAGTACCTCGTGCCTTGCGCAGTCTTCATCTCCGGTCTTGGACGGTGTCTGTGTAACTCCTAGTCGCATCGGGACAGATGACTCCTGGTCTCACTGGGATTGTCGGGATTGACAGTTGTCCTCCGAGCGGCAGAGGTTTCCCGCCTCTACAGTCGTCCACACAGACTGTCTGGAACTCCGATCTCCTTGTCCCTCAAGGAATCATAAGGAGTCACACCCTCCTGTCGGCGTACTAGTTGCCGATACACTCTCCTGCCACCAGTCGCTTCCTGCAGTTGTCTTTCCCTTGTTGTGCCTCCCTTATTGGGTAGCACTTGCTCGGGATCTCTCAGTTACCAAAACCAGAGAGAACGACAACTTCACAGAGCAACTGGTTGCACTGAGTTGTACTTTGAGAAGCCCCCAATACCCCTATATATAGGAAGGTCATGGGACAAGGTTCTCTATCCTGGGCAATGCGGGACTAAAGCAGGAGTAGAAGGGTTCAAGATTTTCCACAAAAACAACCAACTGGGTAACCTGAACCAATCGTTTCACAACTGAAACGGTCAGTTGGGGATCTGAGCCGGTCGGTTGGCAACTCAACCGATCGGTTGGGACCCATGAAACGGTCAGTTCACTTCTGAACCGGTCGGTTCGTGGTCCTGATCAATCCCAATTGACTTTTCTTCTTTTGTTTCAAATTGGTATCAAATACCAATCCTTGTTCCAATCAAATTGGGCAAGTGAAACGAAAGGAAATTTCTCACCAATCTTACTTTCCCAACTTGCTCAGTTGGACTTGAACCGATCGTTTCAACACTTGAACGAATCGCTTCACCCTGTCCATGAGCCGATCGAATCACCAGTTGAGCTGATCGGTTCACCAAGCTCAGCTGATCGGTTCATCACATGAGCCGATCGGTTGGGAGTGCAGATTGTGCAGAATCAGTCAATCGCAGTTTCAATCAATCCGATACTCTAATCAATCAGTCCAACACCTTGAACACTATGATACCGAGCTATCAATTGATTGAGTGTTTAATTGAACTACTAAACCCCTTTAGTAATCAATCTAAACATGTTTGTGGACAAACTCCTATTCCAGGTTAAATCCTATGTGTGTGACCCTGCAGGTCCATTTCACGTTGGCAGTGAAAGTCCATAACACTTATGACTTCACAAGTAAAGAGCGGTGCCTAGTCACACATCAGTGCTACCCAAGTGAAATAGAAAGTTGGAGAACAACTTTCAATCCTACAATCCGTGAATGGTGTTACAGTGAATGTATAATTCCTTTGTCACTGATATCCTAAATGAACTCGAGGCATGGAACAGTCTTCCTGTCAACGTTCATTCATTTCCTTGATCTCAGAGCAGACTGGATGAGATGTGTGTGACATCAATATCACATATTGATTCACACGTGCATGTGCATGGCTTTCTCAATCCTACTCATCAAGTGTCCAAGGACATCAAACTCCCTTAGGAGGGACAAATCCCATATCTATCACTCACCCCTCAAAAGCCCCATGTGTCAAAGCCGCCCAATCATCACCTTTATAACAACCCATGTTTCAGGACTGTGTTTGATGATGTCAAAGTGTACCCAACGACATGTGTTGAGTGTAGTGATTTCAGGTCTAAGAATCACACTCACCACCATCACTATGAAAGCTGACTGTGACTACCAAGTCATGGTTCCATGTGTTACTCTCACGGTGGGTCTTTCTGGTACCTTGTTCTCTAACAAGTATCTATGTGCTTGGTTTGATATCACTATATCATGACTAATGAGATTCTATCATCAACCAACACACAATCTAGTCTTCAGTGTTATTGATGTCTATGGTTATTTCCATAATAACAACCGACTAGGGACTAAACAAGAATGTATACTCTTAGCATCCGTATGATCTCATCGTTTAGGTCCTCAACCCAAAAGCATACGTCATTGAGTAAAACCATTCTTTAGACATCTATCATGTTACACCATCATCTCAAAAACAGTTTAAACATATAGATCGGAAATTGCCTTTATTATTATTCAAATCATTTACAAAGTATCCTATTACAATCATCATATGACTTTCTCTATGGGCATACATACCAACAATTTTACATTTCAATAAGGACCTACCTGTAATTGTTCTACTAATATATATATATATATATATATATATATATATATATATATATATATATATATATATATATATATATATATATATATATATATATATATATATATATATATATATATATATATATATATATATATATATATATATATCAGGGCACACACATTGTGTAACCCTACACTTTCTCCATTTACTATTTCTCATGGTACTAGAGCTGATCTAGATCCGAGTGCCGCCTCTCCTTCTTCCCCGCCCTCCCTTTCCTCTATCTCTCACCCGCCCCCTTACCCCTCACGCCAGGCGCCAGTCGCCGGCTGTCATAGCAGTAGGGATGCGGGCCGCTGCCACAACAGCCCCGTCGACCGCCGCAGCAGTAGGGCCACGTGCCACTATCATTGTCGCAGTGCTGGCGTTGCTACTGCTGCCCGCCGCAATCGGCCACCCACTGCCGCTGGGGTACAGCCCCTGCACGCCTGGCGTGATCCAGTCGGCACCTTCCTCTTCTTTGTTGGTCCTTTGGGCATAGATCTCCTCTGCACGACCCACAACACCCGGACACTAGTCTAATTTTCTTCGGCTCTGACTCCTGCCTGCCCGTGTAGGCCCTTGAGCTATCGGGTTTTGTGTAGCGCATAGGCATAGCCTGTATGTAAATGGTCTGTACAATATTTCTACTGTACCTACTGCCGCCTAGCTGAGGAACTAGGCGGTCGTCTTCTGCATGTGCCTACCTGTTCATACTCACCTTTGGTTTTGGTGCTCTGCCTGTCATGGCATCTTCACATGATGATCTGCGTCATCAAGTTACTACTGTTAAGTTGGATGGGCGCAACGACCAGCATTGGGTCTGTTCTATGGAGATTTATGTAAAATCCTAAGGGAAATATTCTCATCTAACGCGTGATCCGCCTCCTATGCCTGCTGCCAATGCCGACTCCAAGTGTAACACCCCTAACATGGGTTATGGCCTAGCCCTAGATGTTTGGCTTAAGTAAGTTGCTTACAATTTGTTCTTATCTTTTGGGAAAAGTAATTAAGGCCTTTGTGAAGTTTATTCTAAAAAATTGGGCTTATATGCAAACTATGTAATAACCTAAGTGAAAAGTACAATTTACCCAAGATAAGGGTCATGTTGCAAATGTTACATGTTGAATATATTCTAAGTGTTTTGTATGTCATGAAAGAGAATATGATGCTAAGTGGTGACTTGTATAAAGCCTATACCCTAAGTGATAACTTGTGTAAAATGCTAAGTGCTTGGTGCATCAATTGTAATACAATTTGCAATATGTACAAATATAGAGCTAATGTGTAATTTAACACCTCTACATTGTTTTTATTCTTACTTAGTGTTACCTATAGGAAAAGAGAAAGAAGGAGGCAATATGTTTGAAGCATCTTGAAGTGTTAGTACTCTTAATAATGAAGAAAAATAAGAAAAGGCATAAGTAGGAGTCATACACATGAGCCATACTGATTGAGGACTAAGGAAAGGAGCCCCTATCCGCCATAGAACCATAAAGAGGGCAACCTATCAATTTGTGGAGCCTTGGTTTGACCCATGACGGGAAAGGCACTTCAAGAAAGATATAAGGCATCCATTTTCTTTGTCTTGGAAATGATGGAGTGGAATAAAATAATAAGTTAGTAAAAGAGAGCTTTCCCTAGGAGGCAACACAAGGACCACCCTGTGGCAACACATCCCGTTATCACACAGACAATGAGGTGTTACGCGAAAATGTGCAGAAATCACCATAACCACATGTTATAAAAAACACGGGTTAATTAAAACTGAATGTGGAAAGCAGGTAAACTAAGAAACTATTACATTTAGGTCCACATCCTGCAAAGAAACATGTTATATAGACATTTACAAGCCTTGATATGTGTCCACAGCTTAGAGGAACAACTGTCTAACCAACACAAGAGTTCATCACCTACTTAGATGTACATAAAGGCCCTCATCCGGCCAGCAACAGGATATACAAAGGATCAATAGCTATACATCGTGAAACAACGTCAAAACGCTTCCCAAGGACCTGAGAGTACAGGGATGACTCTAAGACTCTACTAAAAAACAACCAAAATAGTAGCATGTCCATCACTTGCCTTCTACTGCTCGTCTTGCTGCTCGGCCGCAACTCCGTGACCACCACCACGCCTAGCTCGACCACCTAAAAAGGGTGTAAACCAGCGGGGTGAGACACACAGTCCCAGCAAGAAACATAACTCCCCACTGAAACTACAGAACCTCAGAAAGATAAAGCAACAACGGCAGATAACTGATAAGAGGTATAACAAGAGTAGTTATAAAGTAAGGCTATTCATACCGTTAAGCTTACCATATGTACAGAAGGCATATATCCAAGTATTTCTTTATGGGACATGATTAACAAGATAAGATTTATAAGGTCTTACCACATGTGAGGAACATATAAGCAATCTGCAAGATATAACAGGATTAACTACACAAGCAAGGCCTCAACCAATGTTTCATGTTTGTCTTTATGTAGTAATACTAAGCGACTGGATTACGTATTATTATGCCCTGAGGAAGTGAGCCATACCGCTCAAATCCAACCTTCAGTTGTGAAACCCAAAGCCGGTGCCATACAACGTCAATGGAAGAGCCGGACTCCACAACCTCCCCCTCATGGTCAGTGCACGAGAACCAAAGCAGGACCGCAGTATCATGCTTAAGTGGCCTCAGCCACATGGCCAGCTCCATAGGCTACCCTTTCTCTAGCTCGCCTTGGTACATGTCACGAAACTAGTATATATGAGCCACATGGCTATTCACCGTGCTCTGAGTCATGAACACATTCATGCTCCCATATCACACATCCTGAGCCATGGGCCTTTTCACCATGCTCATATACATATCCCGAGTCTGCAGTTGTAGCTGCACTCGATTCCCTCTCTATTTTAGGCTAGGAGAAACCTCGCATATTCAACAATATGCGCTCTGGGTTAACCCGTAGGAGAACCCGTTTCACCATCACCAGCTCATGACGATGATGGATCTATGGCCAGGGCAACTACATGATATATTCCACTGTGATTAATTAGTATCTTTTATATGGATTGCAAGATTCAACCAAGTTGTATAACATGCAAACTATAACAAGAATAAACAACATAAAACTCAATGTTATGCTTTTATTGTAATCACATCATCCTGATCCATCACAAGGATCCAACATTACATATTATCACTTGGCCTCTTGCCAATCATCTAGATCCATCTCAAGGATCATCACATTGTCATGGGATCTCAATCCCTCATCATATGCTGCCACTACCTCTCGAGACATTCTCATCAACTCAGGCACTCTAGCCAAACTCAGGTCCTCAGACCAAAACACATCATATATATACCTCATAGCCTTTTACTTGGCTATGCATCACCTACATGGTTAGTATACACAATAATCATAGGTTTAACAGAAAGACCATGCTATTAGTGTAAGGTGACATTAATGATTATATGCTTTATCAATCATGCTTCAACTTATGATCATGAGCACATGGCACATCATTAAGCAAACCATATTACATGCTTATTATTTCCTTTAGCATTATAAAGGGGATTCAAGATGATTATGAGCAGATGTCAAGTCATGATAAGTTACATGGACAAGCTTACCATAAAGATTACCATCAAACATATCAAGGGTCACCAACGTGTTAACAAGAACATTATCCACCATATCGATTTTTCATGAGAAGTAAGACCCTTACTAAAAGTACCCTCTACCCTCACCAAAAGTGGTGTCAGGTAGGGCACCCTTACCTATCGTCCAACACACAATGATCAGCACATAACGACCAGGAACACCCGTACCTATCAGCCAAGATCAGGGGTATAACGCATAACGCTGTGTCGTGCTTTACATACATATCTGGCAACGCTGGGCATCAAAGTCTGTCGTGCACCCCAGCCCATGGGCGTGCAGTGTAGGGTGTGACGCACACTATGTCATGCAACTCTGTCGGGCATCATGGTGTTGGGCAACACAATGTCGTGCTAGGGGGTGTAACGTGCAACGCCATCAGACAAGGCACATCGCTCACAGGTATAACGCGTGCAACAGAGTAGGCATAACACCCATTGCAAGGCTGGTCACGCCTATCAGATGATGCATAGGCTAAGGTCAAGGGGTGACGCCCATCACAAGGTCAGAGACCAGGGGTATCATCCATCACCACCACAACATGTCGTCCAAGGTCAGACCAAGGGAAGGGTATCGTGCAGAACATGTAGCATGGAGTGACGCCCGATACACATAGGTTCAAGGACCAAGGTGTCGTCCATCACAACCATTACAACAAGCCATCCAAAGCTCAAGGTCAAAAGGGCTATCAGGAAACACCTCTATTACCACCATAACGGCCAAGAAATATCTCCACAAGATCATCATCAACCTCAAGCACAAGGGCACCAAACCCTAATGGATCAAGAAGATGGCTCACCTCTCAACAACTAAGAGAGAGGGGTCTTGCACATCATCTATCACCAAACGGGAAACACTAGGAACGACCCTAGCAAGATTCACAAACACCACAAAGCTCACTCTTCAAGTCCATGGTGAGAGGAGGGTGTTTCTCAAGATACTAGAACACAAGCTTACCTCTCAACTTAAACGAGAGAGGGGTATTGCTCATGCTACTAGAACTCAAGCTCACTCCTCTAGACCAAGGAGAGAAAGGAGTATTACTCACCAAGAAACCCTAGATCATAGGTTCGGCCAACAAGGTGCCACTAAGTAAGGAAACCAACTAACAACAACATAGCCGATCATAAACAACAAGAATAAGAACATAGAAGATGGTAATGTAGGTAGGGTTAGGAGTTATGTAACCCACCTTAAGCAAGCTCCAAGTTCCAAGCTACAAGCTCCAAGCACCACCAAGGAAGAAGGAGACTCCAAGGAGGATCGGCCACCAAGCTTGTAAGAGAAAAGAGTGTGTCATGCACCAAGGGAGAGGAAGACTAAGGAACTAAAGGGATCCTTAGCAAGGAAAGGGAAACATATATATAGAAGGGAATGGAGGAGAAAACAAAGCAAAGCAAAGCAAGGTTTTGCCCACCTAGGGACACTTGTCCAAGAGCAAAAACCACCACTCTAGCATGCCCTAAACACATGTCCAAGGCCATTGCTACATGCAAGCATCAATCACCAAGTGTCCACTAGTGGTGATACAAACGAGGTCAAAGATGGTCAAAGGTCCATGGGAGACACACTTGGATGAAAAACCATCACCATGGGTGACACAACCCTAGGCGACACAAGCATCCCCTTGCCCGACACAAGGTTCAACCAAGCAAAAGCAAGGTACCACAAGGCCCAACAAGATCAACCAAGCCCAAAGGAACTCAAGCGAGGGGACCAAACCTTCCCCTCAACACTAGAGGAAGCAAGGAGAGGGAGGAACACCTCACAAGGTGGCAAACTTGCCCACAAACCCTAGACTTAGGTTAATTGCAAGTAGCACTTCCAACTCTCAACAAAGCACAACCAGCCCCTAATCACTACTAAAGGTGATTAGCAAGCAACAAAGCATCAGGGTCAAGCAAAGCAAACAGGGTAAACCCTAAACGAAGGTCAGGGTCCTTACACATCCATTTATCTTTTCTTTATCCTTTTTGCATGGCAAAATAATAGTGGCATGCATGCAAGAGCATGTGTTGACCTTGCATGGCTAAGTGGCATGAAGCACCTTAAGTAAGTGACACCTATGACACTCTTTTCTATAAACCTCAAGTATAAATACCTTGACCTTCTTTTTTTGGCAAGATTTTCGGATCTAGCAAGTACCCTTTTCTCTTGTATTGAGCAACATCACTTATTGTGTTGCCCTTGGTGAAGAGGGTGAGTGGTATCGGCCAGAGAGGGAAGATATCGGCCAAGGAAGGTTAAAGCAACCAATTAAGGAGATATCACCTAAGATGAGGAAGGATATCGTGTAAGAGCTTGGAGCCCAAGTCTTGGAGCTTGGAGAAGGTCCATCCTCAACCTTGGAACGTGAAGAAGTGAGGCTTGGAGCTTGGAAGCTCAAAAGAGGATGGTTATATAACTTAAACCCCTCAATAGTATTATCCTTCTTCAATAATTATGCAATTCGTTGATTATTTGCAAATTAGGGTTTCCTATGATCAATTGATATAATCATGAGTCCCAATATGTAATTAGGACTGTTATTCATAATCTTGAATCAAATTAATGATCTTGAGGTTGATGATGATGACATCATCATTAGATACCCGATATGAGTTGATTACTCTTGTACAACCCGATATGGGTTGAAGACCTTGTAACCCGACATGGGTTGAAGACTAGGGGAAAAATGATATGGGACCCAATATGAAGAATTTCCCGATATGTAGGTAAGTCATAGTAGGTATTATGGTTGATATGAAGAACCCTTATCTATCACTTGTACATAGTACAAAGGTGAAACAAAACCTTATGCTTGATATGTGTAAAAACCCTAGAATGAGGATGGGTGCCCAAGATGGATGGCTGATATGTTGCCCAACATGCATGACCGATATGATGACCAACATGCATGGCTGATATGGTACCCTTGATGGTGCACGATATGGTACCCTTGATGGTGCACGATATGGTACCCTTGATGGTGCATGATATGGTACCCTTGATGGTGCACGATATGGTAACCCTAGGTGGCACATGATATAATAACCTAAGGGGATACACGATATGGTAACCAAGTGGATGCATGATATGGTGATAGGAGATATGCTCTATATACTGATATGAGGATGTGGTTATACCACATGATCAATTGAATACTTAACAAGACGATATATGCATGACATTATCAATCATACTACTTGATATGGTAGGCATGGCGTCAATTATTAAGATTGACTAAGTGATGAGTATGATTAATGTAATAGTGAGATACAATGAGCTTAACTTATTTGATATTGATAAGGTTGTAGACCTTAAAGGTATGAACTAAGAAATTTATATCCTAGTAAGGATGAGAGAGAATCTAAAACTTGAAGGATGAGTATGTATTTAGCATACCTTCACTCAACATGACTACATGATTCGATGATAAGGGATATGCCCTAAGCCCAGTATGATGGTGTGATTTCTCCACACAATGAAATAATTATTTGTTATGATGATACATGCATTCTCAAGCATAACAGAACAAGTATTATTGATCATGCTACTCGATATGGTAGACATGCTTTAATCCATTAAAAATATCTAAGTGATGTATGCTAAGTGATTAAGCTTAGTGATGTTAAGATAACAGACCTTAAGAGGTGAATTAAATAAGACGCAATCTATATCCTATTAAGGATAAGAGAGAAAGACTTTAACATGGGTGGTAAATATGTGGGGAAACATGTGCTGATGCTCCTATGATGAGTGGAGTATGAGTTATGGTTTGATTCTAGATATTATGATCTTGAATCCCTAATTGGTAATAAAAGAGAAATTGTAACGACCCCGCCTTCCGGTAACCCCCAATTAAGGGAGACCAGGAGGTCAGAGCCGTTATCCCAATTTCTGGATCAAAGGTTTGACAAATAATCAATAATAATTATAAAATTCTACCAGGCTATACTGAAACGTTGTGATAAAATAAAATTTTGCATACCTTTTGAAAACTTGGATTTCTAACTTCTATCCATGTATGAATTCTATTCTAACTAATCCTCCTTGCACATTAATTCATGTATTCACGATATGCCAATTTACTATTTGTCCTTTTAGGTTTGTACCTAAAATGTCGAAAAACAAAACGTCGATCATCATACAGCTGGTATGTGGGGGAAACAATAATCATGCAATTAATAAAAACATATTGCAGTCAATTACAGTTTAACAAACAACTTAACATTTTAAACATGACTGCTCAATCCATGCATACCCTAGCCTCTATGTTGTCCCTGTAGTGGACCTGGATGCTACCTTCCTTATGGCAGATCCCCATTAAACCCTGCATGATCCTACCTAACACGTAGATCAATATCTAGGGTTGAGTCGCATGGCACTACCTATAGGTAGACCAATTCCTAACTCATGGTGTGCTAAAGAGTCGCACAGCACTACCCATAGGTAGACCAATCCCTAACTCTTGATAACCTGATGGTCTCACTTAACAGGTATACCCTTTACCAAGTTACCATTTTCATCATTATTAAAGCCACAGAGGAGGACCAAGATCTGGGCCAGTCATGTGCACATATTTATGGTGATAATCATAGTCACTTTATAGTTGCATGAAATAAAAGTCATCCAAGCAGTTATTTTTAGGCAACCGATAAAATGTTCGGGAATCACCGTGAAACTAGAGCGAATAATCATAAACGTAACCACATACCAGTCAGGCTGGTTTAAGATAGAGTTAATCCAATCAATGCAATAAATTCAATAGGAAAGCAAGCACACAACAAGATCCTGAAATATGCATATAATTTCCCATCATTGATCATGCCATCAAGATCTATTAATCCTAGCTCTCTTCCTAGGATTTCTAGTCCACTTTTAGGGTTTCCATTGCAATTAGGGTTTCACTTCATTTAAACCCTAATTATCTCATCTACTCCTCATGAAAGATATTAAGGTTACCTTTTAACAACATACAACCCTACTTTCAGATTACAGGCACAATTAAAAGTCCATTAAGTCTATTGTGCCTTTTTTTCATTAAAACTACAAATTTTATCATTTTAAGTCATATTCAGATCATTAAGGCTAATTATCATCTTCCATTAGCATATTATCACATATATCAAATTAAAAGCAATCGTTTCCTCTTTTTACCCTAAATTAGGGTTTCTAAGTGCTTAATCATCCGTACTTGGTGTAAAACCCTAAATTAGTCAAATTTTCATGTAAAATAGTTTGAAACTCAACTTTAATATCCAATAGGTTGCAATTACTCAATTTCATCAATTAAGCATTATAAAGTAACCTAATTATCAATTATATTCATTAAGGATCCTTTAATCCAAATTATGTTCCAGAATCATTATATTACAGTTGTATACTGGAAATTTTTGAATTATAACCACTAAAACTCATGTTTTCCCAAATTAGGCTTTTTAGTCCATTAAACCATGTACATGATCACAAAAACCCTAAAAGCAACATAGTAATCACCCTTTTATGATTTTACCCTTTCCTTTACTCATAGGCTCTTGTAGATTGATGAATTCCATCCCGGATAGCTATTTTAGACATCCACTACAAGAGGTGGACGGTGCTGAAATGTACCTATCGCATCCCAATCTGGGCCTTGTGCTATGTCTTACCACAAAATGAGTTGTTGCTTGGTTACTTGATGAGAGATGTCTATCTTGTAGATGCCGTATGGCTTACTTCTAATGATATTGACCTATTAAAAAAATCAAGATTCATCATGATTGCTTTTATTTCATTCTAGGGTTTTTCTATCATTTAATGCATTAAAAGATGTAAAACCCTATACTTTTTTAATATCATTTACATTTAGGCTCTAATATCATTTTTATCATGTTCTATGCATGTTTCTGATAAAAAAGCACTACGTACTTGCATTTTTCGGTCGAAGGAATGATTTTTAACGAATTAATCAAGATTCACCTATTTCCTTGATTTTTTGTTCAGAGAGAAAGTAATTACCTTAAGTCAGAAAAAGGGCTAGCCATTTGATTACAGGTTGCACCGGCCGGTACATCGATCGTGTGGCTTGCATCAATCGTGCCCACTCTCACTCTACTGAATAGCAGAGGAGATCTCAGCCCTCTGTTCCTCCTACGAGTCCATGGTGCGCTCCAATCCTACGACACCTGCTCCCCTCCTCTTTCTTCATCTTTTAACTCTGCACACAGTAGTGTCGTGGCAGAGTAGCTATCAGAGGAAGGTCAATAGAGGGAGATGAGGGAAATCTAGGACTACGAGCATGCCGTTCGGGTTCATGAGGCTTGGCCAAAGCCAAGGGTTGTGCTATATATAGGTGAGGGATCCAGATTAGGGTTCCCAATCCATTGCCACCACAGAGATTTCCTGTGGTTTTGGGTGTTGCTTCCAGAACCTCCTAACCCACCTAAAACCTAGGATAGGTTGGCTCAAAATCTTCTCCTGGAGCCGCCTATCCCCTTTCCATCCTTGCACATGGTCAGGTTTGCGAGGAAATTGAGATCGAATATCTCATCTCTCTCTGATTCCTTTCCTTATCCTTCCTGGTCTAGGTGATGCTCATGCATTGTTGGATCCTAGATCCAATGGTTGTTGTACGTCTACTCATTCCTATTCTTTTTAGAAAAGAAAAATCATATGTGACATATAATACGATTTAATGGTTACCTTTCCACTTTAATAGAACTTGCAAAAATCATATCTTCCAAACTGTTTATCCAATTGATCCCAAATTTTGAGGGAGATTTAGTAATGAATTAATCACTTCTCTGCCAAATTTGGTCTCATTATATAAAAGAAAACGTGCCTTTTCTTTAGGTGTAAGATATTACTCAATTAGGCTTATTTCTTTCTTATTTTCTTATTTCCCATTATTTCTATTCCTTGTAATCCAAGAAAGTAAGTGGGGTTCTAATTATCACTCATTGTGACCAAACCCTCACTTCTCTCTTTATTTCTTGCATTATCTCCTTTATTTCAAATATTCTTGATTAATTGTTTATCTCTGGTTTTTCTTTTGATTTTGATTCCTTTTTCCATTAGAAACTATGTGGACATGAAATCTCATCCAAGATGGATCCAAATATCCACATATTTCTTGTAATATTATTATTATCTCTTATAGAGGCCAAGGCGAAAGAACTCATAAATACTTTTGCTTAATATCCATTATCATGTATCTTTTTCCATTACTTGGACTTTTCTTCTTTTCTTCTCTTTTATTATCCATTATTGGATTAATATAATAACAGGAACCACAAAATTCCTAATGTAAGGGAGATTTGCAAAGAAATTCCTTCTTTGAAGCAAAGCGTACAACTTTTTCAATTAAGTCCAAATTCACAAAACCATTATATTTCAATTATGAGAACACATGCAAAATTGGGATTGTAACATCCTTCCCCCCTTATAAAAATTTTGTCCTCAAAATTCCATCAAGCAAACAAACAATTCAGGATAAGACTTTTCCATGTCCATCATTGACCCCTATGTGACTTTACCCTATCCGTGGCGCTTCCCAAGATCCTTTATCATCACATATTCTTTTCTCTGAGTTCTTTCACCTTGGCCTCTATAAACCTCATAGGTGACTCAGGTCATTTCAACCTCCCTTGGGGCTCACTAGGTTCATTGCTCAGCACATGGCCCAGGTACCTCACATAGTGCTCTAAATTGGTCACATGGAACTCATCACACAGTACTTTATCCTGAGGGGTAAGGTCAAACATAACCTTCTCCACCAATCCATCACAAATGAACCCATGTATCGGGGACTCATCTATCTCAGCTATAGCTCAAAGGGGTCGGATTTTCATATCACATATTCACCCACAGTGAACTGCATGCCAGTCAGCTTTGCATCAGCTCACAACTCATGTTGTCCCTGGGCTCTCTTTCAGCCATTGCACGATCCAAGCGACTTCATCTGCACACACTATGGTCCTTTTCAGACCTTCATAAGGTCCCTTCACCAACATCATATTAATGAAGTGGTGACCGACTCAACCTCCCTTATAGAGCTTCTTTACATCTCGATACTAGCTATGGTGGTTATCATCACATCTTACATAAGACATGAACTGTCTCCATGTATCACCCTGAACGAGCACACATGCTCTCATCAGACCCTCTAGTCTGGATTACACTAACCATTTGTTAGGGGTGATAAACTATACTAACATCAAGTTCTTCCTACTTCCACCTCATGGAAGTGAATCTTTAGGTTATACTCAAGAACTTTTGAACTCGCATCATCGTGTAGTTGAACCATCTCTCTCTCATATGTAGTTCAACCGGATCTATCCCTTGATAGTATTCTTTCTTTCTCATGTCATCTAGGTAAGGCGATCTACCATAACTCATATTGCATCTCGACTTCCCTTGGTCCATGGGAGACTTACCACAACATCCATAGTGATGAACTCCCATTCCCTCTCAGACTCTCTTTATCCTCTATATCAATACACTGGGTTACTGGTATTCGTCCTTCACCTCCTGGCTTGCATGGCGACAAGCCACGTGCAACTTCATCTTAAGCATCCAAAGTACTACTGTCACTTACTATCTTCGTAGTACCACAGTGTATGGTGATCTTAAAATCATGATCTCATGTATGTCATGACTGATTCCTCAAAAACCCTAAAACACTCTAGTCGGGGTTTCATCACCTTCATTTCCAGAGAAGTGCATATGAGGCTCTACAACCATCCTTTTATTGCATCAAGGCCTAGGTTGGCTAACCAAACAACCACTAACTTGATCTGAGTGTTAGCCAAACTTATCTCTCCTATTTCAAACTTAGGGTTAACCTAACAACCTCTTCTAGCCTCTATCTAACTAGGCAGCTGCATCTCAACCACTTCACATCCTTATGTGTAAGGAAAAGTTGAAAATATACACCTCCATGTATTCCACTTATCATCTCATCTCAAACTCTAAGTCTATCTTCATCAAGAAAACTCAGAGCTCATCTTCTTGGTTTTCAAACTCAACCTTGTATAACTCATGCATAAGGGAAGAGGGATGACCCCAAAAGTGTCAGCACCCTACAGACCTAGAGGATATGACCAAGGATTGTGTGGTAATCCAAGTAGGTTCGAGACTAGTTTTTCATGGAAGTAACCTTGATATTGAGATGATTGTGATGTAGAGACATAAGTTGCACGTTTCAAATTAGATTTGAAGGTGTACTGGCAAGGTGGGAAGTACCATCTCTACTCTTGGAACATGAAGAACTATGTATTTGGACGGCTGCCAAATGCTTATTTCATCTTGTTATGGGAGTGAGAGATAGGACAATACGCATACCATACACCAGGAATAAAGATGAGGTGAGTGGAAACGTTGCTATGTGGTATGAGGACATAGATGATAACATACCCTTGTAGAGTGATATGTGGATGGTTTACAAACAATAAGAGAAATAAGTTAGTCATCTTATATTACTCAAGGATGTTGATGTCCATCTTGATGAAGAATGTATGAAGAGTTTCAATAATATGAATGAATCTCTTATTTCAACTTCTATCATTCAAGCACCCAACTGGTCACAATCATTTGAGATCATGTGTGATGCTAGTGATTATGTAGTAGGAGTCATGTTGGGTGAATGCATGGATAAGTAACATCATGTTATCTATTATGCCTCCATGACTCTACATGAATACTAAAGAAATTATGAAATAATTGAGAGAGAATTGCTAGCACTAGTACTTGTCTTTGATAAAATTATATCATACCTTGTGGGCTCAAAAGTTATTATTTTTATTGATCGTGTTGCAATACGATATACACTGACAAAGAAGGATGTAAAACCTACACTAATTTTGTTGATCCTTCTTCTACAAGAGTTTGATCTTGATATATGAGACAAGAAGGGTAGTGAAAATGTAGTTGTTGATCATTTGAGTCGCCTTCATGTTCATGATACATACATTGTACCCATCAATGATTGTTTACCAAATGACCATCTCATGAAGGGCTTTTCCCCCTTTCCTTGGTATGTCAATTTTGTTAACTATCTTGTCACAAACTTTCTTCACCGAGAGTGCGCTGGTAACAAAAAGAAGAAACTCATGAATGATTTTAGTTAATCTTATTGGAATGAATTGTATTTTTTAAAATATGTGTTGATGAACTCTATCAACATCGCATTGCTGAGGAGGAAGCCCCTATAATTCTAGAACAATGCCTTTCAGTCCTATTGGAGTCCATATGAGTTATAATATCACTGCACTAAAGGTACTACAATGTGGATTCTTTTGGCCAATGATATCCAAGGATTCCTACAAATGTTTGCTATCTTGTGACATGTCAAAGGTATATGAACACCACTAATAGAGATGAAATTCTATTATAGATTTTGTATTAGTCAAAATATCTTAATGATTGGGGTGTGGACTACATGGGAGCATTTTCTCCTTCATATAGCTTCTCTTACATCTTGGCTGTAGAAGATTGTGTCTCTAAATAGGTAGAAGCCATACCCACCACGACTAGCTATTCAAAGCATGTTATCAAGCAATTCAAGGACATTGTCTTTCTACATTTTAGAGTTCCTCACTGTTATTTTGGATGGAGGTTCACATTTTTTGGAATGAAGTTTTAGAATTTGATTAAAGAAATACAACATGCATCATAAAGTACCATTCCCATATCACCCACAAACAAGTGCGCAAGCGAAGGTATCAATCGATAGCTCAAGGTTATTCTAGATAAAGCATTAACTCTAATATGAAAAATTGGTCCAACAAAATCTATGATGCTCTCTGGGCTTACTCAACATCATATAAGACACCTTCCACCCCATTTTGTTTAGCTACTATATGGAAAGTCATGTCATATCCTTGTCAGATTAGAACACAAGACCTTATGGGCCATCAAGTAGTTGAATTTTGATTTGAAGAAAGTTGGCAAGAATATGTAATTACAGTTTCAAGAGCTCTTATAACTCAAATTGATTACATATGAAAATGCACAGATCTAAAAAGAGAGAACAAAATTTTGGCCCTAGGATCATCTAAAGAGGAAAGATGTACAAGTTGAGCACCAAGTTCTGGTTTTCAACTCACAACTTAGATTTTTTCTAGGTAAACTCAATGATGTTGGTCTGGACCAAACATCATGCTACATATCTACCACAAGGTTCTTTCATACTATGGAGTGAGAAGTCTAGAATTTTTTTGGCAAACTGTCAACATTTGAAGACATATTTCATTCTAATAGACACGAATACCAAACTACCTCTTTCTCTTTCTAAACCCATTCAACCTGATAATTGAGTTCATGCATCAAGACAACACCATAAAACATAACCTCCTATCAGGAGGAAACTTGATTATTACTTTAGTTCTGCTTTTAATTTTTTATTATAAATTGTTTGCATACATTAGATAATGTACCACAAGATGAAAAATTAAGTTCTAACAGTTACCATTTTTAGTAGATGGAGGATATCTTGCAGATAGGAATGAAGCCACATCTCATAGTCCAACCAGCACAATTATTCCCCTCCATCTTGGATTTACTACTTTCTCAAGGAAGTGCAAAATTTATAAGATCCAGGTGGTGGGTGGGTGGTATGTTTTTCTTTTTCCTTCCACACCTATTTGTTTCTGACTTTCGATTCCATCATTGTGTTTACCAAAAAACTCAAAAAAATCCATTTTTATGATAACTGAAGTCATTATCTGGTTGTCTTCATTCAAATTTCAATTTTACATCACATTCACTGTTAGAAAAAATATGGCATCATATATGGTAGTGGAAAAAAAATCCACTTGCCATATTCCCCATTGTATAGTAGATCATGTTAACAACTATGAGAAGGGAAAATAGGTTGAAAGACATATACCTGGTCCTAGATGAAGTCCAACAATAATGCTTGCTACAACATGCTACTTCATTGAGTTTTACCTTGATGAATGTTGCTGTCGTCCTCTTGGTCTGGCACCACAAATGGTGGTTGACGCTGTCCTCCTAGCAGAACGAAGAACCTCCTTTCCTCTGTAGTAGTCCATGTGGACCACTGGGAACTCATGTCGTTCTATATGAATGGACAAGAATGAGTTGTCCCTTCTAGTTGACATGCTAGCATCAACTTGCTCTCGCACAATTGTATTTCCCTAAGTATTTCTCCCTGTGATAGGTAGAACATGCTCAGGCTCTCTTGTTTACTACATCTAGAGAAGACATTAATTTTTAGAGCTAATAGATGTGTCTAGGAAGCCTCTAGTACCCCTCTATTTATAGGAGGGTCAAGGTTCCCAATCTAAGGCGATGAAATTTCATAAATTTTTACAACATGCAAAAATCAAACTGATCAGTTCACCAGTGAATTGGATGGTTCACATATGAGACAATTGGTTCAACAATTGAACTAATTATTTCACTATGTTTCCTATTCACAATTATTTTAGCAATTATTATTTGATTAATGCACAACATGACGTCAGCATCAATCCTTGATCCAATCAAATTGATCTACCAAATGGTCAGTTCACAACCTAGGTCGATCGGTTCATGCACCTAAGCCAATCGGTTCACTTGTTGAACTAATCATTTCAGAATGTCAATTTCCAATCTTGTTTAAACTTGAATACCTAACACAATCAATGTTAAACATCATTCATGAGTAAACTCCTATTCCAAGTGCTTTCCTATACTTCTGACCCTACAAGTCCAAAATTATGTTGGCTGTGAATATCCATAAATAATTAATGACATCAAAAGCAAAGATTGGTATCTAGCAAGACATCATTACTACCCTAGTAATTTGGAAAGTTTAAGAACAACTTCCACCTACAATCTGTGGTTTATGTTACATAGATTGTGTACTTCCTTTGTCTCTGATATCTAGATTGAACTTGAGGCATGGAATAGTCATCCTCTTCAATGTTCAGTCCATGTTCCTTGAACTTGAGTAGACTATTTGAGATATATGTAAGCTCAATATCATATATTGACTCACATGCATGTGTCCATGCAATTCTCAGTCTCTCTTCTCAAGTGGCCATGATATCATACTCATATAGGATAGACAAATCCCATCAACATCACTCACAATCATCACCACTTGTCAGAATGCACCCACGAACCACCTTCATAGAAACCCTTATTTAAGGTCACGATGGATGATGTCAAAGTACATCAAATGACATGTGATGAGCATAGTGACTTTAGGTCTAAGAACCACAATCACCACCGTCACTATGTGAGATGATTCTGACTACCAATTATGGTTTCTATGTATCACTCTCAAGGTGGGTTTCTCCGATACACTATTGCCTAACAAGTAGTTATCTGTTTGGTTTGATACCACATATCATGACTAATGAGATTTTGTCATCAACCAACACATACTCTAGTCTTAAGTGTTATAGTTGTCTATTATCCTTCCATAATAACATTCGACTAGAGACATAAAAAGAATGTATAACTCTTGAAATCTGTATGATCACATTGTTTAGGTCCTCAACCCAAGGACATACTTCATTGAGTAATATCATTCTTTAGACATTTATTATGTAACATCATTATCTCATAACTGGATAAAATAGAATAAATTTGAAGTTTGTCTTTATTATTAATAAAATTGTTTACAATTTTTGTCATTAAAATCATCATATGATTGTCTCTATGGGAACACATACTAATAGACTCCAACTTGCATTTAGCTAGTCACCCATGAACTTAATCCCAAGTTATGTAACATGACCATCATCATTCTAATGTGATAGTGCTTTTTCAAGGGGTCAGCAATATTATTCTCAATTGGCACTCTAGAATTCTTCACATCTCCTCAATCTATGATTTCTAGTATGAGATGGAACCACCTTTGTGTGTGCTTAGGATGTGAATGTGATCTGGGTTCCTTAGCTTGTGCAATAGCTGCATAGTTGTCACAATATAGCTCAATTGCATCATTGATGCTTGGAACCACCCCAAGTTCAAAAATGAACTTCTTGATCCATATAGCTTCCTTGGCTGCATCAAATGTAGAAATATACTAGACCTCTATTGTAGAATCTTCAACTATCTCTTGCTTGGAACTCTTCCAGGTTACAACATTGTTCTTGAGGCAAAACACAAATCCTAATTGTGATCGATAATCATCTTTGTTAGTTTGGAAGTTTGCATCAATGTAACCTTTTACGACCAACTCTTCCTCACCACCATAGACAAGAAATTGACCATTAGTTCTTCTCAAGTACTTAAAGATGTTCTTCATGGAAGTCTAGTGGGCATCTCCAAGATTTTACTTATCTTTGCTTGTCATGTTAAAGGCATATGAGACATCAGGATAAGTACATAGCATTACGTACATGATAGATCCAATTGCATATGCATATGGAGTCTCACACATGTATTCCCTTTCTTCACAAGATTTTGGACATTGCTCTCTAGAGATAGTAATGCCATGAGACATGTGTGGCTTGCCTCTCTTTGAGTTCTTCATGCTAACCCTCTTCAACAATTTTTCAATGTATGTGCTCTGACTTAGTCTAATAATCCTTCCAGATGTATCTCTATAGATCTTGATTCCTAAGATATAGGATGCTTTTCCTAAGTACTTCATACAAAATGTATTTCCTAGACAAGTCTTTACCATCTGTAAAGTAGGGATGTCATTCTCCATCAATAGTATGTCAACTACATACAATATGAGGAATACCATCATGCTCGCCACTAACCTTCTTGTATATGCACGGTTCATCTTCACTATTAATAAAGCTAAACTCTCTTATTGTTTCATCAAAATAGAGATTCCAACTATGAAATGCTTGCTTCAATACATAAATTGACCTTTGTAGCTTACATACTTTATTTGCATCCTTTGGATTTATAAAACCCTCAAGTTGTTTCATATACACATCCTCAAGAAGATTCCCATTCAGGAATGCAATTTTAATATCCATCTGCCAAATCTCATAGTCATGATAAGTTGCAATGGAAAGCATGATCATGATGGACTTAACCATGGTAATTGGAGAAAAGGTTTTGTCATAGTCAACACCTTGAACTTGTTTGAAACCCTTTACAACCAATTGACCTTTGTAAGTTTATACATTACCATCCATGTTAGTATTTTTTGAAGACCCATTTGCACCCTATGGGTTTTACCCCTTTAGGTGGATCCACCAAGGTCAATACCTTGTTGGTGTACATGGATTCTATATCAGATCTCATGGCTTCTACCCACTTCTCAAATTCTGACCTTTAACAACTTCTAGGTAGGTAACTACCTCATCACCAATGACCAACTCATTGCCTTCTTGAGTCACAGGATAACCAAATATTTCTATGTCAAGGCATGTCCTACTAATTCTGTGAGGTTTTTGTTCTATTTGAGGAACTTGATATTTCATAATGGCTTATGATTCTCTATGTTACTCTTGTACCTATATAGGTTCAATGCCCTCTTGTTGGTCTTGAACCTCTTTGAGTTCTATTTTCCTGCCACTGATTCATTTGGAAATGAATTCCTTTTCTAGGAATGCAACATCTCTGAAAAAAAACACATTTTTGTCAGATGGAATATAAAAGTAGCATCCTTTGGTTTCCTTAGGAATCCACCAAAATAGCATTTATCATATTTGGGACCAATCTTTTTGGGAAACTACTTTATCACATAAGCTTCACAACCCCAAATCTTCATGAAAGACACATTTTTGATGCTTTCCATACCATATCTCATATGGTGTCTTTTGAACCGATTTAGATGGTACATGGTTTAGTGTAAATGTGGCAGTTTTAAGAGCATATCCCCAGAAGGAAGTGGAAAGATTAGAAAAACTCATCATTGATTGCACATGTCTAGCATTGTGTGATTCTTTCATTCTGATACACCATTGTGTTGTGGTGTTCTAGGTGGATTCCATTGTGATATGATACAACAGGCTCATAGAAGGTCCTCAAAATCTTGGCTTCAGTATTCTATTCTCTTGCAAAGTTGGATTTGTACTTCAATCATGAAATCTTTGAACTTTTCAAGAGTTTTGGACTTATCTTTTATTGAGTAAACATACTCATACCTATTGAAATCATCAGTGAAGGTAATGAAGTATTGATACCCACTTATAGAATTTGTTCTAAAAGGGCCGCATACATTAGTATGTATGAGTCCTAACAGATAACTAGCTCTCACTATTGCCAGTGAAAGGATTTTTGGTCATCTGGCCGAACACACAAGATTCACATGTCTCTATTGATTCAAAATCAAAAGAGTCTAGATAACCATCTTTGTGGAGTCTATATATGTGATTCTGATTGATGTTTCCTAGATGTAAATGTGATAACACCCATTTTATGGTTGTTAGAGATTATATTTTTCTATCAAAACAACCTCCAAACCTAACTTCCTCTTTGTTTTATCTTATTTGTTGTAAAGAAATCATGCCCACTATGCCCCTGACAATATTTCCCATCTTTTGCAGAGTTTCTCTTATTTCTTCCACAAAAGGGTACCAATGGGCCCTTCAGGCCCATCAGCAATGAAGTACCCATCCTGACCCAGTAGTGTGTGAGGTGACACACCCTCCTACCTATCATGGTCGCTGCCTGATACAATGCCAACTCGACACGGGTGTGTCATGCAGGAGCCCTGGTCGCTGCAGTTCTTTACCCAATAAGGTGCCTTACTCATCATGGTTCGCCACCCGACGAGGTCAATTACACGATACAGCTACAACTCAGTGTAGTATCCCGCCAAGGTCCTATCCCACCACGATTGTGCATGATACACTCGCTGCCCAAAATGATTGATGGCCTAACACGCATGCTAGGCGACAGACTTATCAGCCCCCTCCCGATGACCTCGAGAATGGTGTCGGAAGGAAGGACACATGGTCCAATAAAAGCCACTACTCCCATCAAATCGTTTCCTATAAATAGAAGCTACAAACCTACGATGGGATGGGCCAGACCCTAGGAGAGCTAACTCTTAGAGCACATGAGCTATTGCATCGAGTCCCAAAGTCTGTCGAGCGATACTAGGTGAGCACACCCCCAACCCGAGAGGGATGGGGGGAGTTCACTTAGAAACTGTTCTGGTAGAAACAAGCAGTGTGACATGACCGTCAAGGCTACTTCAACATGTAAAGTCCCTACCTGGTATTCAACCCGAGGTGGATTGCCCACCTATACCCAACACAAGGAACTTGAGAGCCTTAAGATAATGTTTACCCGATATGTATCTTAACCCGACATGGTACCCAACCCGATATGGTCTACTCATCATGGCTGCAACCCGACACAACCATATCGGGTAGAGAGTCTATCTTGATATGCCCCTTACCCATCAAGGTTCACAACCCGACACGGTCAAGAACCCGACATGGTCATACTGGGTAGACATTATCTTAGGTGTCTGCTGCTATGTACTTCGATCTCATAAATCAGGGAGATCGATACCTATCTTCCCTTTTACAACATTTAATTTCCTTTAATTACAACATTGTAACTAAACCTTTATGTCTCTTTATGATTATTGGAATCTATGGAGTTTAGCTCATATTGTTCTGTGTGTGGCTTCCTTTCGTTGGATGATTTCTTTATAGCATCTAAGTTCTAGTCTCTTCTTTCCGAATCATGCTTTTGATTAGCTATCGAATTGTGTTTCTTGTTTTGACTCCTTTGAGAGAGGGATGTTGTAAACTCTAGAGCTTGGTCTAATTCGGGTGTACGAGAGTACCCAGAATCAGGGTTGCCTTGGCCCATCTTTCCACTCTAGTCCATGCCTTGTACCCTTGAGAGAGGAAATTAGTGCATGGCTAGTTGGAATCTTCTTTGAGAGAAGAAGGCGCAAGATGTAGACTGCCGCCTCTTGTTACGATTAGGTTTTCCTCCTTCGTGCTATACTCCAAAGATAGTCTTATCTCCTCATTCTCCTTTATACAAAAACTTCCATAAAAACTGCTAAACCCCAAACTTTAATCCTTCTGGTAACTCCCTTTGGAGATAGGTTTTTAGTTTGATTATTTATGATTCTTTCTCATTACATAAAACCTTATCCTTCAATTTTTTGACGTGCCAAGACAAATAAAACTTGAGTTCCAAAGTGCTATTCTTCCAATCCCTGTGTTCGACTCTGAACTACTCCGACCCTGTGCTAGTTGCATGAGTCTTAAACATTCGAGTATTATAAATTACTAAAGTTTGATGACCTAGACATGTCTCCATTTTTGGACCCACATTTAAGTCTTGTCAACTTTTTGGCACCATTGCTGGGGATTCGGCAACGAATAAAATTCTACAAACTTGAGTTTTACTTGCACTTTGCCAAAAACCTTGTACATATGCATATACTATTGCAAATATTTACTGCACATAGTTTATACAACACACTCACACTTTCACACTTCTTCTTTTCTGGTACTTCTTCACCTCTTCGAGCCATCCTTGTGTCTGACGAGCCATGGCTGAGCAGGGTCCCGAGGCTCAGTACCTGTGTTCTTTTGTCCAAGTTAGGGCAAATGAAGAGAGGAATACAGTAGTGGAGGAACCACTCAATGTAGCCAACTTTGAGTTGAAGCTTGCTTTCCTCCAATTGTTGTAACACAATCGGTTTGGAGGGAATACCATAGAAGAGAACCCGTACAACCACCTTACAATGTTCAAGAGGACTTGCAAGACTTTTAAGATCAACAAAGTCCCAATATCTCACAGTTACACCCAATGATTTCCCTTCTCCCTTAGAGACAAAGCCTTGGAGTGGTATACTAGTCTACAAAATGGAAGCCTCCCTAATTGGGAGCATCTAGCCAATGCGTTTATCGCCAAGTTCTTCCCTATAGAGAGGACGATCAAATGCCAAAATAAGATAACAAGATACTCGTAGAAAGTCTCGGAGAACCTGCATGAGACCTGGGAGAGGTTCCAAGGCTATAAGAGGGAATGCCCACACCATGGTTTTTCTGAGCCCAAGTTGATCACTACTTTTTATAATGGGTTGTGCACCGAAAAAAGGAAATCCCTGAATGCTGCAGCTGGCAGTGATTTCTTGGGACTCAATGCTCAAAGGGCCAGAGAGATTATAGATAATATGGCCACGAATTAGCAAGATAGTGAGTATCATAGAGAGTCAACTAGCCACATCACTCCTGGATAATCGAAGGCAATTGAGGCACTAGCGGCTAAGTTGGACAAGATAGTAACTGACGTCAGGTGGTAGTGAGAAGCTGTGTCACTTGTGGGGAGCCAGACCACCTGTCTGACTTCTGCCCACACACGGCCGTTCATGGCGAACATGATGATAACAACACAGAAAACGTGAGCTATGTCCAATATCAACGCCACAATCACCCTGGTTTTTCTTACAAGTTCACCAGCGCGGCTGAGAATTCTCATCAGCTGGTGGGTGGAACTTCTTTTGGAGGACCGCACAATCAGCAACGCCAAGCAGGTTTCCCGCAACAAAGAATTTACCAACAGGGCCAGCCACAATGACCGTCGGTGATGATAGAGTTGATGTCTTTTGCTAAGAAGCAGAACGATCTGAATGGAAAGCTACATAAAAGTTCCGTGGACAACACGACATTGCTCAAGTTGATGCAACAACAGATGAGAGGTTTTTCAACTCAGATAGGAGAGCTCTAGCAACACAACAAGAAGATTGACCAGTAGCTGGCAAGCCTAGCCCAGAGTATCAACCACCAAGTAGGATGATTCCCCTCCAGTACGGAGGTTAATATGTGTGGGAATGAAACCGCGAAGATGGTCATGCTAAGGTCAGGCACAATAATGCAGTCAGGAGTAGAGAAGAGAGAAACAACAGTGACAACACCAGTTGAGGATGTTACTCCTGAGGAACCAGAAGCAGTACCCACGAAGCTGAAGAAAGTAACAACAAGAGGAGATGACGACACAACTTCCGATGAGCATCTGGATAGGTATGCACCTTGCTTACCTTTCCTACACAAGCTGGTAAAGTCACAGTTGAAGAAGAGGTACGAGAAGTTCATGGCTGTAGTAAAGAAGTTGCACCTCGACATCCCATTCTTGAATGCTATCGAGGAGATGCCCACCTTCACAAAGTTCCTGAAAGACTTGATCTCGAGAAAGAAAAGAGGAGAAGACGTTGAAACCGTGAAGCTAGCACAAATGTCCAGTCCCTTTGTCAAGGCAAATATGCCTTCTAAGAAGAAAGACCCTGGAGCCTTTGTCATCCCCTTTCAAGTTGGGGACAACATGACCCGTAAAGGTATGGCAGACCTGGGAGAAAGTATTAGCTTAATGCCCTTGTCCCTTGCAAAGAGGTTAGTACTTACCGATATGGTAAGTACAAATATGAGAATCCAGCTTGCAGATCACACCTTCACCAGACCGGTTGGGGTGGTTGAATATGTGCCCATTAGAGTTGGATGGTTCTTTATACCCTGCGACATCATTTTCATCAACACCGTGGAAGACCCTAGCTACCCCATTATCTTCGGGCGACCCTTCCTTGCAATGGGTAGAGCACTCATTGATGTGGAGGTGGGTATGATAACAATCAAAGTTGGAGGAGAACACATCGACTTCAACATCTGCGATTGTATGAAATCCCGCTTATTCTTTGAGTCCTCTTATTTTGTCGAAAGCTATAAGCAACTCTACAATTAGGTAAGGGAAGAAAAAGCTATAGTAGACCCACTGATGCGCGCTTTAGCTGGTGAAGCACAGGTGGTCGAGGACCCAAAAGTGAAGGAACTATTGGCATTTTTGGAAGCCGAAGATCCGTCCGAAGCAGAAGACCCAGCGGAGACAGTGATGTATGATGCCCTACAAAGTGGACCTGTCAAAGAACAAGAAGAGAAGACCCCGCCCGAGTTGAAGGTTTTGTCAAAAGGTTTGGAGTAC
Source organism: Alisma plantago-aquatica (assembly GCA_963693085.1). Taxonomy (NCBI): domain Eukaryota; kingdom Viridiplantae; phylum Streptophyta; class Magnoliopsida; order Alismatales; family Alismataceae; genus Alisma; species Alisma plantago-aquatica. The sequence goes on from OY856410.1 coordinate 54,828,571, forward strand.
CATTTCCTGGACGAAGAAAAGATGAACCCAGTCATCATCAATTCTGAGCTGACTGATAGTCAGAAGGAGAAACTACTTGTGGAGCTGAAGCTAAGAAGGAAATCCCTAGATTACTCGATTGGAGACCTAAGGGGGATCAACCCTTCTGTGTGTATGCACATAATCCACATGGAAGAAAATTTCAAGCCTTACGCCCAACCACAACGAAAGATGAACAAGAAGTTGTGAGAGGAGGTCAGCAAGGAAGTTGTGAAGCTCTGTGATGTCAGAATTATTTACGCCATTAGTGACAACACGTGGCTGAGTCCCATTCAGGTAGTTCCGAAGAGGGGGGCATAACGTTGATCAAGGGAGAAAACAGATTTGAAGTTGCCACCAAGACTGTCATTGGTTGGTGGATGTGTATAGACTATAGAAAGCTAAACACTACCACCCACAAGGACCACTTCCCTCTCCCATTTATCGATCAGATGCTTGAACGCCTGGCCCACCACTCATACTTTTGATGGTTAGATGGATGTTCGGGGTTCTATTAGATCCCCATTCATTCGGATGACCAGGAGAAAACTACCTTCACACGCATTTATGGAACTTTTGCTTTTAGAAGAATGCCCTTTGGGCTTTGCAATGCAGCCACAACCTTTCAGCGGTGCATGAACGCCATATTCACAGATTTCCTGGAAGATAAGATGGAAGTCTTCATGGATGAATTCAATGTTTATGGTAGATCTTTTGGTGATTGCATGAATAACCTTCCTTTGGTAATGAGGAGACGTGAAGAATAGAGTCTCACCCTTAATTGGGAAAAGTGCCATTTTATGGTAAAGGAAGGAATCATTCTAGGACATAAGGTGTCCAATAAAGGCATTGAGGTTGACCAATCTAAGGTGGAGACGATAGCAAAGCTTCCTCCACCCTCCTCTGTGATAGGATTCAGAAGTTTCTTGGGTCATGCCAGCTACTACTGAAGGTTTATCAAGGACTTCTTAAAGATTGCAAAGCCTCTATCAAATCTGCTGATGAAGGATGTGAAATATGATTTTATAGAAGAGTGCCTGACAACGTTCTCCACTTTGAAGGATGCTTTGGTCTCCACACCCATTCTCCATTCCCTCGACTAGAATCTTCCCTTCGCGCTTATGTGTGATGCTAGTGATTTTTCCATAGGCACAGTCCTTGGGAGAAAAAAAGAAGATAAAAAGAACCATGTGATCTTCTATGCTAGTAAGACGTTGGACAAAGCATATATGAACTACAACACCATTGAGAAAGAAATGCTAGCCATTGTCTATGCATTTGACAAGTTTTGATCTTACCTTGTGGGTTCTAAAGTGATTGTTCACACCGACCACGGAGCCATTAAGTATTTGATGCAAAAGAAAGATGCTAAGCCTAGGTTGTTGCACTGGGCATTGTTGCTACAAGAGATTGATCATGATATAATAGACAAGAAAGGTTCTGACAACGTGGTCGCTGACCACCTATCAAGGATCAGGGTGGAGGATGACCACCCGCTGTCAATAAATGAAAGCTATGTTGATGAGGCAATCTATGTTGCCTAGATGTCCAATCCTAAAGGGCCATGGTACGCCGACATCTGTAACTACCTTGCCTGCAAACAACTACCCCCAGAAATGTCTTACAATCAGAAGAAGAAATTCTTCTCTGATCAGAAGAACTATTACTGGGATGACCCTCTGTTGTTCATGCATTGCGCTGATAGCCTATACATGAGGTGTATACCTGAGGAAAAAGCCCCAAAGAACTTATTTGAGTGTGACTCCTCTCCCTATGGAGGGCACTTGGGTGTTGAAAGAACCGCGACCAAGGTTCTCCAGTACGGCTTTTACTGGCCCACTCTTTTCAAGGATGTTCACGCCTTTGTCAAAGCCTGCAATGAGTGTCAAAGAATCGGGAATATTTCCTGTAGGAATGAGATGCCCATGTCTGAATTGATTGAAGTGGAGATCTTTGACATATAGGGGATAGAGTACATGGGACCTTTCCCTTCATCATACAGTTTCAAGTACATTCTTTTTATGGTGGATTACATCTCCAAGTGGGTAGAAGCCATACCCACCACCATGTGTGATGCTAAGTAAGTTATAAAGCTTTTTACTAAAATCATCTTCCCAAGGTTTGGAGTCCCTAGAACAATTATCAGTGATGGTGGATCTCACTTTGACAAAAGGCAATTTGAGTCACTCCTACGTAGATATGGCATTCGACACAAGGTTGCCACACCATACCATCCACAGACATCTGGTCAAGTTGAAGTTTCTAACCGGAAAATTACGCAGATCCTGGAGAAAACAGTCAGAAAGTCTTGGAAAGACTGGTCAGCCCAGTTAGATGATGCTCTCTGGGCATACAAGATAGCATATAAGACATAACTCGACACCACACCTTATCGTATGATATACGAGAAAGCATGTCATCTACCTTTTGAGTTGGAGCACAAGGCATTATGGGCCATTAAATGTCTCAATATGGATCTATCCCTGGCCAGAAAGAAGAGGTTCCTCCAGCTCCAAGAACTTGAAGAAATTAGGCTTCACACCTATGAGAATGTAAGAATCTACAAGCTGAGGACAAAAGTCTGGCATGATTACCACCTTCGAAAGAAAAACGTCAAAGAAGGTGACAAAGTTTTGTTGTTTAAATCCTCTATTTCACTTTTTCTAGGGAAGCTGTAGACTAGGTGGTCTGGACCGTTTGTGGTAGCAAAAATGTATCTGTCAGGAATGATGGAGTTGTACGACAAAGATGATCCCGTGAAGGTCTTCCCAGTCAACGGACACTGAGTAAAGGTTCTACAAAGATGAAGCTTTCACAAGGAGGTCTGAGTTGCTCCTGCACGATGTCGAAGCCACACCTACCGAAGAAGCGTAGCGAGAGATGAAGATGTCGAGCTAACGAAAGAAACCATAGCGCTCCTTGGGAGGCAGCCCAAGCTTTTAATTTCCTAGAATAGGATGTTATTTCCTTTCCCTGTAAAGAACATTATGAACACGATAACCCGAGTAGCCATTAGCCTCTACTATGTGGGATGATTAGAAACCAAGTTAAGGGGAAATGTTGCTATCAAGTGGCAGAATGAGTCCAGGCGGAGAGGCGATAGAGGAGGTGACGGCGGGAGGGTCATCAGCCTCGTCGAATCTGATCGATCCTATCACCTCTGATCCAAGGAAGGCTGTCTATAGCATCTCTGTTGCAAAAGAGGCGAAGTCATGGATAGATCTATTCAAGGAGAAGAAGAACGGAGACCCTATCAGCCTAAAGAAGACACATATTGAAGTCTTAGATGGAAAGCTGGTATACTCGAAATCCATTATAGAACGGAATGCTGAGAGATGGAGCAGGGCCGCTGCAGGGTATGTAGTTGGTCTGGAGCCAAATTGGCCAATTCTAGCTCGTCATCTAGCACAAATCTGGAAAGCTAAGGGCTCCATCGAAGTGATATCCATAGGTCGGGGCTGTTTCATTGTGTTGTTCTCTAACAACGAGGATCTGAATACAACTATTGACGGAGGTCCATGGTTTGTTGCGGGGAAGCTGCTAATCATAAAGAAATGGGAGAGGGGTGAACCCCTAGAGAAGGCGAAGCTCACTGAAGTTCCGATATGGCTAAAGATATTCAGCCTGTCGCTTGAGCTGTGGGATGTCGAGATGTTCAACAGGATTGGATCTTTCCTAGGCGTGCCTCTGAAACTGGATAGACTAATGAGTGAATTTATTAGGGTCGAATATGTTAGACTGCAAGTCCTGATTCCTTTGGACTTCTCATTTCCCAAATAGCTTCAAATCATCAGTGACGATGGCCAAAGTGATATCATCTCTTTTGAATATGAGTGAAAGCCGCATAGGTGTTTGATCTGTGGTCTCTATGACCATGAGGTGAATCTATGTGGCTCTATGCCTGCTCCAAACAAAGATCCTGTGAAGAAAGTGTCTAGTGAGATATCTAAAAAGAATGGGTGGGTTCCAAAAGTAGTTACAGAAAGCAGTAAGAATGATGAGAGTGATATCTTTATTGATGCAGAGGAAATCATTCAGGAAGCTAGTATGGATCATTTAAGTAAAGAGATCTCTGGTCCTGAGCCTGTTGTTGTAACTCGAGACAGTGAAGTCTAGGTTGCTGTAACTGAAAGCAGACTAAAGGTAACAAACAACACATCTGTTGTGGAAGCAGTAAAAGATAAGGAGAAGGTGGTGGATACAATTACCCCTAATACTTCACCTGAGATTGGATGGGAGATGAGAGGTAGAAAATCTAAGTCTCCTCTGTGAGTTATTCCAAAGTATGTGATCAACAGGAGTATCCCTTCATCTTTAAATAAGTATTCACTCTTGTCAAACTTTGAAGAGAAGGAGGATGGTTCAAACCTACCCCCTAATGATTAGTCCTTTTACTATTATCTCCTGGAATGTGAGGGGAGGTGCCAATAAAATTCCCCACATTCAAAAGGAGTTAAAGAGGAACAAGGAAGATATTCTTATTATCCTAGAATCCAGAGTCCAAAAGAAGGATGTTCAGTCTTCTGTAGATTTGGTTTGGCAAGGAGCCCAGTATGTAGATAATTCTGATTTTTATTCATATACGAGAATCATTGTGTTATGGATGGATAAAGACATTAGTCTTGTTAAGAATTTGGTGAATGATCAAATTCTGCAATGTGTCATCAAGAAGAACAATATTGTTTTTGAAATGTCTGTTGTCTATGGGGAAAATGGTGATGGTGATAGGATGACTCTTTAGGACTCTATTATTAACATCTCGAGGCTGAAGCCTGCAAATTGGTGCATCTTAGGCGATTTTAATGCAGTAAGGCTGAGCAGTGAGAGGCTGGGTAAACACCCGCCTACTAACAGAAGTATGAATGATTTTAACCATGCTATTAGCTATGCTGACCTTATGGAATTTCCAACTAAGGGGCAATTCTTTACTTGGGATAGCCATAGAAAGAAAGGATTAAGTACCTTCTCTAGAATTGATCATGCCTTCTGTGACATGAACTTTCTCAATAGTTTTCTTCAATGTTGGGGTGAGGTTATCACTTTTGTTGTGGGGGATCATAGAATCATTGCCATTCGGCTTGATAGAGGAAAAAGTGGTTTCACTCCTTTTCGTTTTATAAACTCATGGACTAGTATCAGGTCTTATAGAAGTATTATGGAATCTGCTTGGAAGGAGACAGTTTGTAGCGGCACACCTATGTTTAGAGTCTACAAAAAACTCCATGATGTTACCAATGCTCTTTGGAAATGGAATAGAGAGGAAGTGGGGAATTTTCTTTCTAAGGATAGGGAGCTTGAAAATCAGGCTAAGTTTATGCAGGAGGTTGTAGATGCAGATCTGACTAATGAAGGGAAACATAAACAACTTACTGCCCTTAGATTTCAAGCTGTTCAGGCTCTTAGGGATGAAGAGAGCTTTCTTAAACAAAAAAGTAGGGTCCAATGGCTAAAGCTTGGCGACAAGAACATGACCTTCTTCTATGCATCCATTAAAAATCGCAGGTTGAGGAATAGTATTAATGTTTTGCATGACCTGAATGGTGACTGCATCTATGATATTGAAGCTATTCGAAGTACTATTAAAGGTTATTATGAGAACTTGTTTAATGGGACTCCAAATGACTTAGTTGAATGGCATGAGGAGTGGATTATCCCTAAGATATCTAGTGCTCATTATGACGAACTGAGGAAAGTTGTTTCCAGGTCTGAAATAGAAGATGTTATGAAAGGTATAAAGGATGAGAAAGCTCTTGGGCCTGATGGTTTCAATGCTGTGTTCTTCAAATATATTTGGGATGTTATAGGAGATGATATTGTTAGAGCCGTTCCAAACTTCTTTAGTTCTGGGAAGCTACTCAAGGAATGCAATAGCACTATGATAACTCTAATTCCCAAGAAGCATGGGGCTACTGAACTCAAAGATTTTAGACCCATATTGCTTTGTAATGTCATTTATAAGATTATAACGAAAATTATGGCTAATAGAGTCAAGTATATTCTACCCTCTATTACTGACTCTAATCAAGCTGCTTTTATTTATGGGAGAAGAATTGGCGATGCTATCCTTTTAGCTAATGATGTTCTTAGTAATTTTGTGAGTTCTCAAAAGGTGATGTGCGTTAAGGCTGACTTAGCCAAGGCTTATGATATAGTGAGATGTGACTACATCCTCTTCCTTTTGGAAAAGATGGGGTTCCCTGATTGTTGGCTTAACTAGATTCATGCAACTTTTAGTAGTTCCTCCTACAAAGTTCTCGTGAATGGTTCACCAACTGAGCAATTCTATGCATCTAATGGGGTTCAACAAGGAGATCCGCTAGCCCCCTTTCTTTTTTTCATTGCTATGCAGGGATTCTCCTCCATCATTAATGTTGAAGTTCATAAAGGGAATCTTAAACCTGTTGGTATCTCAGATTCTGCTTCAATATCTCACATTATCTTTGCAGATGACCTGCTTCTTTTTTCTAGACCTGATGATAGCAATGCTCTTAGTATTAATTTTGTCTTGGAAACCTTTGGTAAGGTGTCAGGCCTTAAGTTGAATAATGAGAAAAACCATATTTTTTGAGCAAAATGGCTGAGGAGAGTAATATCACTAGCATTCTAAACATTAAAGTCAACTCTTTTCCTATGAAATATCTTGGCATTCCTTTGTTTACTGGAAGGTTAACCAAGACTCTTTGTGTTCCTATTATTGACAAAGTCAGAAACATGCTAGATTCCTGAAAGGGTAGGCTTCTCTCTCAAGCAGGTAGAGTCGAGCTAGTTATTTCTACTCTTTCTGCTTATAGCATTTTCTGGACTGCTGCCTTCCCTCTGCCTAAGTCTATAACAAGAACGATAGAGAATATGATGAGGGACTTTCTTTGGAATGATCTGGAGGATAAGAAGCATATCCATACGGTCTCTTGGAAGCTCAGTTGCAGGCCTAAAGAGGAGGGAGGTCTTGGCATAAGATCTATTAGTGATTGGCCTACTACATGTCTTCTTAAAAACCTATGGTACCTAGCCACCAAGAAAGATGGTGCTGCTTCTGTGAAGAGAGTGAAGAATCCATCCCACATATTTTCTTTGAATGTGGGTTCACCAACTTGGCTTGGGAGAGGTTTTTCAACAATTACAGAGTTAAAATCTCAAACTTATCCGATCTGCTGGTGCTTAGGAAGGATGAGAAGATTTCTACAACTTGCATTATCTACCTGCAATGGAGGAAGAGGAACAATAGGGTTTTTGAAGCCACCCGAAGGGATTTTGATGAATTCTGGTCCATCTGCAATAGAGATAGTTCCCTATTATTAGTTAGTCTGTATAGATAGTGTTATAGTTTTTTCTTTTTCTGTATAGTTTTCTATTTCCCCGTGGTTGTGATTCATAACCTCCATTTATCTTGATAGTTATACCTTGTAACTATCCTTTTCTTATTAGTAAAGAGGCACCCCACCCTATTTGCACCAATAAAAAAACATTATGAACACTTTCATTGTAATAAGGCATGAGTCTGCGCCCAAACCACATGCACATACTCTCACATTTTTTGGGCCACAATTTAGTTTTATCACCTTGGTATGTAATACTAGCTGAGGCTGGGGTTTACACCTCAGCCAGTGATGTTTTACATATCAAGCATATTTTAATTTTTGGTTTTTGTCATTAATAAGTTCTTATAGTTCTTTGATTTCATGTATGTCGGGCATGCATGATGGCCCAACTTATCACTCACAGCCTATGTAACGGGTCACTGTATCGCCCAATGAGCATCCGTCATGTATCGCATGCCCACATCTTTCAACTTTAGCCGATTTCGTAGAGACGTGTCGGACAAATATCATGCCCAACACATCGGGTGGATCTCACCAGTATTGCACGACACATATATCACATAGATCCGTGGCGTGTAGGGGCGTGCTGAGTAATGCATATCGGGCAACACGCGTACCGCCCAACACGTGTGCTGGGAGACACATCACCTTCTCGAAAGCCTCACAATGCAACGTGATTAGACGGGATTTGCCTTGCTTTGAAAGGCAATTTGCGTGCATGCACAACACGTATCCCCGTGTTTACCCTTTTAGCCCCACTCACAGATGACTATATATAGTAGATCGAGATTAACCATATCGGGTTACCAAAGTTATCGAATCTTTTGATCCCGTATCGCGCAATCTCTTGCTATCTTAGCTCCCGTGCCAGTTTCCCAGTCTACCGACCTTTCATGTCGTGTTCAACATCTTCCTTCCCAATAAGGTAATGACTCGTGATGCGTTACCCATGTCACATAAACCTGTGTGTCACACAAACCCTATTTCCCGTTGGTATCACACATTTCATATCGTGTTCTTTCCCGTGTCAGGCTAAACATTAAATGCGTATCGGGTTTCCCAGCTATAACGTCAAGCACATCGGTTTTCCGATCATTTATTTTGTATCGAGTTTTTATTCATGCCACGCGACACGAGTATTGTGCGACACAATGTATCGTGCATCTTTGATGGACAAGGCTTTAATCGTGTGTCGATTACCCTATCGTTTAAAATGCATTTCGAGTTTTAGTCTGTGCTGTGCAACACATGTATCGTGCGAAATGTATATCATGCATCCCTATCATGCTAAGTAAGTTAGGGGGAGTTTTCCGACACTCCCCAGGTGCCACGTGATGTGCATATCACTTAGACCATATCACATTCCCTTGTTGTTGACTTCATGAGCACACCATTTCCCCTTTTACCCGATACCAGTTTTAGTCATTATCATTCAAGGAGCGTACCGAGTTTCTCAGTATCCCACACTTATGTATTGCGTGCCAGTGTTCCTAAAATTTTGCTTCAGCCCGATGCTGAGCTTTTGCAAACCAATACCGGTTTTCACACGTATCGCCCAACTCATATCGGGTGGCACCATTCTTACTAACTCTCAGTTATAACCATCCCTAAGTATCGGGCAGACAGAGTTTTTGACTTAATTTCTTTATCTTTTCTTTTCAGAAAATGGCACGCACCAAGGAGACCGTCGTTCAGGTCGATGAGCAGGGCCAGAGGATCAACCCCGAGGCCACATCTAAAGTCACCACTGGGAAAAAACGCCCCAAACCAATAACAACTGGGCCTTATGAGGTTGAGAAACAGCCCCAAGTAGAAGCAACCGCAACCCCAGCCATGATGACACAACATGAGGTTCTGTCCCACTCTCTAGGGCGTTTCGTGCTAAGGGACGAAGAGAACCAGAGGCGTTACAATGAGTTGGCATCGAAAGTCTACCACCCAACCCGATTCTGCCATCACGCATCCTTCCAGCAAATTGGCATCTTCGACAGGCTGGAGAATGTTCTGGAAGCTGCCGAACTCCATAAGATCTATTTTAGTTTCTCTCACTCTTACACCGAGCTGACAAAGGAATTCATCTCCTCCCTCCGCCAAGTTCCAAACATGCCAGAGGAAAGTAAGAGGTATGACAGAGTGGATAGGCTGCAAGGGCGCCTCTACAACACATACCATGAAATAACAAAGAGGCTGCCCAATGAGATCTTCTCCTCCAACGAGGTTGAGCAAGAACTGCTCAATAATGGAGCCCGAATCAACGACAACGACAGCTTCAACCCGGTCAAGCTATGGAAGATACTGACGGGAGAGTCCTCCTTCAATCCAGGAAGCAAGGTGGCGGAAGTCCACTCCTGCTTATGGAGGATAATCCACAAGATTGTAGCCAGCCTACTCTTCAGTGAATACAAGATGAGCAACCTCTACACTGAAGAGCTGCACCATCGGGGAGGTTGTCGACACAAATGAGGCTGCCACAACGGTCGTCGCCTCAGAAGCAGTCACCGCGGAAGTTATGGAGCCTCCACTCGCATGGAGTTGCGTGCACCACTAAAAATCCTAGAGATAGTAAGTCTCTAAGTTTAACCTTGTGTGTGCTATAATAAGATCTCCACCTATGTATGCTAAGGTATGTAGAAGTCTTATCATAGTACAGTTGAGGGTCGAATCCACGAGACAACAGTCTTGTTAAGGATTTAACAAGATGGAAAATGTTATAATTCTATTTATCTACTTAGGAGTTGACATTTAGATCAATGAGTTGATAGGATGATTAGCCTAAAGTGCAAGGTAATGTAAATGGTAGGAAAGTAAATTTAAGGTTGAAGACAATATTTTGGAAACCAGTAGGATGTGATCGAGTTTCACTACCGCTACACATGGATCAAAACATACATCATAAAACATGGATTGCAAGAAAAGATTCTAAACAATTAGCATCTTTGTAGACATATTCCTTTTGGATAACTAATACGAGAAATGTGGAAGTGTTGCAATGCCAGCCATCCCCAAACGAATGGTCACTTACTTTGCATCACTCCCCTTGCAAAATGTGTTCCTCAACCTGTCAAGGTTGTACTTTCATATGTCAACTGATTCCATTTCATAGTATGAAAGTACAACGATGGAGGTGAGTTTACTCTACTCCTTGAGAAACGCTCCTAGATACCAAATAGATGTATGGTGACTACATACATCAAGAACCAACATGCAGTCGATATTCGAATCTAAAAGTAAAAACATAGACAATCCACACTAGTAGATAATAGATAACACAAGTTTGTGATCAAGCAACTAGCATTCATTAAATGATTGATGTTGAACTGAAAAGATAGTATTTCTCTATTGCAAACTCATGAATTACAATGCATGGAATAAAAACATGGATAGCGGGGCTACTCCCCACACCTTAGTGTATGGAACTACTCACTCATGGAAAGGATAAGGAAGGAGGTGGGAAGAGAGAAGGAAAGAATCATCTCCATGTAGGAGGGAGGAAGGTCGACCCCTTGGAGTAGATAGAAACTATCTTCACACCATGTGGTTGCCTTGGTGATAGATCCTCGACTTCCCACCTTCTATGTCAATGAGAGAGAAAGCAGCTTGAGGATGGAGTGTGGATCTTAGACCGGCAGCCTTGGGGTGATGGATGAAGGTTGAAATGGCTCTAGAACAGTTGGGGTAGCCTTTGGGCGTCTAAAGATCTGATACCAAATGGGGACCCCTTTGGCCCTATTTATAGGCTTCCAAGGAGTCTTGAACGGTCTTGGGACCATTGTGGATCTTGAATAGTTTGGAGACCATTTGGATCTTGAATGGCTTGGAGACCGTTTGGATCCTGAATGGTTTGGAGACCATTTGGATCCTCGAACGGTTTGGAGACCGTTTGGATCCTGAATGGTTTGGAGACCATTTGGATCCTAAACGGTTTGGAGACCATTTGAATCCTCAAACGGTTTGGAGACCGTTTGGATCCTTAACGGTTTGGAGACCATTTGGATCCTTGCTTGATCTTGGGGCTGATGAGACTCATTCAGTCTAGAGACCATTTGAGGTTTGCTCGGTCTTGATATCGTTTGAAGCTTGGTCGGTCTTGGACCATTTGACACTTGGTCGGTCTTGGGACTGTTTGAAGCTTGGTCGGTCTTGGGACTGTTTGGGTTTCATTCGATCTTGGAACCAATTGGTCTTCATACAGTCTTAGGACCATTTAGATTTCATTCAGTCTTGGCACTGGTTGGTCTTCATATGGTCTTGGGACCGGTTGTGTCCTTAACGATTTGGAGACCGTTTGAGCTCTTCACAGTTTGGAAACTGTTTGGGGTTCTTCATGGTCTTGGGATCGGTTGAGTTCTTTTGCAATTTTTTGTGTTTTTCTGTAAGAAGAAAAGGGAGAAATGTTAGTCTATTGGTATATTAACAATAAAGTGGAAAGTTAAGTATTCTATCTAATTTATCTAAGAAAGAGTATGGAAAACTAAGAAAAATTAGTAAGATAACATCACAAAATGGGAGGTTATCACCCCCCTAACTTAGAGTCTAGCTTGTCCTCAAGCTGGATAGAGCTAAGGCACGTAGTGGTGAGGCGATTTTATTTAGTGAAGATTTCCATACTCTTGCTTCAATTATAAACCAAATATCTCCCAGAGTCTTATCGGGGCTTCTACTTGCACTAACTCTTTCAGGTATTGGGAGTTGTGTGGATCTCAGGTTTCTTTTGTGTCGCGTAACTCGCATTGGGACCACCTTTTCCTTAATCGCATTCTGTGCATGTCTTTGACTCTATGCAGTTTTATACTTCTTTGTAGATCCTACCGGAAGCTAAGATGGGTACGAGGGTTGGCTGAAGGCTTACTGTGTAACTCCCCCTTCAAAGGGGGTGGGTTTATCTAAACTTTTATGACCTCACTGATGAATGCATATTCATCATGATTTCCAATCTCCTTTTTGGGACCAATTCAATTCGATACTTTCGATTTCATCTCCTAAATCTCACAAAATGCAAGATTTCTTAACAAATTCAACAATCAAGATTATTAACTAGATTTATATTGATTTTTTGCAGGTCTTGACTAGGTTCTACCATCGTATGTAATTCACTCGAGATCCTCTCAACTTTGGTCTTGACCAAATGGTTTGCCCTAATGGTCTACCCATGCGGTTTTGACCTACCGGTCTCCGACATTCACCTACATGGTCCTCCTCTCACTACTCTACCTAAACGGTCTCAAAACCATTTCATCCGATACGGTCTCAAGACTGCTTGAGCCCAAACGGTCTCAAGACCGTATGACGCCTACTGGTTTCAAGACCGTTTGAACCAAGGACCGTTTAGACAACAAAGACCGATCGGAGGTCATCGGTCATCAAGACCATTTGGACGACGAAGATCCAAGACTGTTGGATGAAGACTGTTTGGATACTCAAGCAAAGACCGATGAAGAGCAAGATCGTTTGGTCCTAAGACCATTTGGAGGCCATTGGTCCTCAAGACCATTTAGTCATCTGATGGTCTCCAAGACCCTTTGGCCATTAAACAGTTTCCAAGACTGATTGGAGGATATTAATCAAGACCGTTTGAACAAAGACTCAAGTCCAATCATGCGCAAACGATCTTCAAGACCGATCAAAGATCAGTGGTCTATAAGACCATTTGGCCAGCTTCCACTGAAGACCGTTTGAAGCCAGTGCATGTGAAGACCGATTGGCGCCTATCAGTCTCAAACTGATTGAAGGCAAAGTTCTAGGATCATATGGGCAGTTCCTCCGTAAGACCATTTGGTCATTTGATCGGTCTGCAAGCCCATATGAGGACAGAATCCCAAGTCCGATTGGATCTATTTGGTCTCTAAGACCATATGGTCATATATTCTCAAAACTGTTTGGATGTCAAATGGTCTCCATGACCATTTGGATGTCAAACAGTCTCCAAGACCGTTTTCTCTAAACCGTTCAAGCAAACCGGTTGCTCTAAACCATTTGGAGAAAACTCACAGTAAAAATGTGAGGACCCCGTCTGTGATGGAGTGGACTTTTGGAATCCTAAATGTCCAATGACATAAGTGAAATCGTATGGTTGAGTTATATTAAGAGTTCCAAGCTTTTGACAAAGTAGCTATGTTGATGTGATGTTGATATCATGGTTAAGATCTCTCTTTTTATGCCTTTTTGAGGAATTTAATTGGATGGTCTAACAATTGCGTTTTGGCACAAAATTCGTGTACACGATAGCTTCAGCTGTGAGGAAGCTACGGTTAAAATTTGGTGGAATTTGGATTTTCCTAGAAGGAGTTGTTTAGGTATGAAGTTGGTGCGACATTGTATGTCATGCTGGTTGATGATCATGACCTTTAGTAGATCTGATGCATGATTATATTGGCTGAACAAGAAGAGCCACATATACAAATGTCCAATATCCATCTCAGACGTGTATGAAGACTCAACAATCGAGATCGTATCTTACCATTGCGGTTATGGCTGCAGTGTGTGAGTGGGGTGAATGGAAATGCCAAGCCCACGTCCTCATCGTGGCATTATGGAGGAAGCTAAAGCAGTTGCCTTCTCAAGACCGGAAGTTCACTTAGTATCATGTAGAGGAATGGCAAGACCCATCCAGTGAGTTAGTTGGAGTAGACAAGAGTGAGATCCACCTCTCCATGATTGCTGCTTCTCCACCGTCTACAGTAGGTGGCATGAGGAGGTTAGGAGCAGTTGCTCACAGAGCACAGTAGCTTGCGGCGGCCATGGCCTTGCCTAGAGCAGCGACGCCAGTGTCTATGGAAGAGTCGCGCTAGTGGCGTCTCTATGATCTAGAGAAGATAAGGAAATAGAAGTTGATGTAGACCAGAGGAGGAGTCGTTGTTGCTCTATGAGCACTGCAGCACGATGACATCCATGCCTGCGGAGAGCAGACGACTGGCGATCACTTTGAGCGTAGAGTCACACCAGTTGGGCGGAGACGAACGGATGAGGAATAGAGGTTGAGAAAGCTCGATGTCTATGAAACAGATGAGGAGATGGTGACGGAAACCAAGTCCTCGCCAGAACAGCGGGGCCTCGCAGCAGCGACGCCCAGTCGGGATTAGAAGAGAGCCGTGCGCCGACGTCGAGGTGATGCGGCGAACAACACAGTAGGAGGTCCAGACAAGCCTTGGCGGCTTGGAAGTTGATGCCGAGGAGGAGCACGGTGGCCGATTGCATGCTAGAGGCAACACGTTCTGGAGACCTAGCCGGAGTCGAGGCCTGGTGGTCAGCATGGCGGCGCTTGGGAAGAGTTGGCGCCCCCCTTGACCTCCGTTGCAGCGTTCCAGGTGGTGCTATTGTAGCCGTCCATCATGGCCTGCTGCTCATGTGGCAGAGGAAGAGTGGAGCCATGCTATCCGAGAAGGGCTGCGTGAAGACAAAGCCGGTGGCTGAGGTTCTACGTGCCGGAGGAGATCCTCCAGTGGCGACGCTTGCGTAGGAGCCTGGAACAGAGAATGTGAGATTGCGACCCGCAAACGAAGAGGAGAGCTCGCTCAGGTTAACATATCGCCAACCCAGCGGCTCCAACCCAAAATCGGCCGGCCCACCAAAGCAGTGTCTCCCCTCCAAACCACATGGCTGACTCCTATTGGTTTAAAGGTAAGAAATTCCTAGATTTTCAATAAATCACAGTAAATAGCCTATTCATCAAAAAAATACAAATATGGTACCAAAATGTTCAGAATAATGAGTAGAACACAGTAAAATGATAATATCAGACTTTTGGTGCACGAATCTTAGTAATAAGATGTAAGATGTGAAATGCTTAATTGATGGATAATAAATATCATACATTGGCCTAAAATTATGGAAAAATGTCAATAGATTCATAATTACGCTTATAATGCATATGAAGTTAGTTATAGTCATGTTGATGTACGAAATCTTGTAATTTGATTATTATGGCTATTTAGGGTTAATAACCCTAAATAAAATGCAATAAATAATAACATGCTCAATAAATGATGAAATTTACAGAGTAAGCTCATATTAGTATATGAAACCTCAGTTTTAATTATGAGATCATAATGATGAACATAATCCATGTTATATGAAGATGAATCTTAATACATGTTATGAAATCCTAATCTAGGTTAATGATGTAACCTAGGGTTCATATGTGCACAAAAAGGATATGGAACATAATGTTCAGATAATGAACCATAATCTGGAATATGACATTAGTAAGATGAATCTAAGATAAGAATACAAGTAATCATGAGAATATCCTAAAGAGATAAGCTAAACCCTAATGAACACAATTAGGGTTAAGATGAGATGTAAGATGATGAGAACCTAATGATAGTTTATGATCTTTCCTTAATCAGGGATGAACAAGGTTAGAGTTGACATGAGGAATATGTGATTAGGATGTCTCTTTGGAAGGTACGCCATTACCTCTTGCTTGGCTTATTATACAATATGCTTGTGTTATATGTGTGGTAAAATACTTGGCATATGATATTGGATGAAATGATTGTTCTTGTATGATATGTTGCATGATTTTCCATACTTATTGCTATGAACACATGAAACATAATATATTTGTTCCATTATATCTAAGCACTTCAACTCTCAGGTAGTAAATGCATGGATGATATAATGGAAAATGTGCTTAAAATATGTGCTCTCTTTTGTTAATGAATATCTTTGTGCAAGTATATGCTTTTCTTATATTTCTTTATAACTGCCAAGTATTAGTTTTATCTTATTGCCAAGATATGATGAGAGGTAAATAAAAGACACGTAGGCGTACTCAGTACAATATTCTTGAATATTGTGCTGACGTGTACCGCATGTAATCTTTTGTTTAGGTTGTGGTTATGCTCTTGAAGATCTAGGATAGTTGAGAGTTGTATGGAGAGCTGATGTACATGTGGGCCTATTGTCTTAAGATCCTGTAGTTTAGATGTAGTACATGTATATGTATAAGTTTACCTTTCAATGTGTAATATCAAATGTTGTAACAATTCACGTTGTAATTATATGTTGAATGGTGAACATGTGTTGTGGTTTGTTTATTGTTCATGTGCATGTGCTACTGTCATTTCCTTTGACTCCCTCGATATTCTTCTTCTTAGCCTAGTGTGGGGTGTTTAAATTGGGATTCTTGCTGAGGTGAGGTTTCAATTTGGATGTCACACATTAGATTAAGTTTTAGAAAATCCAGAGATGTCACACCGTCCAAGCCTATAAATAGGACCACAAGGGTCCTCATTTGGGCATCGATCTAGGGATGCCGACAGGTTGCCTAAGTGCAAGGTTTGATCAAGCTTCATCCTCCACACCGCCATCTTCCTTCCACACCATTATCATGCCGCCCACACCTCCTCCTATTGCGAGCTAGGAGGCCAAGAAGAGAAAGAAGGTGGAGAAGAAGGTCTGCCCGGTTTGCCTTTCTATCCTCGTCCGGATCTACTCCGACATGACGTAGAAGACCGCATCATATTCACCGAGCATTGACTACCTTCTGCATCATGCTCATGGAAGAACCTTCCCTCTCTCTTGTTCTTCTTGCTTCTTGCATCACAAGCGAGTAGTCACTTTTCACTAGGGTGTGGGGACTAGCTCCGCTGCCCATGCTTGCATGTCTTTTCATTTAACATTTCATGGCAATGTATATAACTTTCCATTTCGTTGTTAATTGATAATGCTAGTAGCTTGATTACCTACTTGCTTTCATCTTGTTCTTACCTATGTTATGAGAGCTTCTATATGTAGGGTGAAATGTCGATTAATTATGTAGACTCTCAAATTAGAAATAGAATGAGATTCCTTGAGGTTGTAAGTGTATGATCTGTGAGGGGACGAGCCATCTAGCCTACGATGATGCTTCTGTGGCCTAAATATCCCTTAGGGAGGGCCACAACCTTAGTTGGATTTTGCATCTTCTTTGTTAATTGTCGATGATTTATTGTAGATTAATCACCTGCTCACTTGTCGATTAGCGCGGTTGACTCTCTGACTAGAAATAGAATGGGATTCCTTGAGGTCGTAAGTGTATGATTCTTGAGTGGACGAGCCATCTAGCCCGCGGTAACGCTTCTGTGGTCTAAACATCCCTTAGGGAGGACCTCAGCCTTAGTTGGATGTTGTATCTTCGGAACCGTGAGCGCATGATCCAGATGGCGATGAGAAATCTGATGCCTAAGGGGATGCTTACGCAGGCCTAAACATCCCTTAGGGAGGGTTCATAACAGTTCCATTTGGATAGTTAGATTCTTACCTAGATGTTATGTGTTTGGATGTGTTTGCATGTGCTGTGGTGGTGAAACCCGGTACCATCCCAGTGATTCCATATCATTTATCTAGAACAAACTTTAATTCTGCTCTTTTACTTTCTTGCATTTAGTTTAATCAACCACAAACCAATCAATCATTCTAAATATTAGTCTTACTTGTGCTAGATTCAACTGACAAGGATTCTTAAAAACATTATCCTTTGGGATTCGATCCTTAACTATACTGCGATAAGACTCGTCCACTTGCGGGTGGTATTATTGCACAAGGTTTTGGTAAAAGCTCAGGGATTTCAACCCTGAGTGTGTTTGTAGTGCGATAATATTCCACGTCAAATTCTGGTACCATTGCTGGGGACAACATAATCAGTTAGTCAAATCTAGTTATTTTAAAGCTAATCTAGGATTTTTTTTGATACAATCAATCATCTACTTGAATGTCACCCTACTCCATCAATATTACTTCAGATATCTTCATTTCAGGTACCCCCAAGACTAGTGTAAGCATCGTTTGAACAGTTCCAAACTCACCGCCAACTTTGATCCAGAGATAGACAAGACCTTTCATCGTCAAAATAGAGAGAACCAAGAAAGAATGGCTCAAGAAGAGGAAATAGCCCGAAGGATGGCTCAAGCCATCAATGCTCAGAGAGAAAGACTCATGCAAGAAGCTAGGGTTGCAGTTCAAAAGGAAATCTTAGCAACACAAGCAACAACACAAGCAGTAGAACTACAAAAGGATCGTAGGGAATTATCAATCCCTAAGGCTGCTAATGTTCATCACCCAGTCCAACCTCCTCCCATCCATGCTCCCAACTTTGAGATACGAGCACATTGGATTACCTTGATGCAAAACAACCCATTCTATGGTAAACAAGGAGAAGATAGTCAAGAACATCTTCTGAGATTCATCGATCTATTTGCTATGACAAGTCAAAATGGAGTATCTGACGATGCCATTCGACTTCATCTTTTCAAGTATTCTCTTGCTGATAGAGCTATTATTTGGTACAACTCCTTACACTGCGAACCCATCACCACTTGGGAACAATTGCAAAATGTTTTTCTGGAAAAATTCTACCCTCCTTCTCTCACCTACAAAATTAGGGGATGAATAACAATGCTCACTCAAGCCCCTGGAGAAACCCTTGTTGAAGAATGGGAAAGATATAAGGAACTTCTACGCAAGTGTCCACACCATGGCATTCCCAAGAATCAACTCATCAAGATCTTCTATAGAGGTGTGGATGACGATATCAAGAGATTCTTAGATTCCTCATCTGGAGGAAACTTCATGCGTCAGAGTTATGATAGCACATGGAGGGTTGTCACCCTTGGAGCTGAAAATCAAGCTAATTGGGGTAGATCTGTAAGCAAGGGAGTGTTGAAGGTAGATATGGCTGAAGTTATTCCTGAATACAAGTCAATCGATGAAACCCTCAAACTCCTAGTTTCCAAGTAAGATCATATCGAATCATCCCTTGCTGCATTCGGAAGAGGACGTTCACCCCCTCAACAACAAGAACAGATCAAGTCAGCTTCACAGTTCTGTGAAGCATGCAAAAGTACTAATCATTCCACTTTATCATGCAATGTTCTTTATGATGTTGTTCTAAGCAACGCATGTGGACAAGGAGATAATAGTCAATTAGAAAATCTTAATGCTATCAACACCATCCCTGGTCAAGGATATTACAATCCAAATCTGAATAGGAACCATCCTGGTTTTCAATATGGAAATCCTTCAGGAGAAGAAAACTCACGAAAACTTGGTTCAAACAATCAACAACGAGGCCCACTAACATTTCAGTATAACCAACAACAAACCTTCAAAAATCAAGGGAACTTTAGGGGAAACTTCCAGAATAGGAACTTCAACAATTATCAGAACAATTCTCAATTTCAGAACCCCAACCAAGTCCCTTACCAGAACCAACAACAAGGGAAACAAGCTATCCCCAACTCTCCTGATGACAAGCTATCGGCCATTGAAAAGATGTTACAATCACAACAAACATTGATAGCTAGCCAAAAAACTATGATAGCTAACCAGCAAGACCATCAGAAAGCTATTGAATCTCAACTAGCACAACTGGCAGTAAGTATGAAACCACCTGCTGGAGCCTTTGTTGGCCAACCAGAAAACAATCCCAAACATCTGGAACAACTGAAGGCTGTCACCACCAGGTCAGGAAAAGACTATTCTAATCCTTCTATCAAGACACATGTGGTTATTACAGATGAGAATGATCGTCCAAGACTCAACAACACCTGAGTCTCAACCAAAAGAAACAACAACTACTGATAAGACAGATGAGCAAGGTTTTGAGAAACCAACTAATACTGAACCAGAAACACCAGAGCCAGAAGTACCAATATACAAGCCTCGTATACCTTTCCCAGCTCATTTAAGGTAGACAAAGCTTGACCCTCGATTCAACAAGTTCAAAGAAGCCATGAAGAAACTCCATGTTGATATACCTTTTCTAGATGCATTAGCTGAGATACCAACTTGGACAAAATACTTGAAGTCACTTCTCACCAGGAAGTATATAACTGAAGAATATGAAATAGTCAAATTAGCAACAACTACTTCAGACATCATCCAGAGTAAGATGCCCAAGAAACAGAAAGATCCAGGATCATTTGGGATCTTCTACCATATAGGTGATTCATCATGTAAGAAAGGATTGGTCGATCTTGGCGCCAGTATCTCCATCATGCCACTTAGCCTTTGCAAAAGGCTAGGATTTGATGAACTTCTCCCAACTGGCATGACCATACAACTTGTAGATAACACTGTGATTGTACCCTTAGGAATTATTGAGGATGTACCTATCAAGGTGGGGAAAGATTCTTATGTTCCATGTGACTTTATCATCATGGATATAATTAAGATACTAAATACCCTCTCATATTTGGACATCCATTCCTCACCACCACTAGAGCTCTAATTGATGTTGAAGCAGGAACTTTACTGCTCAGATTAGGTAAAGAGACTCTTGAATTCGAAGTTTTTGAAAGTATGCATAGACCAATCATGCAAGAAGAAGTCTACCTGATTGAGTGCATAGAGAAGATGTCACTTCTCACACAAGAGGATTATGTACAGGAAGATCCTTTAGGGATGACCCTCACTGATTCGAATGAAGAAAGTTCAGATGACCAACAAGTGAAAAGTTGTGTTTTCCACCTCGATACTGCTGAAGAAGATCCTAAAGCCAAGATTGAGGAACTAAAAGCAGTGGATGTTACTGAAGAAGCATGTGAAAATCCACAAGCTCCTGAAATGAAGCCCCTACCGGAAGGATTGAAATATGTGTTTCTAGATGAACTCAAGATCTTCCCAGAAATCATAAATTCAGATCTAACGGCAAAATAAGAAGACAAACTTTTGAAGGAATTGAAGGAAAGAAGAAAAGCAATAAGGTACAAGATGAGCGACCTCACTAGGTTTAGTCAAGCACTGTGCATGCATAAAATCCCCATGATGGAAGATCACAAGCCAACTATTGAATATCAACACAAATTGAATCCAAATATGAAGGAAGTAGCCTGTCGTGAAGTCATTAAACTACTCACTGTTGGGATAATCTATCCGATATCAGATTCACCATGGGCGAGTCCCGTGCATGTGGTCCCAAAGAAAGGTGGAACTACTGTGATACGAAATGAAAACGATGAACTCATCCCCACCTGAATGGTTACAGGGTGGAGGATGTGCATTGATTACAGGAAGTTAAACAAGGAAACTCAAAAGGATCATTTCCCAATGCCTTTTCTTGATCAAGTATTAGAATGGTTGGCTCATCAAGAACATTTCTATTATCTCGATGGTTACTATGGATTCTATCAAATACCCATACATCCAGATGACTAAGAGAAAACTACTTTCACTTGCCCATTCAGAACATACACATTTAGAAGAATGTCATCCAGCCTCTGTAATGCACCTGCAACCTTCCAATGTTGCATGGCTGCCATATTTGCTGGTCTCACTGAAACTGTCATGGAAATTTTTATGGATGATTTTTTAGTGTACGGAGAATCATTCGACTCATGCCTAAAACACCTCTCCCTTGTCCTCAAATGGTGTGAAGAAGCACAACTTGTGTTAAATTGGGAGAAGTGTCACTTTATGGTAAAGGAAGACATTGTCCTCAGCCATAGGGTCAGTAATCGAGGAATTGAAGTAGACAAGGCCAAGATCAAAGTGATTTCCAAGCTCTCTACCCCTATCAATGTAAGGGAGGTTCACACATTCCTAGGTCATGCGAGCTTTTACCAATGATTTATAAAGGATTTCTCGTAGATAACCAAGTCGATGACAAATTTTCTACTAAAGGATGTTGAATTCAATTTTGATGAAGAATGCGTTAAACGTTTCAACCATCTAAAGCATGCTCTTACAACAACACCCATCATCAGAGCCCCTGATTGGGATCACCCTTTTGAAATTATGTGTGATGCCAGTGATTATGCTGTGGGTGCTGTCTTGGGCCAATGTATAGAAAAGAAATATTATGTGATCTATTATGCATCGAAAACCCTCGATGAAGCTCAAAGGAATTATGCAACTACCGAGAAAGAATTTCTAGTGGTCGTGTATGCCTTTGACAAGTTCTGATCCTACCTCATTGGTTCAAAAGTCATTATCTACATGGATCATGTTGCTATCCATTACCTCCCGGCAAAGAAAGATGCTAAAACTAGGTTAATTAGATGGATTCTCCTCTTACAAGAGTTTGATTTGGAGACAAGAGACAAAAAAGGTACAAAGAATGTCGTGGCAGACCAACTCAGTCGTATTCATGCCCTGGAAATAGAGAAGATCCCCATAAATGATTCTCTTCCAGACGACCAGCTTATGAAAGTTTCTGAAGCTATCCCTTGGTATGCAGATTTTGTGAACTACCTGGCTGCGGGTGTCATTCACCTCGAATGTACCAGAAATGCACTGAAGAAATTCTTGCACGATGTGAAGCAATATCACTGGGATGAGTCGTACCTTTTCAAGATCTGTGTTGATGGCCTATACAGACGATGTATCACCGAAGAAGAAGCTCAACTTATTTTAGAGAAATGTCAATCAGGCCCAGTTGGAGGCCATATGAGCCCTAAGAAAACTGCCTTGAAAGTTTTGCAATGTGGATTCTTTTGGCCAACCATATCCAAAGATTCCTACAACTTTTTTTTATCATGTGACAAGTGCCAGAGAACGTGTAACATAACCAAAAGAGATGAGATGCCACTGAACTTGTGGCAAGAAGTCAAGATATTTGATGTTTGGGGTGTGGACTACATGTGTCCATTCCCATTTTCTCATGGATTCTCCTACATCCTAGTGGCGGTGGATTATGTCTCAAAATGGGTCGAAGCCATACCAACCATCACTAGTGATTCCAAACCTGTCATCAAAATGTTCAAAGATATCATTTTCCCTTGATTCGAAGTCCCACACACTATGATTTCCGACGGAGGTTCTCATTTCCTAGAAAGAAGCTTTGAAGAATTGCTGAGGAAATATGGTGTAACTCACAAGGTAGCCTCACCCTACCATCCAAAAACTAGTGGACATGTAGAGGTTTCTAATTGTAAACTCAAGGCTATTTTGGAAAAGATTGTAGGCCGCAATCAGAAAGATTGGTCAGTAAAAATCAATGACGCCTTGTGGGCCTACCGAACTACTTTTAAAACTCCCCTTGGGACTACACCTTTTCGACTAATCTATGGAAAGTCATGCCACCTGCCGGTAGAATTGGAACACAAGGCATGGTGGGCAATAAAACAACTGAATTTTGATATGAAAGAAGTAGGCCATGCCAGGATTCTACAACTCCAGGAGCTGGAAGAACTCCAAATGACAGCTTATGAGAATGCTAGAATTTATAAAGAACGCACAAAGTTGTGGCACGATGGTCATCTCGAGAGGAAGGACATTCAAGTGGGAGACCAAGTTCTTTTGTTCAACTCAAGACTAAGGTTATTCCCAAGGAAACTCCATTCCTGCATGCCAGGACGTTACATCATCAAGAGCATCTCCCCACATGGTGCTTTTTCTTTATGGAGTGAAAAGTTAGGTGAATTCATGGCAAATGGCAACGAATGAAGAGATATTTCACCTCAGCCGACACAGGCAACAAAGAAATGTTGGATTTCACCAATCCAACATATCCACCATAAAATTGAAGGAATCAAGTCAAGCTATCAACGTAAAACAAAGGCGCTTCTCAGGAAGCAACCTGATCAATAAATTCATATTCAGTTTTAATTTTGAATTAGAAATTTTTCTTAATTTTGTTTCTACTTTTTAGATAATTTTACACCAAATAAATATTGCATCACAAGATGCTATCTTGAGTTCTGATTGATCCTTATTTTTGAGAATTTCAGATGAAGGATGCACGCCGATTAGAACACAATCACATCTGGTGGTCTAAACGACATGAACTTTCCCCTCCATCTCGGATTTAGATTTTTCTCAGGATAAGAAAATTTCTAAGTTGGGGGTGGAGGGTGGGTGGTATGTATTTCACTTTCCACCTACACCCATCCTTTCCTGACTAAAGATTTCACTGTTGCATTTTTGACCAAAATTTTCAAAAAAAAAGTTTCCAAAAGAAATTTGAACATATACCAGATGAAGTTTTGACACTTTTTGTTTCAATCTCTATGCATTTTAAATCATTATACCCTCCTTATTCGAAGCAGATCCTCGAAAGGACCTTCTTCCGAAAACTAGCCTTTTGATTGAAATCATCTTGTGAAGCTTATGAATCTTAACATCATGATCTTTATGAAAAAATGGCAAGTCTCTGTCGAACTGATAGGGATCAAACACGTCGTGCTTCCTAATTGACTAGTGGAACAACAACATGAAATCCCCACCGGATCCTCAACAAGTCATTATTTGAGTAGAGTACGATAAAGAGAACAACCCGGTGCACATAATTGTAAATCAAGTTGCATTCTGATCTGAACTCTCTTCTACACTTCTTCTATCATCTTCGTACCCCTCCATCCATAAAAAAGAAATAAAAATTATCCAAAATAGTGCCAAACCCTAAGTTCGGGGTGGCACACCACTTCCCTCTAAATCTTCTTCTTCCATACCCCTCGCAAATTAATAGGGGCGTACCACCAAGAAAAGATGCCAAAGCGCACCAAAAAATGCAATCTCGAATCGAATAGAGGAGATATTTGCAAACAAAATGTGCAATAAATGAAATTGCAAATAATATAATAAAAATCTTGAGTCGAATAGAGGAGAGATTTATTTCTTCCCTCCATACCACCCTTCACTCCCTTTTCTACCTAATGGCACAATAAATGCCTCCCCTACCCTATAATACACCAGTGTCAGATCAGATGCACACTTGTTGTTCTACGGGTATCTCTGCACTCTTATGAAACTCTTTGACATGCTTGTTGTTGGAAAAAGTGAGGAGGAAGTGAAGTTGGAAAGCAAACTCAGGAACAAAGATATGGTAAGATGTGTTCAATGGTCTCAAGAAGTTTAGATGCTTAGTCATACTGAGCAGAAAAGAAACAATCGTGATGAGAAGAGGAAGCAATCACATGATCGGAAAGTATTCATTTGGTGATTATTTCATATTTTGTGTTACTCGAGGATGAGCAACGTTTAAGTTTGAGGTGTTTTGATGAATGCATATTCATCATGATTTCCAGTCGCCTTTTTGGGACCAATTCGATTCAATACTTTCAATTTCATCTCCTAAATCTCACAAAATGCAAGATTTCTTAACTAATTCAATTATCAAGATTATTAACTAGATTTATATCAATTTTGTGCAGGTCTTGACTAGGTTATACCATCATATGGAATTCACTCGAGATCCTCTCAACTTTGGTCTTGACCAAACGGTTTGTCCTAACGGTATACCCATGCATTTTTGACCTATCGGTCTCCAACATTCACCTACATGGTCCTCTTCTCACTACTCTACCTAAATGGTGTCAAAACCATTTGAGACCATACAGTCTCAAGACTGCTTGAGCCCAAATGGTCTCAAGACCGTATGACTCCTAACGGTTTCAAGACTGTTTGAACCAAGGACCGTTTGGACGAAGAAGACCGATCGGAGGCCATCGGTCCTCAAGACCGTTTGGACGACGAAGATCCAAGACCGTTTGGATGAAGATCGTTTGGACACTCAAGCAAAGACCGATGAAGAGCAAGACCATTTGGTACCATGAATGTTTGGAGGCCATCAGTCCTCAAGACCGTTTATTCATCTGACGGTCTCCAAGACCCTTTGGCCATCAAACAGTTTCCAAGACCCATTGGAGGATATTAATCAAGACCGGTTGAACAAAGACTCAAGTCTGATCAAGCGCAAACAGTCTTCAAGACCGATCAAAGCTCAGCGGTCTGCAAGGCCATTTTCCTAGCTTCCGTTGAAGACCGTTTGAAGCCAGTGCACATGAAGACTGATTGGCGCCTATCGGTCTCAAACCGATTGAAGGAAAAGTTCCAGGACCGTATGGGCAGTTCCTCCGCAAGATCGTTTGGTCATTTGATCGGTCTACAAGACCGTATGAAGACAGAATCCCAAGACCAGTTGGATCTATTCAGTCTCCAAGACCGTATGGCCATATATTCTCAAAAATGTTTGGATGTCAAACGGTCTCCACGACCGTTTGGATGTCAAACAGTCTCCAAGACCATTTGCTCCAAAGCGTTCAAGAAAACAGGTTACTCTATATCATTTGTAGAAAACTCATAGCAAAAATGTGATGACCCCGTCCAAGCCTATAAATAGGACCACAAGGGTCCTCATTTGGGCATCGATCCAGGGACGCCGACAAGCTGCCTAAGTGCAAGGTTCGATCAAGCTTCATCCTCCACACTGCCGTCTTCCTTCCACACCATTATCATACCACCCACGCCTCCTCCTGCTACGAGCTAGGAGGCCAAGAACAGAAAGAAGGTGGAGAAGAAGGTCTGCCCGATCTGCCTTTCTCTCCTCATCCAGAGATGCTATGACACGACATAGAAGACCACATCATCTTCACCGAGCTGCGACTACCTTCTGCATCATGTTCATGGTGGAACCTTCCCTCTCTCTTATTCTTCTTGCTTCTCGAATCATGAGCGAGTAGTCACTTTTCACTGGGGTGCGGGGACTAGCCCCGCTGTCCATGCTTGCATGCCTTTTCATTTAACATTCCATGGCAATGTATATAACTTTCCATTTTCTTATTAATTGATAATGCTTGTAGATTGATTACCTGCTTGCTTTCATCTTATTCTTCCCTATGTTATGAGAACTTCTATATGTAGGGTGGAATGTCGATTATTGAGGTAGACTCTCAAACTAGAAATAGAATGATATTCCTTGAGGTTGTAAGTGTATGATCCGTGAGGGGACAAGCCATCTAGCCTATGGTGATGCTTCTATGGCCTAAACATCCCTTAGGGAGGGCCACAACCTTAGTTGGATTTCACATCTTCTTTGTTAATCGTCGATGTTTGCTTGTAGATTAATCACATGCTCGCTTGTAGATTAGCGTTGTTGACTCCCTAACTAGAAATAGAATGGGATTGCTTGAGGTTGTAAGTGTATGATCTATGAGGGGACAAGCCATCCAACCCGTGGTGATGCTTCTGTTGTCTAAATATCCCTTAGGGAGGACCTCGGCCTCAGTTGGATGTTGTATCTTCATAACCGTGAGTGCATGATCCGGATGGCAACGAGAAATATGATGCCTAAGAGGATACTTACGCGGGCCTAAACTTCCCTTAGGGAGGGTTCATAGAAGTTCCATTTGGATAGTTAGATTCTTGCCTGGATGTTATGTGTTTGGATGTGTTTGCATGTACTGTGGTGGTGAAACCTAGTATCATCCCAGCGATTCCATATCATTTATCTAGAACAAACTTTAATTCCTCTCTTTTACTTTCTTGCATTTAGTTTAATAAACCTCAAACCAATCAATCATTCTAAATATTAGTCTTACTTGTGATAGATTCGACTAACAAGGATTATTAAAAACATTGTCTTTTGGGATTCGATCCTTAACTATATTGCGATAAGACCCGTCCGCTTGGGGGTGGTATTATTGCATGAGGTTTTGGTAAAAGCTCAGGGATTTCAACCCTGAGTGTGTTTGTAGTGTGATAATATTCCACGTCACTCACTATCGGGCGTGACACATATGCCTTTGTGAGGACAGCTGAATGTATCGGTCGGGCGAGACCTTTATTAGCTTTGATATATTTGGAGACCTTAGGATCTCAATACTGGGCGCGACACATCTGCCTTTGTGAGGGTAGAAGAATGTACCAGCCAAGAAAGACCTTTATTGGCTCTTCATATAGGTCCTTATGCATGGCACAACTCTCATGTTTTTATTCAACACTCTGGCTTTTATTCATATACTCACCGGTTTAGGAATTGGGTATTTTAGGGATTTTATTTGGGCTGCCAAGCCTCTTTTTGAAAAGAAGAAAATTGTTCCTTGGAGTTTCCTGACATGCACTTGTTTCAATTTTTGTACTTGGTGGTCCACCTGTGAGGTTCCTTGACTTGGATTTTGCCTGGTTCCCTCTTATCCTTGAGAGTGTTTGGCTTATTTTGGCCACAATGTTAACCTATGGAGAGCCTGACGTAGAATTGAAGCAAACATATGAGAATCGAGTATGAAAGTGATTTATTAATTCTCCATTACTTGCCTAAATGCTACTTATGTAATTGCTTCTGAGGACTACTCTGTTTCTAATTTATCTAGGGGTGTCCCTTTCCCACAAAAAATGTTTTCTTATGTACAACAGTTATTCTATCAAAGAAATTATCAGAAGAACTAATTGTCAGAAAAAGAAAAAATTGTACAAAAGAATAAAAGGTAAATGAAAGAGTGGAGAGTAAAAGGTTTGAATATAATACCTCACCCTTGCCCAGTGTACCCCCCCCCCCCCCCCCCCCCACAACTTATCACTCACTCTGTCCGCAGAGTGTCAAGGTGATAGGTTGAGAAGTACATGGGAAAGGGTGTCAAGGTTATGTTAATCCTTTGTTGGATCCATAGGAACAGATGAGATTTGCTGCAAACTTTCCACATAAAGCATGATAATCCATGTCCTTCATGTCCTCCACATGTTTACCAAGAACAATGAGGGTATACATCCAGTAAAGGATGTGGAAACTACAGTCATTTGATTCTATGATTTGTTGGGGACATCAGTGGTAGAAGGATGGGTGATGGAAATGTTCTTTGTTATATGCCTTTGTGTGCTTTCCAAGAAGATCATTTAGTCATTCAACACAATCCTTCGCCACTTCTTCCCTGGGCATCTTTGCTATAACAACATACTCTCTCTGGATTGGATCGAACTGGCTATCAGAGCTATTGTAGATCACTGTAGTGCCATTGTGTAAGTTTGTTGCCAGCAATATCTAATGCTCAGAATGAAGGAATGGAAACATAATGAACTTCAGAGTCGTATGTTGAAGATATGAGATAAGGACTTTGGTGGTGCCGAAGTTCTTTGACTCGAGTAAATCATCCTTCATGTATGTGGATGCCATGTAAACCGTAGGTAGGTCCCGTGCTCGAAGAATTTGGTAGGCAGTCATTACACTCACGGATAATGAATCTTATATTTGTACGATTTCACAGAGTGAATATGCCATTACGAGAATGTTCCCATCGAGGAAAACAAGCTCATCATTCTATGCATAAAGCCACGACATGATGAGTCTAAGTTCATTGTCGGAAAGACTCTTGCATGCAGCAAGGTCAAAGTTTGGGAACGTTGGTTGTATAGAAGATAGGGGCACCATATCTTTGGATGATCTATTGATGGTGGCCCCTATTAACAAATCGATGTCCCCCTTTTCATCCGTGATGAATGCATATTCATCAAGAATTTCAATCACCACATTGGGTCAAATTTGACTCAATGCATTCAATTTCATTTACTGAATATCAAAATTTGCAAAATTACTAAATTGGTCCAATTATCATGATTTTAACTGAAATTATGTTGATTTGATGAAGGTCATGATAAAGTTGAACAATCAACTAGGGCCCACCTTCACTCACCCTTGGTTCTGACCAAACGATCTAACCAAGAAATTTCATCCATTTGGTCTCAAGACCGTTTGAGCCCATTCAGTCTCAAGACCGTTTGAGCCCATTCAGTCTCAAGACTGTTTGGGTCCATTCAGTCTCAAGACCATTTGAGCCCATTCGGTCTCAAGACCGTTTGGGCCCATTCGGTCTCAAGACCGTTTGAGACCATTCGATCTCAAGATCGATAGACCAGCAAAGACTGATTGGAGGCTACATGAAGACCGTTTGAAGATATCATCATAAGACCATTTAGTTCTTTTGGCATGTAGCGAGACTGTTTGCTCCATCAGACCGTTTCACAAAGTGCTCTGAAGACCGTTTGGGCAGATGAAGACCGTTTGCTCATGCAACTGAGAGACTGTTTGGAAAAGTTGCTAAACCGAGACCATTTGATGAAGCAAGATAACACATACCGTTTGATAAAGTTGGCTTGCAACCAGACCGTTAGAAAAAGATATTTACCAAACCGTATGAAGACTAAAGCCTTAAGACTGTTTGGACATCAAATTATACCAAACCATTTGGACTCACACCAAAAGGGTGGAGGCCAGATCTGTGCCTATAAATAGGACCAGTAGGATCCCCATTTTGGGGTATCAGTTCCGGGACGCCGACAGGCTGCCTGTACACAGGTCCGATTCAGATCCAGTTCCATCCACGCCAATTTCACTCCACCTACTACCTGTGTTGCAATCAAGGAGACTGAGAAGAGAAGGAAGACGGAGCAAGAGAGACTGTCCGGTCTGTCTTGGCATCTTCCGTTTCACGTCTAGATCTACTCTGACATGACGTAGAAGACCACATCATCTTCATCGAGCTGCGACTACCTTCTGCACTGTGCTCATGGCAGATTTCTCTCCCTTTCTTGTTCTTCTTATTTCTCACATCATGAGCGAGTAGTCCACTTTTGTTGGGGCGCGGGGACTAGCCCCGCTGCCCATGCAAGCATGTTCTTTTGTTAAGCATTCCATGGCAATGTATATAACTTTTCATTTTGTTGTTATTTGCTATGTTTGTAGTTGATTATCTACTTTCTCTCATCTTGTTCTTCCCTATATTGTGAAATCTTCTACATGTAGGGTGGAATGGCAGTTTACAAAGTTTGACTCCTTGATTAGAAATATGATAGGATTCCTTGAGGTAGTAAGTGCATGATCCATAAGGGGACGAGCCATCTAACCTTCAGTGATGCTTCTGTGGCCTAAACATCCCTCCGGGAGGGCCACATCCTTAGTTGAATTTTGTATCATCTTTGTTTATCGTCGATGATTGTTTGTAGATTAATCACCTACTTGCTTATCATTTAGCACAGTTGACACCTTGAATAGAAATAGAATGAGTTTCCTTGAGGTCGTAAGTGAATGATCCGTGAGGGGATGAGCCATCTAACCTTCAGTGACACTTCTGTGGTCTAAACATCCCTTAGGGAGGAGCACAGCCTTAGTTGGATGTTGTATCTCTGGAGCCGTAAGTATATGAACCAGATGGTGATGAGACATATGATACCTAAGGTGATGCTTACGCAAGCCTAATGCCCGTATAGGCAGTTTTGTAGCAGCTCCATTTGGATAGTTATATCTTGCCTGGATGTCTGATGTTTAGATGTGTTTGTATGTGTAGTGGTAGTGAAACCCGATACCATACCAACAATTCCATATCATTGATCTAGATCAAACTTTAATACCTCTCATTTACTTTCCTATATTTAGTTTAATTAATCTCAAATCAACTGATCATTCTAAATATTAGTCTTACTTGAACTAGATTCGACTGACAAGATTCTTAAAAATGTTGTCCTTTGGGTTCGATTTTTAACTATACTGTGATAAGACTCGTCTGTTGCGGGTGGTATTATTGCACTTTGGTTTTGGTAAAAGCTCGGGGCTTTCAACCCCGAGTGAGTTTGTTAGTGCGATAAAATTTCACATCAAATTCTGGCACTGTTGCCGGGGACAACATAATTAGTTAGTCAAATCCAGTTCTTTCAAGGCTAATCTAGGATTTTGTTTTTCTTTTGATACAATCAATCATCTACTTGACTTTGACTCTACTTTGTAGATCTCATTTTGAAAATCCGTCTATTTTTAGGTAATTTCGAAGGATTAGTGCATGCACCGTTTGAACAGTCCCAGACTCACCGCCAGCTTTGATCCAGAGATTGACAATACCTTCCACCGACAAAATAGAGAGAAATTAGAAAGAATGGCTCAATAGGAGGAGATAGCTCAAAGGGTGGCTCAAGCCCTTAATGCACAGAGAGAAAGATTCATGCAAGAAGCTAGAGCTGTGGTTCAAGAAGAAATTCAAGAAGCACATGCAGCAACACAAGCAATTGAACTACAAAAAGATCTTAGAGAATTCTCAATCCCGAAAGTTGCAAATGTTCATCATCTAGTACAACCTCCTCCCATCAATGCTGCCAATTTTAAGATTAGGGCACATTGGATCACATTGCTTCAAAACAGCCCATTCTATGGCAAACAAGGAGAGGATAGTCAGGAACATCTTTTGAGGTTTATTGATCTATGTGCCATGACAAAGCAAAATAGAATATCCAATGATGCCATTTGACTCCGTCTCTTCAAGTATTTCCTTGCTGATAGAGCTATAAGTTGGTACAATTCATTGCAAAGTAAAATACTCATCACCACTTGGAAACAACTCCAAAATGTGTTTCTGGAAAAAGTTCTACCCTCCATCTCTCACATATGAAATTAGAGGCCGAATAACAAATTTCACTCAAGTCCCTGGAGAAACCCTTGCTGAAGCTTGGGACAGATACAAAGAGCTTCTACGCAATTGTCCACACCATGGAATTCCTAAGAATCAACTCATCAAAATTTTCTATAGGGGCGTGGACGACGATATCAAGAGATTCTTAGATTCCTCATCTGGAGGAAACTTCATACGTCAAAGTTATGACAATGCATGGAGGGTTGTAACCCTTGGAGCTGAAAATCAAGCTAATTGGGGTAGATCTATAGGTAAAGGAGTCTTGAAAGTAGCTATGGCTGAAGCTACTCCCGAGTGCAAATCTATCACTGAAACCCTAAAACTCTTAGTTTCCAAGCAAGACCATATTGAATCATCTCTTGCTGCTATTGGACGAGGACATTTTCCCACTCGACAACAAGAATAGATCAAGTCATCTTCATTGTTCTGTGAAGCATGTAAAAGTACTGATCATTCCACATTAGCATGTAATGTTCTTTACGATGTTGTTCAAAGCAACGTATGTGGACAAGCAGATAATAGTCAAATGGAAAATCTTAATGTTGTTAATACCATCCCTGGTCAAAGTTACTGCAATCCGAATCAGAACAGGAATCATCCAGGATTTCAGTATGGAAACCCCTCTGGAGCAGTGAACTCGCATCAATTTGGTTCGAACAACCAACCACGAGGCCCACCAGGATTTCAGTATAATCAACAATAGAATTTTGGAAATCAAGGAAACTTTAAGGGAAACTTCCAGAATAGGAACTTCAATAATTATCAAAACAATTCCCAGTACCAGAGTCTTAACCAAGTTCCTTATCAACAACAAGGACAACAAGTAAGTCCTGTATCACCTGATGACAAGATATTAGCCATTGAAAAGATGTTGCAAACTCATCAAACTATGATAGCTAACCAAGAAGCTCAATAGAAGGCTATTGAATCCCAACTAGCTCAACTTAAAGCTAGCATCAAGCCACCAGTTGGGGTTTTTGCTGGCCAACCCAAGAATAATCCTAAGCATCCTGAACAATTGAAGGCAGTCACCACCAGATCAGGAAAAGACTATTCTGATCCTCCTATCAAGACATCTGTGGTTGTTACAGATGAAGATGAACCTGTGATTGTCCAAGACTCAACAACACTAGACTCTCAACTGAAAGAACCTGTAACTGGATAAGACAGACAAGGAAAGTCCTGAGAAACCTATTGATGAAGAAACTAAAACACCAGAATCTGATATCCCTGTATACAAGCCTTGTATTCCTTTCCCTGCTCGTTTAAGGAAAACCAAGCTTGATACTCGGTTCAATAAGTTTAAAGAAGCTATGAAGAAACTTCATGTTGATATACCCTTTTTGGATGCGCTGGCTGAGATACCAGCCTCAACAAAGTACTTAAAGTCACTCCTCACCAGGAAATATATAACTGAAGAATATGAGACATTCAAGTTAGCTAAAACCACTTCCAATATCATCTAGAGTAAGATGCCAAAGAAACAGAAAGATCTAAGATCTTTTGGGATTTCCTGTCACATCGGTGATTCTTCATGCAAGAAAGGACTGGTAGATCTTGGTGCTAGCATCTCCATCATGCCACTCAACCTTTGCAAAAGTCTAGGGTTTGTTGAACTTCTTCCAACTGGCATGACCATACAACTCGAAGACAATTCGATAAAATGCCCATTAGGAATTATTGAGGATGTACATGTCAAGGTAGGAAAAGATTCATATGTTCCTTGTGACTTTGTCATCATGGACATAAAAGAGGATTCCATATATCCTCTCGTCTTTGGACATATGTTCCTCTCCACTGCAAGAGTTCTAATTGATGTTGAAGTAGGAACTTTGTTTCTTAGACTTGGTAAAGAAACTCTTGAATTCAAGGTTTTTGAAAGCATGAAAAGACCAAGTATGCAAGAAGAAGTTTATTTGATTGACTGCATTGAGCAAATGTCACTCTTCACATAAGAGGGATATGAACAAGATGATCCTTTAGAAGTGACTCTAACAAACCCCTCTACTGGTAATTCCATCAGTGAAAGAGTTAAAGAGTGTGTTCTTGACCTTGACACTACAGAAGAAGATCCTGAAGCTACGTTTGAAGGACTCAAGGCTGTGGAATCTACTGAAGAAACATGCAAAAAACCAAAGGCCCCCGAAATGAAGCCCCTTCCTGAGGGACTGAAGTACATGTTTTTGGATGATCTCAAGGTTTGTCCAGTAATAATAAATTTTGATCTTACAACCGAACAAGAAGATAATCTCCTAAAAGAATTGAAGGAGAGGAAGAAAGCGATTGGTTACAAAATGAATGACCTAACTGGGGTTAGTCAAGCGATGTGTATGCACAAGATCCCTATGATGGAAGATCACATGCCAACTATGGAGCATCAATGGAAATTGAATCCAAATATGAAGGAAGTAGCCCATCGCGAGGTCATTAAACTGCTCACAGCTAGAATAATCTATCCGATATCAGACTCGCCATGGGTGAGCCCAGTGCATGTAGTCCCAAAGAAAGGTGGAACAACTGTTATACAAAATGAAAACAATGCATTCATCCCCACTCTAACAACCACATGGTGGAGGATGTGCATAGATTATAGGAGGTTAAACAAGGCAACTCGAAAGGATCACTTTCCAATGCCTTTTCTTGATCAAGTATTAGAGCGGCTGGCTCATCAAGAATACTTCTGTTATCTCGATGGCTACTCTGGATTCTATCAAATACTTATACATCCAGATG
Source organism: Alisma plantago-aquatica (assembly GCA_963693085.1). Taxonomy (NCBI): domain Eukaryota; kingdom Viridiplantae; phylum Streptophyta; class Magnoliopsida; order Alismatales; family Alismataceae; genus Alisma; species Alisma plantago-aquatica. The sequence goes on from OY856410.1 coordinate 54,863,726, forward strand.
ACCAGGATAAAACCACCTTCACCGGCCCATTCGGGCCATACACATTTAGAAGAATGCCATTCAGACTCTGCAATGCACCTGCAACTTTCCAGCGTTGCATGGCTGCTATATTTATCGGTGTCACTGAAACCATTATGGAAGTTTTCATGGATGATTTTTCTATATACGGTGATTCATTCGTTTCATGTCTAAAACACCTCTCCCTGGTCCTCAAACGATGTGAAGAAGCTCATCTTGTGCTCAACTAGGAGAAGTGTCATTTTATGGTAAAGGAAGGCATTGTCCTGGGCCATAGGGTCAGTAACCAAGGTATTGAAGTAGATAAGGCCAAGATTGAAGTGATTTCCAAGCTCTCTATCCCTATCAATGTAAAGGAAGTTTGAGCATTCCTAGGCCATGCAAGATTCTATAGACGGTTTATAAAGGATTTCTCAAAGATAACCAAGCCAATGACAATTTTGTTACTAAACGATGCTGAATTCAATTTTGACGGAGAATGTGTTAAAAGTTTCAACACACCGAAGCATGCCCTTACAACCACACCCATCATTAGAGCTCTCGATTGGGACCACCCTTTTGAAATCATGTGTGATGCAAGCAATTATGCTGTAGGTGCTGTCTTGGGCCAATGTATAGAAAAGAAACATTATGTGATCTATTATGCATCGAAGACCCTCGCTGAAGCTCAGAGGAATTATGCTACTACTAAGAAAGAACTTCTAGCAGTCGTGTATGCCTTTGACAATTTCAGATCCTACCTAATTGGTTCAAAGGTCATTGTCTACATAGATCACGCTGCCATTCCTTACCTTCTGGAAAAGAAAGATGCAAAACCCAGGCTAATTAGATGATTTCTCCTACTACAAGAATTTGATTTAGAGATAAGAGATAAAAAGGGTATAGAGAATGTGGTAGCAGACCACCTCAGTCGCATCCACACTCTGGATACAGAGAATATCCCGATTAATGATTCCCTTCCAGACGACCAACTAATGAAGGTCTCAGAAGCCACACCATGGTACTTAGATTATGTGAACTACCTTGCTGTTGGGGTTATTCACCCCCAATGCACCATGGATGTGCTGAAGAAATTCATGCATGATGTGAAGCAATATCACTAGGATGAGCCATATCTCTTTAACATATGTGCTGATGGTCTTTACAGACGATGTATCACTGAGAAAGAAGCTCAATCTATGCTAGAGAACTGTCACTCTGGCCCAGTCGGAGGCCATATGAGTTCAAAGGAAACTGCTATAAAAGTTTTGCAATGTAGGTTCTTTTGGCCAACCATATCCAAAGATTCCCATGGCTTTGTCCTATCATGTGACAAATGTCAAAGATCTGGCAATATTTTAAAAGAGAGATGAGATGCCACTGAATATGTGGCAGGAAGTAGAGATATTCGATGTTTGGGGGGTGGACTACATGGGTCCATTCCCATCTTCTCATGGATTTTCTTACATCCTAGTGGCGGTAGACTACGTCTCAAAATGGGTTGAAGCCATACCAACCGTCATAGTGATTCCAAACCCGTCATCAAATTATTTAAAGATATTATCTTCCCCCATTTTGGAGTACCACGAACTGTGATATCCAACGGAGGGTCACATTTTCTACAAAGAAGCTTTGAAGCGTTACTTAGAAAGTATGGTGTAATGCACAAGGTAGCCTCGCCCTACCATCCACAAACTAGTGGACAGGTAGAGGTTTCCAATCGTCAACTCAAGGATATTCTAGAAAAAACTATAGGCCGCAATCAAAAATATTGGTCAGTGAAAATCAACGACGCATTATGGGCCTATCGAACTGCTTATAAAACTCTCCTCGGGACTACACCTTTTTGATTAATATATGGAAAGGCTTGCCACATGCCAATAGAACTAGAACACAAGGCATGGTGGGAAATAAAACAACTGAATTTTGATATGAAAAAACAGGCCAAGCCATGATTCTGCAACTCCAAGAGCTGGATGAACTCAGGATGACAACTTATGAGAATGCACAAATCTACAAAGAACACACCAAACATTGGCATGATGGTCATCTGAAAAGAAAGGACATACAAGTGGGAGACCAAGTTCTTCTATTCAACTCAAGGTTGAAGTTATTCCCAGGAAAACTCTGCTCCCACTGGTCTGGACTGAACATTGTTAAAAGTATCTCCCCACATGGTGTTTTCTCTTCATGGAGCGAAAAGTCATGTGAATTCGTGGCGCATGGTCAACGCTTGAAAAGTTATTTCACCAAAGCCGACATAAGCACCGAAGCAATAATAGATCTCTCCAATCCAAAGGAACCACTGTGAAGTTGAAGATATCACGTTCAGCCATCGACGTAAAACAAAGGCGCTCGTCGGGAGGCAACCCGATAAATAAAGTTCGTTTTAACTTTGAATTAGATTTTTTTTCTTAATTTTGTGTTTACTCTTTAGATAATTTTTTACCAAATAAGAATCACATCGCGAGATGCTATTTTGAGTTCTGACTAATATTCATTTTTGAGATTTTCAGATGGAGGATGCACGTTGATTGGAATGCAACCACATTCAGTGGTCCAAATGGCATGAACTTCGCCCTCCATCTCGGATTTAGAGTTTGCCTAGGACGGGCAAATTTCTAAGTTCGGGGTGGAGGGTGGGTGGTACGTATATCACTTTCCACCTTCACCCATATAATTCATACTTAAGATTGCATCGTCACATTTTTGATAAAAATTTTCAAATTTTTTAACAATTTTAAAAGTTTTTCAAAGAATTTGAACAAATACTTGATGAATTTTTGACAGTCACTAACTAACCTGCTATGCATTTTGAATCATGATATCCTCCTTATTCGAAGTAAATCCTCAAAAGGATCACTTTTTGAAACTAGCCTTTTGATTAAAATCATTTTGTGAAGCTTATGACTCCTAACATCATTATACTTATGCAATTATGAAAAGTGTCTGTCAAACTAATAGGGATCAAACACGTCATGCTTCCTAACTGAGTAGTTGAACAATAGCATGGAATCCCCACCGGATCCTCATCAAGCCATTATTTGAGCAGAGTACGATAAAGAGAATGACCTGGTGCACGAAATTGTAAATCAAGTTGCATTCTGATCTGAACTCTCTTCGACACTTCTTCCATCATCTTCGTGCCCCTCCATCCATAAAAAAGAAACAAAAATAGCCAAAATAGTTCCAAACTCTAAGTTCGGGGTGGAACACCACTTCCCTCTATATCTGCTTCTTCCATACCCCTCACAAATTAATAGGGGCATACCACAAAAAAGTCAATCTCGAGTCGAATAGAGGAGAGATTTACACACAAAAAGATGCCAAAGCGCACACAAAAAGAAATGCAATCTCGAGTTGAATAAAGGAGAGATTCACAAAAAAAAATGCAATAAATGAAATTTCAAAACAAATAAGAAGAAAATCTCGAGTCGAATAGAGGAGAGATTTATTTCTTCCTTCCATACTACCATTCACTCCATCTTCTACCTAATGGCACAATGCATGCCCCCTCTATCCTGAAAAAAAACACCAGTGTCAGATCATATGCACACTTGTTGTTTTGCGGGTATCTCTGGACTCTTACGAAACTCTTTGACATGCTTGTTGTTGGAAAAAGTAAGGAGGAAGTGATATCGGAAAGCAAACTCAGGTACGGAGATATGGTAAGATGTGTTTAGTGGTCTCAGGAGGTTGAGATACTGAGTCATACTAAGCAGAAAGAAAACAATCGTGATGAGAAGATGAGGCAATCACACGAATTGAAAGTATTCATTTGGCAACTGTTTCAGATTTTGTGTTACTCGAGGATGAGCAACGTTTAAATTCGAGGTATTTTTATTAATGCATATTCATCACAAATTTCAATCACCACATTGGGTCAAATTCGACTCAATGCATTCAATTTAATTTACTGAATATCAAAATTTGCAAAATTACTAAATTGTTCCAATTATCATGATTTTAACTAAAATTATGTTGATTTGATGCAGGTCTTGATAAAGATGAATAATCATCTAGGGCCCACCTTCACTCACCCTTGGTTCTGACCAATTGATCTAACCAAGCGATTTCATCCATTAGGTCTCAAGACCATTTGAGCCCATTCGGTCTCAAGACCGTTTGAGCCCATTCAGTCTCATGACCTTTTGAGCCCATTCGGTCTCCAGACCGTTTGGGCCCATTCGGTCTCAAGACCGTTTGAGCCCATTCGGTCTCAAGACCGATAGACCAGCAGAGATCGATTGGAGGCTACATGAAGACCGTTTGAAGATATCATCGCAAGATCGTTTAGTGCTTTACACATGTAGCGAGACCGTTTGCTCCAGCAGACCATTTGGCAAAGTGCTGCGAAGACCGTATGGGCAGATGAAGACCGTTTGCTCATGAAACGGAGAGACCATTTGGAAAAGTTGCTAAATGGAGACCGTTTGATGAAGCAAGATAACATAGACCGTTTGATAAAGTTGGCTTGCAGCTAGACCATTAGAAAAAGATATTTACCAAACCATATGAAGAATAAAGCCTTAAGACCGTTTGGACATCAAATTATACCAAACCGTTTGGACTCACACCAAAAGGGTGGAGGCCAGATCTGTGCCTATAAATAGGACCAGCATGGTCCCCATTTTGGGGTATTGGTTCTGGGACGCCGACAAGCTGCTTGTACACAGGTCCAATCCAGATCTAGTTCCACCCACACCAGTTTCACTCCACCTACTGCCCGTGTTGCAATCAAGGAGATCGAGAAGAGAAGGAAGACAGAGTGAGAGAGACTATCTGGTCTGTCTTGGAATCTCCCATTTCACATCTAGATCTACTCCGAACTGACATAGAAGACCGCATCATCTTCACCGAGCTGTGACTACCTTCTGCACTGTGCTCATGGAAGATTTCTCTCTCTTTCTTGTTCTTCTTGTTTCTCGCATCATGAGTGAGTAGTCCACCTTCGTTGGGGTGCGAGGACTAGCCTTGCTGCCCATGCAAGCATGTTCTTTTGTTAAGAATTCCATGGCAATGTATATAACTTTTCATTTCATTGTTATTTGATATGTTTGTAGTTAATTATCTACTTGCTCTCATCTTGTTCTTCCCTATATTGCGAAATCTTCTACATGTAGGGTGGAATGGTGGTTTACAAAGTTCGACTCCTTGATTAGAAATATGATAGGATTCCTTGAGGTAGTAAGTGCATGATCTGTAAGGGGACGAGCCATCTAATCTTTGGTGATGCTTCTGTGGCCTAAACATCCCTCCGGGAGGGCCACAGCCTTAGTTGGATTTTGTATCATCTTTGTTTATCGTCGATGATTTTTTGTAGATTAATCACCTACTTGCTTATCGTTTAGCGCGGTTGAGACCTTGACTAGAAATAGAATGGGTTTCCTTGAGGTCGTAAGTGAATGATCCGCGAGGGGATGAGCCATCTAACCTTCGGTGACACTTCTGTGGTCTAAACATCCCTAGGGAGGACCACAGCCTTAGTTGGATGTTGTATCTTTGGATCCGTAAGTATATGAACTGGATGGTGATGAGACATCTGATACCTAAGGTGATGCTTACGCAAGCCTAACGCCCGTATGGGGGGTTTTCCAGTAGCTCTATTTGGATAGTTATATCTTGCCTGGATGTTTGATGTTTAGACATGTTTGTATGTGTAGTGGTGGTGAAACCCGATACCATCCCAACAATTCCATATCATTGATCTAGATCAAACTCTAATACCGCACATTTACTTTCCTACATTTAGTTTAATTAGTCTCAAATCAATCGATCATTCTAAATATTAGTCTTACTTGAACTAGATTCAACTGACAAGATTCTTAAAAACGTTGTCCTTTGGGTTCGATCCTTAACTATATTGTGATAAGACTCGTCTGCTTGCTGGTGGTATTATTGCACTTTGGTTTTGGTAAAAGCCCAGGGATTTCAACCTCGAGTGAGTTTGTTAGTGTGATAAAATTCCACGTCAATCCGCCATATCGAAAGTATAAGGGTCCCATTGGCATTTTTCTGGGACCTTGGTAGTTTGTTGTTGTTGTTGTTTATCCAAATCCTTTAGTATTTGTCTGAAAGGTCGCTTTTGTGGACGTTGGATCACAGAGAATAAGTAGTGAGGTACGTCGTCTTGCGCCATAGTGGTGTCCTTGAAGAATCGTCTGTCATAGATAAGTTCCATGGCGTAACATCCCCGTATAGAATGCATGTCTTCTGTAGTTAGCTCGGTAAATGGGATCTATCTGTTGAGTGCTTCTATGAATCTTATTGTACAGATAGTGTAGCCCCCTGAACCTTCCAGCGTTTGGACTGCTGGGTTGATGATTTGGAACCAAGGTTGGTTCCAAACATGTTGAAGAGATGGGCAGGCAGCCCATATTATTTTGAGAAGCCAGAAAGGAATGCATATTGCTTCTCCATCTTCTGAACCAACAAAGTTTATCTATCCGGCCTTGAGCTCACTGGTGCAAAAATTGTACACCTTGGCATTGTGAGCCTTGGTGTCGACAATCATTAGTAGCCAGTGGCCGGAGACTTTAAAAGACATTGTGATGTAGTGTGCCTTCTTCGCGATACTCATTTGCAGCCGCTCGATGGACTTTGCCTGCAAGTCCTTGTTTAATAAGCTTAAAGCAAGAGTGGGTGAAGCGTTGAAAATTGGCTGCAATTTCTTCGGGCTCTGGAATTCTTCTATAGTATTAGCAAGGAGGACACAAAAGATAGCCTTCTTCACCGCCGATTGTGGTCGTAGGAGAATAGGAAAATCTTCATGTGTCAACTTGCACTTCATCTTTGTATTATTATAGATGATGTCCCCCCTGTCCTTGGCATCATCTAAAATAGTGTTCAGGATGAAGATGTCCTGAACATCTAAAGTGTAGATGGTCATCCCGTCCAAGTCTTGCATCTTATGAGGGAGAGGTGGCGGCGGGGGAAGGTCTTGTGGTGGAGTAAGTGAAGTCTGCTCATTGTCATCCACATATTGTGGCAGATCTTCATCTTTATCAGAATTAGAGTCGAGTCTATCTTCATTGTCGAGACTCACTCTGTCCTCAGAATCCTCGTGCTCTGGGGGGAGGGGTGCAGCTTGTTCCAGGATAGAAAGTTGAAGAGTGACAGCTGCTGTGATAGGGCTAATGCTGGTTTCAATGATACATTGTTGAAACTCAACAAAAGTTGCATCTTTTGTAGTGTCCCCCAGGGATCCCATGGATGAGAAATTTAAAAATTGATCCCCATATGACATTGTGACATTGTCATTATTATCAGGGGAGTGGTGGTCTTTGGTTTTACCCTGCTTGTAGTCTCCACCATCTCCCCTCTTTATATTATCGGCCCCTCGACTGGTGCCCTCCCCAGCATTGCCTGGGTCATCAGGTTGGTCATTTGAGGAGGAGATTTCAACGTTTGAGTCCGCTGAGGAGTCAGAATCATCATCATTATCTTCGTTGTCTTCATCGTTCTCATCATCTGCCGCCTTGTCTTTGTTCTTTTTGATCGATGATTTCTTGCATAGCTGATGCATATCTTGTAGTTCTTCAAGTGCCACCTACACGTGCCCGTGGGTTTTGAGTAGTGCTTTGTGGCTTTCCTTGAGATCTGCGTATCTAGCTTCAGAAGAGAGGAGTCATGCTGTTAGATCAGTCACTTGGGCTTGTAGCTGGTCTAAGGCATTGTTTGCATGCTCCTCCTAGCGGCAGATGAGTCGTGTGAGGGTGATATCAATGCCATCCAAGCGCATGCTCAGTGCAGTCTAATGTTGCAGAAGCTCATGAAGGGTCTCAGGTAGAGGCTGAGTTTCCTTAGAGACCCTATTGACTTGTTGGGCCAACGCTTCTTACTGACCTTTCATCCCAAGTATCAACTCTGGCAAGTTTTGTACGCAGTCGTCGACGTGGTCGACATGCTGGGCTGCTGTTTCCTGTCGTTGTTGAATGCTTCTGAGGATGTCTGGTAAGGTGTGAGTCCGCTCGTTGAGCATGAATAAATGTGTAGCAAGTACCTACACATAAGAAAAAAATGATTGTAATATGTTAGAAGGGTCGGTGAGGAGGTTTCAAATTGCGTCAAATTGTCGTCTGAATTCCTCATCGACTTGTGAAAAAGAGACCCAGAGATGTATGGGTGAGATGGCGGGGTTCTAGGTGGAATAGTGGTAGTTCCTTGTGAAAGAGACACTATTGATGGGACCGCGAATTGCGTGGTGACTATAGAGGGAGTCACCAGCGGTATCGGGGTGGTGGCGGATGAGAAGGGTGGCGACATCTCAGGTGAAAAAGGTGGAACTGAGAATGTTGGGGGGAAAGTGGTAGAAGTGAAGGTGAGATCAAGCATCGTGGTGAAGGGTGGGATGCTCGAGGAGAAAATGAGTGAGGCAAAATATGTGGGTGAAGTTTTGGTTGTGGAGAAAGGGATTGTGGTGGATATGATTGTGGAAAAAGGTGGAAGAGTGGTAGACAGCAGAATGGTGGAAGGTGGGAGCGTGGTGGGGGTGGTTGTAGAGGTGAACCCAACATCCAGATCCAAGATGAAGGGTTCTGGTGTTGGATTCACTATGTTTTCTACACTGTGGGGGTGCTCTGCCTCTGGGTTGATCTTTGATATGGGTGTCCCCGACTGCTGTTATTTCAGTGCACGTAGTTTGGATGACCGTGTAACTAGAATTTCTTTGGCCTTGTCGTTGGTGTAGTGACGCTATGCTCTGTCTACCCTACTTTTGCTTGTTTCTCCTTTTCTATTACCGAGGCAAGAAGGTTAGCAAGCTCCTCTTCAGTGAAGAGAAGCTTGTCTTTATCGTAATCAGCTAGCTCGGGGAGCGATAGCAATGTCCTGGATGCTTTGACAGTTGAGCAGAAGACATAATGGAGTTTGGCATATTTCTCCTTTATGATATATGTGTTCTTTAGAGTCTGCTTGTTTGTTAGGATGTTGCCATTTACCACAGTACACCTTGAAAGTGGTCTGTTCATCTTAAGATACTTTAGAATTGATGTTACATGACCACTTATGCATATTTCCTTCCCAAGGGCATAAGATGTGTGTTTATGTATCAAATGCCATCTGATGTTGACTGGAAACCCTTTTAGGATGGACCATAGAATAAATAGGTCCAAAATGATAACATTCCCACTCTCTATCCTAGGGAATAGATCATCTATTATGATTTTATGAAGAGTGCACACCAGGCCGGAATGTATGTTGGAGGCTATGCAAGTCTTTAGTTCATAGCTTGGAATCCCCGTCAAAGACTTCCAAAAGGTATGCTTGTTGAACTGGGGATGGTCCAGGCCTGCCTCCTTAGCTTTCTTTAGCTGATCTTGGTTGTCAATGACAATTTCATTTAGCAGATTCTCGGTCAAGATGACTTTCTTTCCAAAGAGAGAGGTTACTAGCCTACGATCACCTCTGTCTTTTAGTTTATCTTTTGTGAAGTAGAGTTTCTAAAGGTTTGCCTCATCGAGCAGGGAAAGAACTCTATCATAGATTCCCATCCGTTTTAGTATGTTCGAGCAGATATACTTTGTTGGGCACAACACTTTGTCACCAGCCTTTAGGTTTTGGATATACAGATCAGATGATGCTAGTTCTGCGGTGGTGGCAGTAGGAGTGGCATGTTCTGCCAGGATTTCTTCTCTTGCAGTTGAGGGTCGGACTTGCTTCTGTGCCTGCCTTTTGGTGGGTCTTTCTTCTATTGCCTCCTGGTCCTTCCTTTTGCCCTTTGGCGTTGTAGGTGTGGATTCCTCCTCAGAATTTGGTGTGTAGTATGAACCTTCATAGGTTGAGGAAGAATCATTGACTTCTTCAACCAAATCTTCTACTAAACATTTGTTGACTCGCTCAAGGTCATGGATGACCTTGGGCAAGCCAGCTGGACTTTTGCCCATTTTATTGCACAAGTCAAGGATGCGCTGGAGCTAATTCCGGCGCTCCAACAACTGCTCCCTGGTCCAGGGGTGGGAGTCAATAGCTTCTTTCGTAGGTGATTCCATTCTAAAAATTAGATAAGAAATCATATATGTTAGGAAAGATTGAGATTTTTAGTGATCAATGGAATTTATGTTGTAAAGATTGCAACAATGTGTAAGATTCACGTTTAAGAATCGAACCCAGAAGATGAAAATTGTTAAAAAAATGATGTAGTAGTCAAGATCTTTTGGTATTCAAACAGTTTCAAGACCATTTGTTGTCCAAATGGTTTCAAGACCGTTTTTTGTCTAAACGGTTTCAAGACCATTTGTTATCCAAACAGTTTCAAGACTGTTTGTTGTCCAAACGGTTTCAAGACCATTTTGTGTCTAAATGGTTGCAAGACCATTTGTTGTCCAAATGGTTTCAAGATCGTTTTTTGTCCAAACAGTTTCAAGACCATTTGGAAAATGCGGGTTCCGAAACCTCTAGGGAGACAAAGTGGTGATGGCGATGAGTGAAGCAAAGGAAATGATGACAAGGCAAAAGCGATGATGGCAAAGAAACAGAAGCAATCGAATGCATCATTTGTGGTGGAGAGCGGCAGTGTCGGCGGTGGTAGCCATGGAGATTGTGTTGATGGCAGTGATGGTTGCAAGCATCCTTTACCTTACTGCGACGAGCGTGGCTGAGAGAAAGAGAGGATGGGGCGACGACGTGCGAGCAGAAATGACAGAAGAGAGGATGAAACGATGGTAGCATCGTCAGAAGTGTTGGCGTGGACGGAGATGGTGGTCATGCAGGAGCAGAGAAGTATGGAGGAAAGGAACAAGGTTTGCGCAAGAGAAGTTGCAGGAATCGAAGGAATGAAAAAGGGAGGGGTTGAGGAGTATTTATAGAAAAAGGATAGGCGACTGTACAAATTCTCCTTAGTTAAAATGATCTCGGGACCGTTTGGGTCCGAACGATTTTGAGATCATTGAGACCAAACAGTTTCAACACCGCTGGGATCCAAACGGTTTTGAGACCATGAGGACCAAACAGTTTCAAGACCGTTTGGGTCCAAACACTTTCAAGACCGTGAAGACCAAACGGTTTCAAGACCATGAGGACCCAACAGTTTCAAGACCGTTTGGGTCCAAATGGTTTTAAGACCATTTCCAAACAGTTTCGAGACCGTGAGGACCAAGAGGTCAGGACAAAACTATTTTGGTCAATGATTTTTTTTATATTTTTATATTTGTTTTTGTTGCTTATATAAATTTTTAGATTTTCTGAACAATGAGAACTAGAAAATTATCAAAATCTAAGAAAAATGAAAAAGAAAGGTAATACTCAGTTCTTGGGTTGCCTCCCAAGTAGCGCTTTGGTTTTACGTCGCTGGCTCGATGAAATTCTGACTTGATCAGTTTAATGCTGCGAGGTCCTGAATGTTGATAGTTTGTCTTGGAGTTTTATCTGCTGGAGTATAGTATTTTTTCAGTCTATGTCAATTAACATTCCTTTCTCCTCCATTTTCATCAAAAATGATGACAACTCCAGTTGGATAGATATACTTGATAGTGAAGGGCCCATACCTTTTTGTGCGGAGTTTCTCGGGAAACATTTTGAGTTTGGAGTTGAAAAGAAGGACCTGGTCTCCGATAATGATATCTTTCCTTTTAAGGTAGCCATCATGCCACATCTTAGTTGTCCAGAAGAATCCTGACTGTAGGACTTTAAGAGCGGTCTTATTTGAACTCATGTGCCCCCCAATGGGGCCAGAATGACAGTGTTCTAAGATTGGGATAATTTCTTCTTCAGGAAGACAATGACAGAATAATTTGTCTGCGCATAAGCAGAAAAGGTATGGTTCATCCCAAGAGTATTGCTTGACGTCATGAAGAAATTTCTTTTGGTCATGGTAGGAAGCAGTAGGGTGGACAATTCCTATAGCCAGTTAGTTTACTATATCGGCGTACCAAGGAAATCTGATGGTGACTTTCATAAGTTGATCGTCGAGTAGAGAGTCTCAGATAGGCATATTGTCCTCATCCTGAGGCTCAATGCAACTTAAGTGGTCGGCGACAACATTTTCTACCACACTTTTATCTTTTATTTCCAAATCAAATTCTTGAATCATCAACACCCAATGAACAAGTTTGGGTTTTGCATCTTATTTCTGAATCAGATTTTTTATTGCAGAGTGATCTGTGTATACTATGACTTTTGATCCCATCAGATAAGAACGAAATTTTTCATAAGCATAGATGACTACCAAGAACTCTTTTTATGTAGTTGTATAGTTCTTTTGGGCTTCATCAAGCATTTTTGATGCATTGTATATCACATAGGGTTTCTTATCTATTCTATGCCCTAGTACTGCCCCTATAGCGTAGTCACTTGGCGTCACACATTATCTCAAAGGGTTGTGACCAGTCAGGGGCTCTTGGTATAGGTGCCGAGATCAGGGAATTCTTTAGAGTCATGAAGCTGCATAAGCATTCTTGATCAAAATTGAAATATGCATCTTTAGTCAATAAGTGAGACATGGGGTTTGCTATTTTTGAAAAGTCTTTGATGAATCTTCGATAAAATATGACATGGCCCAAAAAGGCTCGTACTCCCTTGATGTCTTTTGGTGGTGTCAGTTTTGAAATGACATCTATCTTTGCTTTGTCCACTTCAATCCCTCTTTCACTCACTCGATGCCCGAGGACAACTCCTTCTGTTACCATGAAATGACATTTTTCCCAATTAAGGGTCATATTTGTTTCCTCACATCTTTGTAGCACTCTACTGAGGTTAAGTAGATAGTTGTCAAAAGAGTCCCCATAAATTGAAAAGTCATCCATGAAAACTTCCATGACGGACTCAGTTAATCCTGCGAATATGACAGACATACACCTCTGAAATGTTACAGGTGCATTACATAGTCCAAAAGGCATCCTTCTAAAGGCGTAAGTTCCGAAAGGGAAAGTAAAAGTTGTTTTTTCTTGATCTTCAGGGTGTATCAAAATTTGATAAAACCCTGAATAAACGTCAAGATAGCAAAAGAATTTTTGGTGGGCCAGACGTTCAAGGACTTCATCAAGGAAATGTAGAGGGAAGTGATCTTTTCTTGTTGCCTTGTTCAGTTTCCTATAACTGATACACATCCTCCATCCATTAATAGTCCTTGTGGGTAGCAGTTCATTTTTATCATTCAAAACGACAGTGGTTCCCCCCATTTTAGGGACCACTTGGACCAGACTAACCCATTGAGAATCGGAAATTGGATAAATGATACCATCTTTTAGGAGTTTAAGAACCTCGAGGTGAACCACCTCTTTGAGATTTGGGTTTAGTTTCCTCTGGTGTTCCCATGAAGGTTTAAACTCTTCTACCATGGGTAATCTGTGCATGCACAAAGCTGGATTTATTCCCGTTAGGTCAGTCATCTTGTATCCAATGACTTTCTTGTGCTTTCTTAACTCAATAAGCAATCTTTCTTCTTGGTCATCTATTAGAGTAGAACTGATAATGATCGAACATAATTTTTCTTCATCAAGGAAGACATGTTTGAGTCCTACTGGTAGATCTTTCATTTTAGGTGTCTTGGGTACTTCTACGATTTCTAAAACGGTGACAGATTTCAACTCCTCAAAGGTAGCTCCGGGGGTGTCTTCGACTTGTTTAAGGTATTTCAGACATTGCTGAACTAGTTTGTTAGTTGAGAATTCAACTTATGGATTTGTTAAGATGTTTTCCAAATCGTCAGATGGTTCAGAAGGTTCTTGCTTTAATTGATACATTTTATCAATTGCCTCGAGAAGAAAAACTTCTTCATGGATGCTCGGACCTTTTAAGCTGTCAAAGACTCTGAATTGAATGGCTTCCTTTCCCAGTCTTAAGGTAGTTGTGCCAGCTTCAACATCGATTAGTGCTCTGGCTGTAGTAAGGAAGGGTTTGCTGAATATTATTGGATACCTCAGATCTTCTTTTATGTCCATGATAACAAAGTCACAGGGAACATACAAGTCTTTCCCTACTCTTAGTGGGATATCTTCAATAATTCCCAAAGGTGTAGTGATGGTAGAATCAACCAATTGAATTGTCATTACTGTGGGTAGCAAATCAGTAAAACCCAATATTTTACAGATGGAAAATGGAATAATGGATATGCTGGTCCCCAAATCGGCTAATCCTTTCTTGCAAGAGGTATTTCTGATAGAACATTGGATGCCAAAGGAGCCAGGGTCCTTCTGCTTCTTCAGAATTTTATTAAGAATGATGTCAGAAGTAGTCTGAGCTAATTTGATAGTCTCATGTTCTTCAGTCATATATTTCTTTGATAGTAAAGTCTTCAGGTATTTGGACCAAGCTGGGTTTTCAGAAAGAGCATCGAGGAATGGAATATCAACATTTAGCTTCTTCATAGCTTCCTTGAATTTCTGGAATCAAGTGTCCAGTTTAGTTTCTCTCAATCTACCTGGGTAGGGTATCCTATGCTTATACGGTGGGATTTCTGGTTCCTTGGTAACTTGCTCTTTTTCCTTTTCCTTCCCAGCCTCTGCAGATTTTTTAGTTTCTTGATTTGTGATTGCAATTGGGTTGACTTTGGTTACATCTTCATCTTCTCAAATAACATTGGTGACTTCAACAAGAACACAGCCAGACGTTGTGGTAATTGCATTCAGTTGTTCTGGTCTGTGTTGATCGTGTCTCAGATTTATTTCTGGCTGACCAACAAAAGTACCCATCGGGGGTTTCAACTGGGCTATGATCTGTGCCAATTGAGTTTCCACAGCCTTTTGTTGGGCTTGCTGGTTGGCAAGCATGGTCTGCTGAGATTGCATCATTTGCCTAATCATTGATAACTCATCTGTTGGCAGAGGCGGAGCATTCTTTTGTTGATATTGTGTAAGTTGCTGCTGCCCTTGTTGTTGTTACTATTGAGGTGCTGGTAATTGAGGTTATTGTGGTTGTTGTAGTTGAGTTTGTTACAATTGTGGATTCAACGGAGGGTAGTATGTAGAAGAATTTCTTGGGTAGATAAGTCTTTGAGGCCCACCCCTATAGTTTCCTTGGTTTCGATTATAATTTCTTTGAAATCCAGGTGGTGGTCTATTAGAAGACCCACCTTGTGTCTGGTGTTGTGGGTTGGCAGTTCCCGTAGGATTCCCATACTGAAAACCGGGATGGTTTCTCGATTGATCTGGATTATAGTATACTTGTCCTGGTATGGAGTGGATATAATTCACTTGCTCTGGTAGTTGATCCTCGGGATATTCAATAATTGGTTCATATTGTAGTTGCGGTGGTTGTAGATCCATCATTACATTGTATAGGAGACCACATGATAATGTGGGGTGATAAGATGCATGACAAGTTTCACAAGTCTCAGTGGATGCTTTGACTTGTTGAACATGGGAGTTTTTCTTTCTATCATATTCCCCAAATGATGTTTCAAGAACATGTTTCTTATGAGCTATGGTTTTTAGAGCTTCAGCAATGGCTTTCAACTCTATAGATTCCTCAGCTTTACAAACCTTTAGAATTCCTCTGGTAGATGGCCTTCCCCAATAATATTGGTTCTCGGCTTCGAGTGTGACAATCTTCTAGGCATCTTCATATTTCTTCTGCATGAAATTCCCCCTAGATGAGGAATCCAAAAACTTCTTAATGTCATCACTTACTCCTCTATAGAATGTTTCTATGAGTTGATGTTGTGAGATTCCGTGATGTGGAAATTTCCTCAGTAATTCCTTAAATCTTTCCCAGGATTCTGATAGTGATTCTCCAGGAAGTTGGGAGAACTGGTTGATTTGTCTCCTAATCTAGTAGGTCAATGAGGAAGGAAAGAACTTTTCCAAAAAATTCTCTTCCAAGGGAGCCCATGGGGTGATTGGCTCTCCATCTAATGAGTTATACCAACTCAATTCCCTTCTAGACAGAGTGAAGTTGAAAAGTTGAAGCATGATTTCATCATTAGTAGCTCTGGCCTGTGGTACCAATCGACAGAGTGTCTTGAATCGCTTCAGATGATCCATGCAATCCTCTCCAGTGTTCCCAGAGAATGAGATGCCTTGCATGATTTGGATCCATTGTGTTCAGATCTCAAAGTTAGGAGCATTGATGAGAGGTGGATGGACTGGGTGATTATCTTCAGAGTTCTTAGGAACAGCGTAATCCCAAAGCTGCTTGTTCCTTGTCAAAAGTTGAGCAGCTGCTATGGTTGCTTCATTTTCAGCTTGGATACGGGCTTGCTCTTCAGCACGAACTTCAACTTGAATTTGAGCACATGTATCAGCGATGAGTTGTGCTCTTTAAGCATCTATGGCTGCATTGACTCTTTGTAGCACCAAAGCGGCCTGACATTGTTCTTCAGCCATCTGTCTGGCTTGTTGGCGGTTGAGTCTGATGCGTCAGTGGAAGCTTCGTTCTACCTCAAAGTCATACTCTAGTTCAAGGGAGAATATGATGTTATGTGAAGGTTGCATACACGTTTTCTACCTGAGTAGAAGCAAAATCACACTTCCAATGATGTGGAAAAAACGATGAGATCAAAAAGATATATGAAGTAGTTATCAAGGTAAAGTGTAAAATCCTAATCAACTAGCAAGTTGACAAATGGAATTAAAACGTTTCGTTGTCCCTGGCAACATCACCAATTTTTTATGGAGCCTCCACTCACGTGGAGTTGCGTGCACCACTAAAAATCCTAGAGATAGTAAGTCTCTAAGTTTAACCTTACGTGTGCTATAATAAGATCTCCACACACGTATGCTAAGGTACATGGAAGTCTTATCATAGTACAATTGAGGGTCGAATCCACAAGACAACGGTCTTGTTAAGAATTTAACAAGATGGAATATGTTATAATTCTATTTATCTACTTAAGAGTTGACATCTAGATCAAAGAGTTGATAGGATGATTAGCCTAAAGTGCAAGGTAATGTAAATGGTAGGAAAGTAAATTTCAGGTTAAAGACAATATTTTGGAATCCACTAGGATGTGATCGAGTTCCACCACCGCTACACATAGATCAAAACATACATCATAAAACATGGCTTGCAATAAAAGAGTCTAAATAGTTAGCATCTTTGTAGACTTAGCTTCCTTTCAGATAACTAACTACGAAAAACATGGAAGTGTTGCAATGCCAGCCATCCCCAAACAAATGGTCACTTACTTTGCATCACTCCCCTCGCGCAGTGTGTTCCTCGACCTATCAAGGTTGTACTTTCATACGTCAACTAATTCCATTTCATAGTATGAAAGTACAACGATGGAGGTGAGTTTACTCCACTCCTTGAGAAATGCTCCTAGATACCGAACAAATGTATGGTGACTACATACATTAGGAACCAACATGTAATCGACATTTTAATCTAAAAGTTCAAACGTAGACAATTTGCACTAGTAGATAATACATAACACAAGTTGGTGATCAAGCAACTATCATTCATTAAACGATTGATGTTGAACTAAAAAAATAGTATTTCTCTATTGCAAACTCATGAATTACAATGCATGGAATGAAAACATGGGTAGCGGGGCTACTCCCTGCACCCTAGTGTATCGAACTACTCGCTCATGGTAAGGACAAGGAAGGAGGTGGGAAGAGAGAAGGAAAGCATCATCTCCACATAGGAGGGAGGAAGGTCGACCCCTTAGAGTAGAGATCAACTATCTTCACACCACGTGGTTGCTTTGGTGATGGATCCTTGACATCCCACCTTCTATGTCAATGAGAGAGAAAGCAGCTTGAGGGTGGAGTGTGGATCTCAAACCGACAGCCTTGGGGCGATGGATGAAGGTTGAAATGGCTCTGGAACAGTTGGGGCAGCCTTTGGGCGTCTAAAGATCTGATACCAAATGGGGACCCCTCTGGTCCTATTTATAGGCTTCCAATGAGTTTTGAACGGTCTTGGGACCGTTCTAGATCTTGAACTGTTTGGAGACCATTTGGATCTTGAACGGTTTGGAGACCATTAGGATCCTAAATGGTTTGGAGACCGTTTGGATCCTCAAACGGTTTGAAGACCGTTTGGATCCTGAACGGTTTGGAGACCATTTGGATCCTCGAATGGTTTGGAGACCGTTTGGATCCTGAACGGTTTGGAGACCATTTGGATCCTAAACGGTTTGGAGACCGTTTGGATCCTCGAATAGTTTGGAGACTGTTTGGCTCCTAAAAGGTTTGGATCCTCGCTTGATCTTGGGGCTGATGAGACTCATTCGGTCTGGAGACCATTTGAGGTTTGCTCAGTCTTGAGATCGTTTGAAACTTGGTCCTTCTTGGGACTGTTTGAAGCTTGGTCGATCTTGGGACCATTTGAAGCTTGGTCGGTCTTGGGACCGTTTGGCTTTCATTCGGTCTTGGGACCGGTTGGTCTTCATACGGTCTTGGTACGGTTTGGATTTCATTTGGTCTTGGGTCCAGTTGGTCCTCATACGGTCTTCGGACCGGTTGTGTCCTTAACGGTTTGGAGACCGTTTGAGCTCTTCATGGTTTGGAAACTGTTTGGGGTTCGTCACAGTCTTGGGATCGGTTGAGTTCTTTTGCAATTTTTTTGTGTTTTTCTGTAAGAAGAAAAGGGAGAAATGTTAGTCTATTGGTATATTAACTATAAAGTGGAAAGTTAAATATTCTATCTAATTTATCTAAGAAAGAGTATGGAAAACTAAGAAAAATTAGTAAGATAACATCACAAAATGGGAGGTTATCAGGAAGCAGTTGCCATGGCACTGCAAGCTTTAGCCCTGCCCGTAACGGCAGAAGCCGCAACCACCCCCTTGGTGCGGCCGAATACCTCGTCGCAATAGCGACGAGGTGTTCATTTAGCTCTTGGATACTGAGCTTAGGTCTAACCAGCGGCCCCCAACACCTCCACCCATGACGCCAACGGTCGCAATGGAGGAGGAAGCAGTGAGCAGGGTGGTCGATCCGCACCCGCCCACTCTGCCACCTTCTCCACAGCCCCATGATGAGGAGATAGAGGTACCCACAAAGGTGCCAACACCATGCCCGGAGGCCACGCCCTCGCGTACCATCCTGGTGGACTCAACCATAGCAGACGATGCACACTCTACAAGCTACGCCACCAACGCGAGGAGCCAGAAAAGGAGCCAGAGCTGATCGGTAGTCCCTTCCTCATTAGGGTAAGCCTTCACACTGCTACAAAAATGACTTATAACGTCACTTTTAATGACATCAGTTGTATAAATACACCAACACCTAAAACATAAAGCGTCGGTTCAAAAACAAAACCGACATCTATCTGTGAAGGGCGACCAGACACATGTATCACTTTTATTCTGTGTCAGTTCCTTATTAAGAAACCGATGCCTAAAATTAACTGCCAAATCCAAAATTTCCAGTGAAAAAAATTACCTCCAAAATTTAACATATGGCGTCAGTTATTAACTCTTAAACTGACGACAAAAGGTTTTTCGCGAGACAGAAATTGGGCACATTTTGGTCGTCAGTTTTACTACAATATCTGACACCTATGGGTTTTCCCGCACTGTTCTCGGGAGAACTTTCACACCCATTGGGCGTCAGTTTTCTAAAGAAACTGACGACTATGGTCATAATTCGAGAACATTTTGTTTTTTTCGGCATATGAGGATAGTTGTCAGTTTTGGTATAAAAACGGATGACTACAATTGAGTATAGGTGCCAGTTTTGTTATTTATAACCAACACATTTTGTTATAAGCATCAGTTTTCTAGTAACCGACACCTATCAGTAACTTAATGGCACCCGCGCAAAGCAGACTCTTCCCCTTCCTCTATTTCATTATGATTGAGAATAGGGTCTAGCGATTTTGTGATTCCACCCCTCCTCCCTGTGCGCCGCTGCCACCCTCTCCCTTCTCACCGTCGTAGACACTCCCTGCCCTCCGCCGGCTCCCTGCCTCCGCCGCCCGGATGCATGCCTAGCTGCTGCTACCCTCTGCTCCCTCTGCCACCCAAGGACGCACGCCTAGCTGCTCCGGCTGCCAGCTTGCTGCTCGATTCTCGCCGCCACTGCTGCTCCTCACACTGCCACTGTTCGATTCCATGCTGCTAGCTGCTCTACAGGTAGCCCTCTTCTTCTTCCTCCATGCCCCTCTTCTTATTCCTCCATCTCTTCTTCCTCCTACTCCCTCTCCTTACCAAATGGATTAAAGCAAGGCCACGACCGTGTGGGCTGGCCACAACTGTGGCTGTGTTGGCTGACCACGGCCGTGCTGGCCAGCACGGCCGTGGTCGGCCAATACAACCATGGCCGTGGCCTTGCTTTTATCCATTTGGTAAGGAGGGGGCATGAATAAGAAGATACATTTGCAATTGAATACAAATTCTTTACCTAATTATATAAATTTTGATGCATGTTGAATTAATATATTAAAACCCTAATACACATTTCACCATAATCTTGAATTAACTATATTGCTGAAATCTTATGATCAATCTATGTAGGATATTAAAACCCTAATGTTAAATCTCTGATTTTGTAGTGATGTGTCACCCTAACATCTACATGAATCCCTATTGTATGATGTAGACTGATGATAATGCATGAGATAGTTTGAAATTTTGAAATCAATTATGAATCTCTCCACCTAGGTCATACTAATTTATGTGTAATCTTTATGTTGATGATGAACATCCATGGACACTTGAAATGTTGAAATCAATGTTTATAGAATGACAACATATGTATTTGTTGGCCTAGAAACCCATCCAAGATTTACTCATTAGGAGTAAATCTTGGATAGTCCCCGATTTGGGATTGTTCTTGAACACCTAATCTCACTTAGGATGTAAGTGTATATTGTGTATTTGGTTTTCAAGAAAATTCCGATAGCATTTCCCCGTTTGTTCTCTAAGTACATCTGTACTTGGGGAACAGCGGGGAAATGCTGCTGAAATTTTCTTGAAAACCCAATACACATTATACACTTACTAGTGAGATTAGGTGTTCAAGAATGGGATAGGTGGTACACATTTATTATATATAAGAATGACAACACATGTATTTATTGGCCTAGAAACCCGTCCAAGATTTACTCATTAGGAGTAAATCTTGGATAGTCCCCAGTTTGGGACTATTCTTGAACACCTAATCTCACTTAGGATGTAAGTGTATAATGTGTATTTGGTTTTTAAGAAAATTTTGGCAGCATTTCCCCGTTTGTTCTCTAAGTACATATGTACTTATAGAATAGCGGGGAAATGCTGCTGGAATTTTCTTGAAAACCCAATACACATTATACACTTACTAGGGAGATTAGGTGTTCAAGAATGGGATAGGTGGTACACATTTATTATATATAAAAATGACAACACATGTATTTGTTGGCCTAAAGTTTTAACCATGCAAAAATTCTAAGCTGTTAACCCTAGAACCTAATCTTGTTGTAATATATACTTGTTTTCTCTTTGATCATAGAATGGATAGATCATGAATGTCCATTCGCAATCGCTGCACCCCAGAGTTTATTTCTGGGCTTAACCAGTTTATTAGATTTGCCGAGGAACATAGGAAACAACATGGAGATAGGTTCTACTGTCCATGTAGGCATTGCTGTAACAAATTTAAAGTCAACACTGGTGACAAAATCAAAAGTCAGGTTATGTGCAACGGGATTATACAAGGCTATACAGAATGGCACTGGCATGGAGAGATTTCAAACCCAAAACCAGTGGATGTCGATAGTAGTGCTTGTGTGGAAGAAGAAATTGCCTCTGATGATGTAGATGTGAATGAACCAGTTCCAGTAGACACCGTTGATGCGATGTTGGATAGTTGTGGGGTAGAGCACACCGATCCACCTCCCATTTTTAGAAACATTATGCATGATGTTGAGATATCATTATACACAGGTTGTACTAAGTTTATGAAGCTTAGCGCTGTGTTGAGATTGTATAAGATGAAAGCTAACAATAGATGGAGCGACAAAAGCTTCACATCATTGTTGTCTTTGTTGAAAGAAATGCTTCCTAAAGGAAACGAGCTACCAATCTCAACATACCAGGTAAATAAATTGTTGTGCCCAATGGGAATGGATGCCTCTGATTGATGACTTAAAGAAACTCTGGGGTGAAGGTGTGATGACCTATGATGCTTCACGAAGAGAGACATTTCGTTTGCATGCTATGTTGTTTTGCACTATTAATGACTTTCCAGCATATGGGAATTTGTCTGGATATAATGTCAAAGGAGCTAAAGCGTGTCCTATATGTGAAGAGAACACTGATTCAACAAGACTAAAACATGGCGGTAAGACTGTATATCTCGGTCATCGAAGGTTTCTTACAAAATTCCATCTGTATCGTAGGAAGTGTAAAGCATTCAATGGATTGAATGAGGAATGGAGTGCACCTAAACCTATACCAGGGGAGGTTGTTTATGAAAGAGTAAAAGACTTTGTCAATGAATTTGGTAAGAGATCACAATGTACTATGTCCACATGTAGTGACAAATCTTTATTTAAGAAGAAGTCAATATTTTGGGATCTTCCTTATTGGAGTTCTTTGACAATCAGGCATTGTATCGATGTCATGCACGTTGAGAAAAATGTCTGTGATAGTGTCATTGGTACTTTGTTGAATATACCAGGTAAGACTAAATATGGGCTAAAATCCAGACTGGACCTACGTGAAATGGGAATAAGGTCAAAATTAACAGAATTTCATGAAATGGGAAATCGGAGAACATACTTACCTCCCGCTTGTTACACATTGTATAGAAAGGAGAAGAAAGCTTTTTTGTGAATGTTTGGTAAATGTTAAGGTGCCACAGGGGTACTCATCCAACATCCATAGATTGGTATCAATGAAAGATCTGAAGTTGATAGGTCTTAAATCTCATGATTGTCACACTCTAATGCAACAAATATTGCCTGTGGCAATTCGATCTATATTGCCAAAGCATGTAAGGTTTGCAATCACCAGACTTTGTTTTTTTTTTCAACAGTCTTTGCAGCAAAGTTATTGACCTTGATAATCTCGATAATTTGCAAAGAGAAGTGGTTGTTACCCTATGTCAACTTGAGATGTATTTCCCTCCTTCGTTCTTTGATATCATGGTACATCTTGTTGTCCACTTGACTAGGGAAGTGAAAATGCTGGGACCAGTTTTCTTACATTGGATGTATTCCTTTGAACGTAACATGAGCGTTTTTAAAAGTGATGTTCGAAACCGTTATCGGCCTGAAGGGAGTATTATTGAGGGTTATGTGGCGAGAGAGGTTATGGATTTTTGCAATGACTTTTTCAGTGTTAATGACACTCCTGGTAATGACAAGAATATTGAGGAGCAATTTGGCAAAGGAATTTTGGGATCACGGGTAAAAGTAATCAGCCGTGGGCAGTTGGAACAAGGTCACTCCTGATAATATCCTTGAGCCAATACAATGTAGCTTGCTAGAGAGCATAACAAGACATTTATTAAGTGGTTTGAGGATAAAGTCTTACATCAACTATCTCAAACACCAGATGATATTACTGAAACTATCAAATGCCTCGCCTTTAAACCAAAATTGAATGTTATGTCTTATGAAGGGTATGACATTAATGGATTCACATATTACACAAAGCGCCAAGATGATAAGAGTGTCGTCCAAAATAGTGGGGTCACCCTTCAAGCATCGACTATGTTTTTTGCAAGTGAAAAGGAAAAGAGTCCGCGTGAAGCTAAAATGTCATATTACGGTGTCATTGAAGACATATGGGAGTTTGACTACATAGATTTCAGAATTCTGCTCTTCAAATGTAATTGGGTTGATAACACCAAAGGAGTTATAGTGGATGAATTGAGTTTCACTTTAGTGAACTTTGAAAAGATTGGCGAGAAGGG
This sequence comes from Alisma plantago-aquatica, assembly GCA_963693085.1. Taxonomy (NCBI): domain Eukaryota; kingdom Viridiplantae; phylum Streptophyta; class Magnoliopsida; order Alismatales; family Alismataceae; genus Alisma; species Alisma plantago-aquatica. The sequence continues at coordinate 54,887,443 of OY856410.1, forward strand.
TGAACCATTCATATTGGCATCACATACGAAACAAGTATTTTATATCGACGATCCTGCAAATGATAAATGGTCGGTTGTTCTTTATGGTAAAAGACAGTTCATTGAAGATCCTATAGATGAAGAAGCGTACTTGATAAGTATGATGACTCTAGTCCATTCTCAGTTGGGTTGGAAACACCAGCAAATATTGAAGCTAATGATGACTTGTATGTGTACGAAGATCACAATGAAGGATTGTTAATTGATAAAAAATCACAATATTAGAGGCATGTTTATATTTTTTTATATGTTTTATTTTTCTGAATGTGAACTTTACAATGTGAATTACTTTACAATGTGAATGTGAACTTCACAATGTGAATTTTACAATGTGAATTACTTTACAATGTGAACTTTACAATGTGAATTACTTTACAATGTGAATGTGAACTTTACAATGTGAGATTTACAATGAGAATTACTTTACAATGTGAACTTTACAATGTGAATGTGAACTTTCAGATGGCTGAGTATTCTCCAGATGACCTTGTTGATGATTATTGTGAGGGTGAGGACATCAATGCACCACCTCACAATGTAAGTTTTAAAAATATATCATATATTTATATCTACATGTACATTTATAGTTATATCCTATATGTGTGTTTATTTCGTCAAATTTTAGGTTGATGATGCACATGTACCCTCTGAAGCACTTGAGGCACTTGATGAGCAGCACCAAAAAGTTGACAAGAGAAGGGGCATCACTATGATGAAGAAGTTAATAGCACAAAGGGGCAATGGACCCAAACTTGTTGTGGATTTTTATAATGTAGGAAATGCAATTGGAGTGAATCACAATTCGTTTGTTTCATATCTTGGGTATGTTACTCGTAGCCATTGCGGTTGTAAGATAGATTCTTGGCATAAAGTTACTAAGGGGAAGAAAGACGTAATATGGAAGGATTTATGTGTGTGTAATTATTAATTTGCAATTCTATTTTGTAGATTACTAATTTTTTGGATACTAGTTAATAGCAATTCTATTTTGCAGAGTATATTTGAATTGGATGAAAAGCTGCATCGTAAATGCATGATGCAACACTGTGGGAGAGTCCTAAGGAACTATAGGACAAATCTCACTCGAGAATACATAAAAGAAGGTGACAAGAGGAAGAAGACAACCACTGAATAGTGGAACTTCCTGGACCAAGAAGAATGGGACGCGTTTGTTGCTTCAAGACAAATTGATGAATTCAAGGTATTAGGCGTCACTCCCAATTTAATTAATATACATTGTATTCACCTATTCAAGATTAACATTTAGTGTTACTAACCAAATCATTAACGTGCATACTAACTAGGCCCTTAGTGAGGTGCAAAAAGCAAGGCGTGCAATGAATGTGCATGACCACACAATGGGTCCAAAGGGGTATGCAGGCATTCACCAAAGACTACAGGTTTAGTCTACTACTCAGTCTGCTACTACTCAGGAGTCCTCTACTATAGGTACCATACCTCTGCCTCGCCATGATGTCTGGACAGCTGGGAGGAAAAATAAGAAGGGAGAAATAAGGAAGCCCGCAACTGCTTAGGCGGATGCAAAAATGGTAAAATACAACTCTTAGAGCAATCATTCAAATATTGATTATTTGTGGTGTTTACTCAATTACAAAATTTTGTTTTGGTGATTAGCGGGAGCAGCACAAGCTGAGGAAACAAGGCAAGTTCATCCCTGAGGGTACAAGGGATGAATTCACAGTTGCTCTGGGTAACCCAGAGCATCCTGGACATGTTAGGGATGCAAGCGCTGGTGTGGGCATCAAAGCGTTCTTTGGGCCATCCCAATGCAAACATGTCCCAAAAGTGGGACTTTCATAAGAAGAGGTAACCTATTCTTTCTTTATAATGTTACTATAAAAGAGAATTCAATAATCATAAGCTAACATTTCTTTTATCCATGTATAGGTAGATAAGATAGTTGATAGGAAACTCGAAGAAGCAATGAGCAAGTGGAAGGCATCTCTGACTGCCACTCAGCAGATAGTACATATGGCATACCACTCTACTCTTACTCTAGAGGTTGGGAGTAATCCCGTAGACCCACCACCTAGCACATCCACTGTAAGTATTTTTATGACATAGTAACTAGTCTTTTCAAGATGATATGTTTTCAAGATGATATGTATATATGTATATAACATTCTTTATACAAAAAATTGTAGGGGTTGAAGCCATGCCATTTAAAAAGTAAAGAATTTGTCATTGCAGAGGCGTCAACTTACCCATCCCTACTAGGGGAAATGTTTCATGGGTCTCCATTACCAGCTAGTTGGGTTCGTGTGAGCCCAGTACATATATTCCCCAATTGGATCGATCGTCCATTGCCATATGCCCACCCAGATTGTGAAATGCTTGGTGAGGCAGAAGGCAGAGTGATATTGTGGCCAAAAGCAGATGTCCTCTATACTAAAACTATATGGTAAATTTACATTACGTTAAATTGTTAGTGTGTGTATATGATGTCAATTGATCTGAAATTATATATACATATAGGTTAAAAAGAAGACACCCAGAGCATCTAGGCCTCCACCTACACCTCCTACATTACCAAGTTGGGTTCACATGACCTACCTGTCCCGTGAGGTCTTAATTGTAGGGGTATGGCAATATGGTTAGGCGAACATGATATAAATTTCCCTATAACTGTTTCTATAGATGCGGATGCTGCAGGTCAATCATACGAAAGTAAACTATTTATACAAGATATTTTGGAGTTGTTTCGATATGATTGGCTGAATACATCTGTGATAGAGCTATGGATAAGGTGAGATCTTCTTTATACATACATATACCTTGTGTAGGATCTGGTGATCTGGTTTCTTATTTATTAATGCATACATAATACATGTTTTGCATCTACTTAGACAAGATATGTATAGATTTTTCATTCGAACATGTAGGATTTTTGATTCCATCTTTGATTAGTCTAGTAGCTAAAGACCCTCCGTCAGTTCAACAATACTACTGTGATGCTTTTACAAATTTTGGTCAAAATAAGAAGACGGTGATAATAGCTCCATTCAATGTGGAGTAAGTTTACTTTGCTTATAATTTGGAATTAAGAAAATTACATTTTTATTGTAGATTTTGAGTTATTAATTTTTAACTTTTTTACCTCTAGTGGTATGCATTGGGAGTTACTAGTTATTGTCCCTGAGACGTTCACTGTCTATTATCTAGATCCTAAGGGGACTAAATTGAATTCAAAATATGGACACAAAATGAAAATGGCATTATTTCGATGAGAAATATTTCATTTTCATATCCGTTAACATATGTTATTACATTACTATTTAATTATGCAATGTACTGTGTTACATTAACATGTAGGGGTTTAGATGAGTTCAAAAAGGCTGGAGGAAAGGTCCCCAAGAAAAAGAACCAGCAAATACTTTGGAAAAATGTGGAAGTAAGTTTCCGACTGCAATGTATATATTATTTATGTGAACAGTGCTTAATTAGTTGTATTTTTTAATATTTTGTATGTTTCAATTTATAGTATGCTACACAAGACAATGGATGGGCATGTGCATACTATGTGATGCAATTTATGCACATGATTATCAAATATGCTGTAGTGGATATCGATACCATTCCTGAGGTATTATATATAGTATCATTAGATAATATGAAATATATCAATCTTATTTATATATTATTAATTATATATATACATCATTCTCTTTGTAGGTGTTTAAAACTAACCACACTACAAGAAAGGCCTTACCAGATGTACATGCTCCCTATACGACGGAAGAATTAAATGATGTAAGAGAAGAATGGGCAACAACCATACAAGTAGTGGGGGTTTTAACATATAGTTTGGATGTTGATAGAGAATAATGACTAAAGAATGATATTTTGTAAATGAATTTCTGAATTATAATATCTGTGAATGTTTCTACATGTGTCTGAATGTTTATACATGTGTGAATGTGAAAATGAATGAAACTGCTGGCTGCTATATGAATGTTTCTACATGTGTGAATGTGAAAATGAATGGAATTGCAAATTGCTACATGAATGTTTCTACATGTGTGAAAATCGAATGGAACTGCAGGTTTCTAAATGTGTGAAAATTAATGTTGTTAATTTTGCAGGTTTGTTGCTTGTTGTTGGTTGATATCAATAGATGTCGTAAAACCTGCAGATCATAACTGAACTGCAGGTTTCTCATCCTGCGACCATCCAGAGCAGGCCTGTAGACTGATAAGAAAAAAAAACATGAAATAGGCATAAGTTATTTGTTTAAAACCGACGACAAATGGTTACAACATCGGATAAATAATTATAACTGACGCCTAATGCATGTAATGTGGCATCGATTATCAATAATAAACCGACACTTATAGTTCTGGCGTCGGTTTCCCTACTAGTAACCGACGTCAATTTCCCTAATGAGGCCAGACACCACGGCTGTGTTGCCCACCTCGGTCGTGGCAGCAGCCCAGACACCACGGTCGTGCTGGCCAGCACGACCGTGGTAGCGGGTGAGATGGCATCGGTTATCACTAATAAACTAACGCTGATAATGCCCCAAATGGCACCCTTTCTGTGGTGCGAAGGTTTATGGCGTCAGTTTCAAAGCTAATAACAGACGCCTATACCCCCTGTTGGCGTGTTTTCGGTGGCGCGCGAAGGGTTGTGGCGTCGGTTTGAGAAACGAGGCCTAACGGTTGGCCTTTTAGTGGCGCCCACATAGGTGTCGCATTAAAACCGACACTAAAGGCCTTAAATAACTGACACTAAAGGTCGATTATGTACTAGTGTCAGCTTCGAGTTTGCAACTTGTGGGAGGTAACACACAACCACAGTGCTAATTTCGCTTCCCTGACCCGCAAGTTTCAGGTCTTCCAACAACAGATGGGAGAACAAGAGCATCAGCTACTAACCCTAGTTGGTCTCTCCGGCCAACTAGAAGCAATGACCAACACAATGCAGGCAGCGCTCGACAATGTCTACTGACCCTAGTTGGTCTCTCTGGCCAACTAGAAGCAATGAACAACATAATGCAGGCGGCGCTCCAATGCCTAGACGTTGTCGAGCAGAGGCTCAACAAGAGGGATGCCTGCCGCCACTCAAGGTGTTCCCAAAGGACACCTTCACCATCGACATCCTCCTCTCTATCATCATCATAATCACCTTCCTCCTCAAACTCATCATCCTCCTCTGACACCAGCAGGCCGTCAACAACGCCCAAGGAGGAGACAACAAATAGAACCGTTGATGCCCCCCACAAAATAAAAAAATACTTGCGGCGTTGACACATCTACTCCCATACAACCGCTAGAGCCGGCTGAAGCACACAAAGAAATGTCTGAAGGCATAGAGGATGATTTATCTGAAGGAGAAAAGGGTGATCTGTATAGCTCGCTTGCTGAGAAACCCCCACGAGCAAAGACTTCGGTGGCTGACGTGTTCTCTGCGCCATCTGAGATTCCAGTCTTTGAGATGGCTGACTTTGACAGGCGCACCATTGGCTATTTGACGATCTGGGACCAACAACTGTTGAACATGGTCCTGAGGCCACATATAGATGAATAAGCTATCCTCTGGAGTGACAGATACTTGTCCATTTGATAGCGAGTACTCAAAGCAATGTTCCGCTCAGAAGCCATCGTAGGAAAGATTCTGTTAAGAGTCTTGGAAGGCACCATGATCGAGAATATCGCGCTCAGGATAGGCCAACAGCCTATCTACAATGCCACTCTGGCCTTATCCAGGCAACTACTAGTAGGGGTGGATAATACACGGCCAGTGGTTGATATGCTGAAGAATGTAGAAGATCACAACCCCGACCTAATGTTGCCCCCCACAAGCATAGGGGGTATTGGTTCCTCTGTGTGGCTGACCTCTGCTCCCACGACGTTACATTGCTCAGCTACTATAGTGTGGAGGTCACCAACCTAGAGCACATTCCCCCCCCCCCCCCCCTGAAGACACTGACCTCAGGCTCCTGCCTCTGCGTCACCACCGAGTCATAAAAAAAGGCATCCGATGCCACAACATCGTCTAGAACTTTTACGGGATCAAGGACTTCCCAGTTCAAGAAGACCTGGGGAGTGGAAATAGTTCCTTCATCATCTTACATGCCATGGAGCTGCTAAACATCTTCATACATATACGTCAGCTCCATGACACAAATTTCTATCATCTCGGGAGCATCTATGCACTACTGCTAATTAAAGACAAGCACTATTTCTGAGATCTAGAGCTTCTAGAGGATCTACTGGAGACAGACTCTGATTCTGATTCTAATTCCCACTTTTCTCCACCCAGCAGTCCTCCAAGAACATAGGTCGAGGGCTCCTCTGACGTCTTCAGGAGAGGCAAGCAGATAGAGCACGTGCAAGCCATGCTCACCCCAACATGCACTTCTATCTCACTTGTCATCTCCGACTATGTCATCAGCAGCTTTGACTGTTCTGCCTGCAACTCTCTATCTAGGGAACATGTCAATCATATACTTCTACAACTTGCTGATTCTAACACTATAGACATCATCTATGAGAAGAATAATGTAGTGGTCCCCATTGCCAATCTATGGGACTTAGTCAAGGATGGCGGATGTTTAGCTATGATGGTGGTATCATCTTACATCATTCTTCTACAAGAAAAGATTGGACAACTCTACATAGCACATCCTATACTATTCAATGATCTTTGCCTAGCCGACAAATTTGGGGCACATGAGCTGTTCCAACTCAAAATCAAGAAGCGTATACCTCACATAATGTTCCTCCCTATGTTGCATGAAAACCATTGGACGTGGATCATGATATACACCCACACCAGCATGGGTATCTTCTACAACAACTCAGACACCAACAATGACTGGACAACATAGTTTTCTACAACACCGGAAACACCCCTCGAACCCTTAGCAAAAAAATATTACACAGATGTGGTGGACATGATAAAGCTCCTCTATCAAATAACTGTGGGATATATGTGCTTCACTGGATATCTCACGTAGCAGCACTGAAGAAAGCACCAGAGAAGCTCCATGACATCGACTACCACATTCAACGAGGAGAATACGTCATGGATCTCCTACTGCTGAAGGCACATGCATCCGTTGAACCCTCATTGATCTATGACTATTCTCTCCTATTCATATCACTACTCTGGGACAGAGTGTGGGATAAGTTTGGGGGAGGACTTTATAGCATCAGTGAGGGAGGTAATCTAAAATTTTTCCTCCTTTCCCTTTCCTCCCCCCCTCATCATACTCTTTGTATACATGTATATAAATTTTTGATAGTAAGAAACACATACACCACATATACATGATGTTTGTTCTTCGAATTGTAAAATTTACTTTATTGTAAATATTTGGTACAACTTCTTCCAGTTTGTTCTCTCTGTGACTAAGGCAGTGTACATTTCTTCTACGTTATCTTGAAAATGTAGTCTAAAATGAAAAAGGCTATAACTTTTCTATGCCAACTTTGAAAAATAATCTCATTCCAGCTAAGAGATGTACATGTGAAGGAAAAAGTTGCCCAAACAACAAACTCTCTTTTCCCTACCCATCAAAATCCCAAAAAGAGAGGAAAGCCTTATGAGAGTGAACAAAAACATGAGAGTTGTGCCCGGAAAAAAAGAGATGAAAGCACACTTGTCTTCCCAAAAGTACCCATCTTTGGGCATGGTAAATCTGGGGTAGTGGTACGTAGGATGTGAAATCACTACTCTAAAGCCAAATGGTTTAGACTACAGGGACCACTATCCCATTAACAGACCCATACATGGATGGACCAATGGAAAGCAAGAAAAACCCAAAAGCCTTAAGCCTTCCCGAAAACCCCACCTTCTACTCCAAGATTCAAGAAGTTTAGTGTGAAAGCTAACTTCAAAATCATGCACCAAAGTATCACAAAATCTAGGGATAATTTTTTTGTTTAAATAAGGCAAGAAAAATAAAGTCCATTGTTCGTGATCAGACGTAATTTTCCTCAGGACATTCCAAAATCCACTTAACCCTTTGTCCAAAGACTACACCTGATTTTGAAACGTACTGCAAACAAAAGTTTTAAAATAAGTACAGATTGATTGAGGACAATCAAAATGCTAAGTTTGGGGGAGTTGATAACACCCATTTTATGATTGTTAGAGCTTATATTTTACTATCAAAACAACCTCCAAACCTGAATTCCTCTTCATTTTATCTTTTTTGTTGTAAAGAAATCATGCCCACTATGCCCCTGACAATATTTCCCATCTTTTGTAGACTTTATCTTATTGATTCCATAAAAAGAGCACCAATGGGCCCTTCAGGCCCATCAGCAATGAAGTACCCATCCCGACCCAGTAGCGCACGAGGCGACACACGCTCCTACCCGTCACGGTCGTTGCCCGATACATGACAACCCGGAGCGGGTGTGTCGCACAGGAGCCCTGGCCACTTCAACTCATTACCCGATAAGGTGTCTTACTCGACATGGTTTTCCACCTGACAGGGTCAATTACATGATACGACTACCCCTTGATGCAGCAACCCGCCATGGTCCTATCCCACCACGATTGTGCATGATGCATTCGCTACCCAACACAATTGATGGCCCAACACGCATGCTAGGTGACAGACTTATCGCCCCCCTCCCGATGACCTCGAGAACGGTGTCGGATGGAAGGACATGTGGTCTAATAAAAGCCATGACTCCCATCAACTCACTGCCTATAAATAGCAGCTACAAACCTACGATGGGATGGCTGGACCCTATGAGAGCTAACTCCTAGAGCATAGGAGCTAGTGCATGGAGTCCTAGAGTCTGTCGGGCGATACTAGGTGAGCACACCCCCAACCCGAGAGGGATGGGAGGAGTTCACTTAGAAACCGTTCTGGTAGCAGCAAGCAGCACGACATGACCCTCAAGGCTACTTCAACTTGTCGGGTCCCTACCTGGGCTTCAACCCAAGACGACTTTCCCACCTATACCGTACATGGGGAACCCAAGAGCCTTAAGATAATGTTTACCTAATATGTATCCTAAGCCGACACAATACCCAACCTGATATGTTCCACCCATCACAGCTACAGCCAGACACGACCAACATCCCGACACGACCATATTGGGTAGAGATTTTATCCCGATACACCCCTTACCCATCACGGTTCATGACCCGACACAATTAAGAACCCGACACAGTCGTATCCTAATAGGGCCACTACCTGGTACCGGGTAGACACTATCTTAGGTGTCTGCTACTATGTACTTCGATCTCCTAAATTAGGGAGACCGATACCTATCTTCCCTTTTACAGCATGTAGTTTCCTTTTATTACAACATTATTACTAAACCTTTATGTCTCTTTATGATTATTGGAATCTATGGAGTTTATCTCATATTGTTCTGTGTGTGGCTTCCTTTCATTGGATGATTTATTTATAGCATTTGAGTTCTAGTCTCTTCTTTTTGAATCACACTTTTGACTAGCTATCGAATCATGTTTCTTGTTTTGACTCCTTTGAGAGAGGGATGTCGTAAACTCTAGAGCTTGGTCTGATTCGGTTGTACGACAGTACCCAGAATTAGGTCTGCCCCAGCCCATCTTTCCACTCTAGTCCACGCTTGGTACCCTTGAGAGAGGAAACTTAGTGCATGTCTAGTTGGTGTCTTCTTTGAGAGAAGAAGGCGTAGGATGTAGACCGTCACCACTTGTTACAATTAGGTTTTCCTCCTTCGTGCTATACTCCAAAGATAGTCTTATCTTCTCGTTCTCCTTTATACAAAAACTTCCATAGAAACTACTAAACCCCAAACTTTAATCCTTCTGGTAACTCCCTTTGGAGATAGGTTTTTAGTTTTATTATTTATGATTATTTCTCATTACATCAAACCTTATCCTTCAAATTTTTGATGTGCTTAGACAAGTAAAAATTGAGTTCGAAGTGCTCTTCCAATCCTTGTGTTCGACCCCGAACTACTCCGACCCTGTGCTAGTTGCATGAGTCTTAAACATTTGGGTATTATAAATTACTAAAGTTTGATGACCTAGACATGTCTCCATTTTTGGACCCACATTTAAGGGTTGTCACAATGCCAAAGATATTTTTTTAGCTATTGATTTTTAGCCTTTTTGGTATTTACACTCTAATTTTTTTTCTTAAGATATAACAAATAATGACCATAGGACAGGCGCACTACCATAAAATATTTCATCTTTTCAAATAGAACATTTACTGTTCTTTATATGCAATTAATATCCATCCTTGTCCATTCAAGATACAAAAATAATATTTTTGTTTATGGTAGGTACAAAATAGTAGTTCTTTAACTCTATTAAAAGCCTCGTGGGTAGAGATAAACTATAGGTTCCAATTGTAGTATGTGAGATCCACATCCAGTATCTATTATAGAAGATGAAGAAGTAGATATATTTATCTTAGCAATGTATATACCTTAAGTGGAGATCTCTATCACCTCCTTCTTCTTCCTCATTTACCCCAGATAGATGGAAAATTTCTCTTCCAATGTCTAGGTTGGTGAAAGTGGTGACAATTGCCTCCATAGGCGACTCTTCCCTTTTCTTTGAGTGCATAAAACTTGGGCTTCCGTCTAGCATTAGAACTCATCTTAGCTTCGTATTTGCCATTGGACTTCCCTTTTGTTCTATTGATCATCACACTCTTGGGCTTTTATTTCTTTATTTGTTCTTCGTCTGTTCTCAACATGCCAAGAAATTCTGACAACTATTTCTCAAAATTATTCATGTTGTAGTTCATGACAAACTGACTGCATAATTCTGGCAGTGACAGTAAAATCATATTAGTGGCCAAGTCTTGCCACAAGGGAAATCCCAGTCTTGTAAGGTTCACCACATACCCAACAAGCTTAAGCACTTGGGGACCTACAAGATCTCCTTCTGCCATGTTGCACTTGAAAAGTTCCTTAGAAATACCATATCTCTCTTATCATGTACATGTTCTTAAGATGTATTACCATCTAAATCACATATGTATTCTCGTGTTGTCTCTACAACTCATAGTTCATGGAGCACAACATTATGCATTGAACATCTATGCCATCCTTAGAGTGCTTCTTGTAAGCATCTCTATTAGCCTTATGTGCATTGGGAGAATGTTCATCTAGCTCTGGTGTTTCTAGGAAATAGAGCTTGCACTCTTGTCTGAGATCAATTCTCAACGTCATGAACCAATCATGGAAATTATTCCCATTCAACTTGTCCTTCTCAAGGACCGATTACAAAGGAAGCATGTTGTTTTCATCATTTGATTCTATAAGAAAATTTTGCAATTTAGTCAAAACATTTTTGGTTTGATTTGATTAAATTAAAATTTGATGATATTCAATTAGGACTCTAATTAACTATGGCTCCCACTATTCTACTCAATTCATAACCCACATTTATCAATTCATAAGATTGTATCATACAATCTTCTAGTGATCAAAGATCCAAAATAGTCGAATTATTACTCGTCCAATGCCAGCGTCCATAACCATTTATTAAGGTAGGCAACTTTTTCCAGTTGCATCTTATGAAATTCTTGTATAGATGGTACAACTCTTTGACATAGTCATTTGCATGCTTCTAGGTACTTAATCTCATTAAGATCACCTAGTTAAGTTTGACCCAAAAACCAACACGATACTAAAACACCCTACTTGAGTGACCCACATAAATACCATCACACTTCCACAAGACTGACAACACACCATGCTTGGTGTGCCCACACATAGTCCATAAAGCTTGTCATGTGTGTTTCTTACAGAAAGCATCTAAGACTTAAAATGTTTGAGTGAGGAGTTTTTTATTTTCATATATACATATCCAATCACCACATATTTATAGTATGTATCATATACATAATATAACCACAACAAAAACATGCAATAATAAACACAAGAAATGGTTATTGCCATCCTATTGTTATTCTATTGATCCATAAGAAATTACTACCACCTCAGGTCCACATCATATGTAGCAACCTATTGTTGGTGATGATCTGTGTTGGATCCAGTCTGGGTTGATCAGCTCAACCTTTTGAACTGGTTGCCTTGCTTCCTAGTCAGTTAGTTGATCTCATGTATTGATCATCTGGCCTCCATTCCTTGAGATGTCTGGAATCCTCCATCTGGTTGGTTGGGCCACTATCCAATCGGTTGGATCCTTCTATCATGAACTTCATTGGTCCTCCGGCCGGTCAGTTTGTCTCCTGAACTAGTATGTTTTCTAGGTGTAGAATGTCCTCTTTGCCATAACAGGAAATAAAATCTACCTAAATCTATTTAAAATATTACATTGTAATTGGGAAACCCCAATTTACATTCAAGGTGAGCATAGGAAGGAAATAATTTAGTACTTATACATATGGAAAGAAGAGAGAGGCTCAATGTGCAAATTAAGATATAAACAAGAACATAAACATCCAACCAATCATAGAAGGTCTAGGGGTAAAGGCCATAACCATGGTACCAATCGCCATGAAAATGATTTTAAGGTGATGCGTATTAGATATATATATCATACCATATATATAGGGATTATATGTGAGATTTAGTCAGATATGCACACTAAATTTAAGTATTCACATTGTTTATGCAACAAATAAATGATGATACAAAATTCTGATCATATCAACTAAATCCTAAAGCATAGTAAATTGACATGGCTCTAATACTACTACTGGGAAATATGACATCTGATATGGCAAAGGAAACAAATTTTGATTTTCCATATTCCCCATTGAACAGTAGATTGCATCAACAACTATTAGATGGGAAAGAAGGTTGCAAGACATATACCTAGTCATGGAGCAAGTCTAGTGGCAATGCTTGCAATTGTGTGCTAATTTGTGGAGTTGCACCTTGATGGTTGTCATTGTCATCCTCCTGGTCTGTCACCACATATGGTGGTTGACAACATCCTACTAGCACATGCAGAGCCTTCTCGCCTCTAGAGTAATTCACACGGACCACCGACAACTCCTATCATTCTAGATGAATAGACATGAAGGATTTTTCCCTTCTATTTGACGTGCTAGTGTCAACTTGCTCTCTAACAAGTTTCCCTCCCTTGTTGATCCTCCCTTTGACATGTAGAACTTATTCCGACTCTCTTGGTTATGACAACTAGAGAAGACAACAATTGTCAAAGCTAATGGATGTATCTTGGAAGCCCGCAATACCCCTCTATTTATAGGAGGGTCAGGGTCATGGTTCCCAGTCGTAGCAGGAGTTGAAGGGGATGGAATTTCATAAACTTTCACATTCTATGAACATCAAACCAGTCAGTTCACCAGTGAATCGATCAATTCACAGATGAGACAATCGATTCAACACTTGAACCAGACATTTCGCTATGTTTCGTATTCACAATTATTTTGGAAATTAATATTTGATTAAGGAATAACATGATGTAAGTGTCAATCCTTGATCTAGTCTCATTGATCTATCAAATGGCTTGTTCACAACCTTAGCTGATATTGAAGAAGGGGAAGATCCAAATATGGTGTAGAAAAAAAAAATGAACGGTAATATCTTGTTTAAGAGGTTAATTACTGGCCCATTTTCTCATCGAGCGGATGTTCATGCACCTTAGTCGATCGGTTCACTTGTTGAACCTATCATTTCAGAGTGTTGATTGCCAATCTTATTTAAATTGAATACCTAATACTTAAGTAATCAATGTTAAAAATCATTCATGATTAAACTCCTATTCCGAGTGCATTCTTATGTGTGTGACCCTATAGGTCCCAAATTACTTTGGTAGTGAACGTCCATAACAAATTTATGATATCACAAGAAAAGATCGATATCTAACAAGACATCATTTCTACCCAAGTAATTCAGAATGTTGGAGAACAACTTCAACCTACTACCTGTGATTGGTGTTACAATGATTTTATAGTTCCTTTGTCACTGATATCCAGATTGAACTCAAGGAACGGAATCATCCTCCTCTTCAATGTTCAATTCATGTTGACTATCTGAGATACTATCTGAGATATATGTAATCTCAATATTATATATTGACTCACATGTGCATGGCCATGCATTTCTTGGTCTCTCTTATTAAGTGGCCAGGATATCATACTCATAGATGATAGGAAAATTACATCTACATTACTCACAATCATCCCCATGTGTCACAATGCACCCATAACAACCTTTATAGAAACCCTTATTCAAGTTCACTGTGGATGATGTCAATGTACATCGAATGACAAGTGATCAACATAATGCCTTCAAATCTAAGAACCAAAATCACCACCATCACTATGAGAGATGATTTTGAATACCAATCATGGTTTCGATGTATCACTCTCAAGGTAGGTCTGTATGATACACTATTCTCTATAAAATATCTATGTTTTTGGTTTGATATCGTATATCATCACTAATGAGATTTTTTCATCAACCAACACACACTTTATTCTTAAGTGTTATTGTTGTCTGTTAGACTTTCACAATAACACCTGACTAGGGACATAACAAGAATGTATATACTCTTGACATATGTATGATGTCATTGTTTAGGTCCTCAACCCAAAGACATATGTCATTGAGTAATATCTTTCTTTGAAAATTTATTGTGTAACATCATTATCTCATAACTCAATAAAACATGATAAGTTGGAAGATTGCCTTTATATTCATCAAATCATTTACAATTTATGCCATTACAATCATCATATGATTGGCTCTTTGGGCATACACACCAACAATAACATCATTCAACTCCCTTATACAAAGCAATGCCACAAAAGAACCAATGTTTGAAACAAACTAATGGCTATAAATCACTCTATGTGACTTATGAATCCAAAAATCATGTTTCCTTAGAAAACATGACAAGCATCTAAGGAACTGAGAGGGATCAAACACATTGTTCTTCCTAAAGACTAGTGAAATAAGTGCATGAATCTCCATTCACTCCCCCAATATGTCATTATTTTAGTGTAGAGCGACAAGGAGAACAACCCAATGCACTAAATTGTAAATCAAGTTTCTTGTTGATCCGACCCCTCTTCTACACTTCCTCCTCCATATGCTTACCTTCCATTCACAAAAAACAAATAAAAAGCTAGAAAAATATGCCAACCCTAAGGTTCATGGAAGCACAACCCTCTCTATCTACTTCTTCCATACCCCTCATTATGTAATATGGGCATACCATCAAAAATAAAGAGAAGATGACAATGTGCACAAGAAAAATGTTGTGATATATGTATTCATGCAAACAAAATGCAATCTTGAGTTGAATATAAGAGATATTTTCTTCTTCCTTCCATACCACCATTAACTTCCTTTTCTATCTATAGGAACAATGAACGTCTCAAATTTTACCATTCTCTTGATATACACTAGTTGGGGTCATATACATTTGTTATGTGGGCTCTAAAGCCACACAACACTCCGTGACATACTTAATGTGAGGTACATGTTCATGAATCTTTTTGGGAAATGAATTTGAGAAAAAATATACATAAAGCTATTTTTAGTGATTGTGGGAAGTTGGGAAGCTTGATCATATTTGGTGGGGAGGAAATCAACATCATGTGCAGATGAAGAAATGACATGGGTCAAACATATTAATTTGGTGAGTTTTTCATATTTTGTGTTACTTGAGGATGAGAATTTTTAATTTTCCCCTGGTTTGATGAATAAATATTCACCAGACTTTTGTAGTAATTCATAGGCTATTTTTCACCTAGATTTGTAGTTTTACATAAAAATCTTCATTTCATTCCAATTAGATTTCAAATTAATATGTTAAGTTTCTAATACTTTCTTAACTCCCTTTTGCAATTTTGCAGTTTTACCTATCCATTACTGACACGATTTTACCGTGCGTATAACGCAAGTACACGTGTCAATGTAATATAGGCCTTGTGTGGCCCGAGTCGAACTCAATGAAATAGAATTATCAGTAGACTACTACTAACTACTCACGATCAGCTAAACTGATTTTAAACGTTTGAGGATTGTTTAAGAAAAACAAAAGAAAATAAAACGATCGATTAAATGGTTAATTTAATCAATTGCAATGGAATCTTTAGGATTGTGGTTTCACCGCGGGCTCTCGTTGCACTAAGTTTTACACAATTACCATGCAATGTCTCCTAATTCAGGTAGTGGCCTGAAATTAGAATTGCTCGCTTCCTCAATACAATTCACCACCTTAACCTAAGTTGGTTCCACATCAGTAGCAACCTATGTCTTAGATAAGGTGCATGAAATTTTGGTCTAAAGGTTCCCACCATTAATCATACATCACCTTTTCCAAGGAATTTATTGATTAATGTGATTTTCGTTTCTTTTCAACCGTTAATTCTTCGTCAAAAGCAATTAAGGGTATTAGATTATCACTATGGTGATCAAGCAAAATGATATAATAGAGAAAAGGATAGAATACCATGAATTTTAGAGACAAATTATGATAAACTATGTTGAAATTGTCAAACAACGATCACCCGAGCTACTCCCGATCCTAAAGACAAAGGGGATTAGCCTCGCATGTTCATCTCAGTAGAAAACATGGTGAAGGAAAGAGAAAACATGGAGAAAACGTGGATAGATGTGAAGTAACCCCTGAACGGAGAAGATCCGGGCATTCCTCGGTGTGAGATGAGCGTTCTACAACCTTCCAGTGGTGGAAAACTCCTTCTACGGCCTCCAGAACAATCTGTGTGTAGCTCTGGATTCGTTCTTCCTCCTCTCTTCTCCTCGAGACTTGTGCAATGACTAATGATGTGATAGATGGATTAGAGACGTCATTTTTAGGTATAAGCACCACTTTAGGCTGCCAAAACATCACCACCGTACGATTAGACTCGAGCTATAGATTAACCTGATCTGACGGCGTCGATACCATCAACGCGGGTCGATGGTATCGACCCACCTGGATACCGATGGTCCTTTACTTTTCTGGGTTTGCTCTGACATGTTCTCGATACCATCGATTTCTGGGTCAATGGTATCGACACCTTAGGTGTCGCTTTTCTATGGAATCTGACGCTTAAGTTGATTCTGTTGAGACGGAGTCGATAGTATCGCCCATTTGGTCGATAGTATCGACTTGTATAAATCTGACTTGCTAAAGCTATCTTGCTACCATCGAATTTTGGGTCAATGGTATCGACTCATTCTGCTCTTTTGTGGCTTCCTCCCTGTGGCCCTGTCGATACTATCGACAACTGTATATATCTGTTTTGCCTGAAAATTAAAGGTAAACTCGAATCAACTTTGATAAATATGATCTTTCATACCAAATGAGATAAAACAAGGTAAATTTGATGCATAATGAGATTATAGGCTGAATGAACTGAATTATGCAATATTAACCATGAAAATGACCAATAATCACATAAAGAACATATGAAACTAGCCTATAAAAGCGACTCAAAATCCTCACATTAAACTCCCCTAAGCTAGATCTTTGCTCGTCCTCGAGCACAAAACTGTGGAATAGAATTACGAGGGTCAACTAAAGAACATACTAGCATAAACGACATCACTGTATGATTCCCACCTGACATGCACATGCCGACCCTCACAGACCACAGAATGGTAACTACCCTAAAGGTGACAATTGTCGTTCATGTGAGATGCCCATCCCAAGACCAACAAACACTATCAAATAAGGTAGTTAATATAATAAATTCCTCTGGTTCAGGTTTGGTGCATCTTGTGATCTCCTATCTACGTTGCTCAACTCCTAACTACCATCTACATGGAAGCATATCTCCTGATATACAAGGATGAGGAGATAATCCTGGGTGGCCTACCATTTTGAGCAACGGGTGGATGGAATGGGCAGCTATGGAAGAACAGAAAGCACAAAACAATCAATCATGCAATATAAAAATTAATGACCTATCATGATGCAAAATGCAAATGAAAATATCCTAATGCTACTTTTTTGGTGGAATGATGCATGTACTATCATTCCATCTCAAGGTGAGATGGAATATTTAAGAAAATTAAACCATTTACTTATTCTTCTTAATTCTCAGGTGAGAACATGTTCCTCCCTCTTCTTCTTTATAATTTCTCAAATCCTTTTTTCTTCTCTTTTCTTGTTTTTTTGTTCAAAATTTTTTTTATTAAACCCTCATTTTTCATAAATGACAATGAGTTATTTGTTGGGAATTCTTCCTTTTACATAACTTGTACATTTGATGCATTCTTTTTGGAGGGTAAGGAACAAATTCACACCTTTAATATTTTAGAAAAGCATAAGACACATGATGTACTATATGCTCAAAAGATACAAATGCAACTACATAATGTCAATTATGCAACTACTATGACATGCAAATAAAGATAATGTGTATGTAAAACTATTCTCTACTTTTCATTTTTTTCATTTTTCATGCAAAACATGCAAGAATAACTGTAATGCAAGACCTATCTTCATGGAATGCAGTCAATGAGTGAAAAATAGTAATGTGCTCCCAGTTCTTATGGTGGAGTGTGAATGACATTGTGGTGGGTAGATCACAAGAGTAATTGATAGAACCATCAAAAGATATTATATGTCCCTCCTTACTGACTTGTGTACCACTAAATCAAGGGGTTTCTCTCTCTCACTTATGATTAAGGTCTCGTTGCCATTTGGTCAGTTTAGGCTCAACATCCAAAACCGTCCACATTTCTTGAATCATCCGGATGTACAATTATGATCATATGTTTTAAAGTTGACCTACCCAATTGTTTTCATAAGTTAAGTGTTCAATTTCAAACAAAGCAAGCTTACAATTACTTGAAAAAAAAATTCAAATTAATGCTCAAATTTCAACTTTCCCATATGAAAATAAGAGATGACACATTTAAAATTAGACATCCAAAGATTACACTAGATAGATGTGGATCCTAGAAAGCTATAAACAATAAAAACTAGAAAATACTAAAACAAAAGAAGATAAAAAATAAATACTGAAATTGAAACTGTTCCATTTCCCCCTTAAGCTTGAATTCAACTATGACATCATAGTAAAAAACAACCTTAGAAGGTGGAATAGTGATACCCTTCTATTATTGTGGCGGTGGAAATGGTGGGTACTTCTGGGGATGGGGGTCCCACTCAGGATACTTCCCCTGAAAGCTCAGATCATAAGTCAGCATGGAAAGTGGCTGTGGATACCCTCTGAAGTAGTCACAACTCCAATAATGATCGTAGAACGACTACTGTTTTTGCTCGATCCTCCCCAATCGGTCATAGACTTGCTGTTGGTTGGCAAACAACTCACGTTCATTCTCAAAAATCGCCTGCTGATTCACATACAACCTATTGGTTGTGTCCTGTATATCTGCAAAGGATGCGGTATGCAGTTGTTGCATGTCCTGAATGCCTTGCAGCATGGTAAACATTCCCTGCATAAAAAAGGCATCCTCTCCTTCCTAAGAGGGTTGTGGTGGCGGAGGCTGCGAGGATGATGATGCACCCAGATAGAAGTGTGGCCGCTTCCTTAGTACCACTCATTTCTGAAGAGGAGTAACAGTCTCCTCTTCCTCCTCATGCTCGTCGCCGTCATCATTGTCATTGTCCTCCACGTCTTCTGCACTATCGGAATCGTCAATGGCAATAATGGGCCACCTGAAATGCTGCCCCCCTCCCCCCTGAATGTTGAAGATGGGATCAGGGAGCACACACTCCTGACACTCTTTGTTGACGTGGCAGTGTGCATAGACCATGCCGTCACGAACTATCAGAAGGTTGGAGTGGTGGAAATGAGCAAGATTCACCAGATTTTTGCTGACCAGTGGAGGAAGTGATGATAGGTCTAGCCCAAGGTAGAGGGCTAGTGGCATGATAAGTCCCCCAAAATGAATAGGGGCTCTTCTGGTACTTCTCTTCACGGTCATCACGCGTGTGAAGAAAAACGTACCCCAAATTAACTTTTCCCTCTTCAGCAGCTTGTAGAGGAAAAATAAATCTGTCTCCTATAATTTACTCAAAGAAAGCTCACCTTGAGAAAAGAAGGTGATGCAAAGCATACAATGTAAAACCCACATGAATGGGTGCTCGAAGTCGGCCACCACTGCATTGTGATAGCTGATCGATTTCCCCACCGGAGTGGTTACCAGTTCCGCAAACATCACATCATAATCAACCCAATTATCCAGCCGTTTGTACTGCTCGGGTGAGTGCCACCAGTTGTAGATCGAGTTGAATTGGTCGAGTGTAATAGTGTAGTTGCGGTTGAACAAATGGAAGGAAATGTGTCCTTTGATCCACTCGCGATCGGTGGTGATAAGCTCATTGGGCACGACACAGATGTCGAGGGATGCCATGAACTCTGCCACAATCTCCTTATAAGTTGGCCACTCGCCAAAGAAAGGATGACCCTCAACGTGGTAGGGAATTGCTTCCTCCCATGTTTTTGCCCTGCTCCCAACTTGGCCAAGGAGGACATAGTTGAGGTTGTCCTCAAATCCAAGTTTCTAGATCATTGCTCGATCAAAATAATGAGTGGGCTCTATTGGCTGCTTCATCAACTCGTCGAAGATTTTCTTCATGTCTACTGAGGGATGGGCAATCATCGCACGAGGAAGATGAAGTTGTGTTCCTCACCATGATGGATGGAGAAAATGTATAGAAGAAGAGCTCAGTGAAGGTCTGAGAAGATGATCTCCGCAGTCGATGCAGAACTCAGAGAAGATCGCTCGCTTACTCGGAGTACGCCTTTGATTGCTCACAAGTGCTCAAACTCAATAGGAGCGGAGAAGATCTGAAGGTGTGAAGAAGAAATGAACTCAACCCCTCCTTTTATAGCTGAGATCGGAGCCTCTGTTGACTCGTCAATACCATCAACGGGATGTCGATGGTATTGACACATGTAGTACGATCCGTCTTCCGATGGTATCGACGATCGTTGATTGATGGATGTGGGGGCCCAGATTGATGACGTGTCGATACCATCGACATGTGTCGATAGTATCGACTCATCCCACGGATCACCCTCTAGAATTGTCATGCTTTGTTGACGGCGTCTCACGGATCGCTGACGTGTCCCGTCAAAACCATCGATGGGGTTTCGATGGCATCGACTTCTGTATGCATCCATTATCCTCGTGAGGCCTTGGCTCTGTTTTTTCCTGAAGTAAAGTTGATACCATCGACTATGGTGTCAATGGCATCGAAATGACTGCAAAGATTTCATCTGAAAATCTCCAGAGATCTCGTGAGCATCAACCATGGGGTCGATGCTATCGACTTGCTCCAAAAAGTTTTGTCGATCAGCCTGATGGGTGGTCGATACTATCGACGAGGCCGTCGTAAGTATCGATGGAGCAAGTTTTCTATAGCTATCGCTCTACACCCTGGTCACTACCACCGACAGAAGGGTTGATGGTATCGACACCCAAACAGTCCTGCACACTTAACACACAATTCATGGCATCATTTTTATACTAAAAATGAATTTAATGAAAACTACTTAAGTAAGTGGAAATGAAATATACCAATGGTTGGGTTGCCTCCCAACAAGCGCCCTACTTTAACGTCTTAGTCTAGACGTAATAAAGCTCACCATTCTTCCTTAAGTTCCATGAGTTTAACCTCATTAACCTTTCTTTTATAATCCTCCCCGTAGTAGTGCTTCAATCTTTGGCTGTTCACTAATAACATTCTGTCACCATCCTTGACCATGATAGCACCATGGGGTCACACCTCCTCTACTATAAACGATCCACTCCAACATGATCGTAATTTTCCAGGGTGCAACTTTAACCTTGAATTGAACAAAAGTACCATCTCACCCTTCTTGAACATCCACAGCTGGATATGGCGATCGTGGATTTGCTTTGTGCGCTCTTTATAAATCCTTGAGTTCTCATAGGCATTCATTCTCAGCTCATCTAGCTCATTGAGTTCTAGCATTTTCTTTCTCCCAGCCTCGTCCATGCTCAAATTCAACTTCCTTAGCGCCCAATGCACTTTGTTCTCCAATTTTACCGACAAATGGCATGCCCGGTCGTACACCAACCTAAAAGGCGTAGTGCCTATAGGTGTTTTGAATGTAGTCCTGTATGCCCATAATGCATCTGGTAGCAACACACTCCAATTCTTTTTTGACAAAACCACAGTGCACTCCGAGATCTTCTTAATTTCTCTATTTGACACTTCCACCTGGCCTTGTGTTTGCGGGTGATATGGGGTTCCTACATTGTGCTTAACCCCATATTTACTCAGTAATGCAACAAATTTTTGATTCGTTAAGTGGGTGCCACCTTCACTGATGATCATCTGTGGCACACCAAACCTGCAGAAAATATGATCTTTTACAAACATGCACACTACCGCATAATCATTAGTCCTTGTGGGTATTGCCTCTACCCACTTCGATACATAATCAACAACAAGTAAGATATACAAATTCGAGTTGGAGGACGTGAATGGTCCCATGAAATCAATACCCCACAGATCGAACACCTCAACTTCTTGGAATACTGTGAGGGGCATCTCTTGCCATTTTGATATATTACCTACCCTTTGACAGGAATCACATCGTCTCACATAGTCAAAGGCATCCCTAAAAAGTGTAGGCAAGTAAAGGCAACTCTCTAACACCTTAGCCGCCGTCCTTGCACTTGCATGATGACCGACGGGAGGTAGTGTATGGCAATGACTAAGTACACTCTCATATTCATACTCTGGAACACACCTGCGCAAGATTCCATCCCTGCATTGTCTCCACAAAATCGGGTCATCCCAAAAATAATATCTTAAAGAGTGGAATTTTTTTTTTCTCTTGATAGGTCCAATCATCTGGGATTTCTTTACAGTAAAGGTAATTGACAATATGCGAAAACCAAGGATCCGTCAATTGAATTGCAAGAATTTTCTCATCCAGAAACATCTCAGTAATGGGTATGTGGGTGTCCTTTTCATCAACCCACTCTAACCGAGATAAGTGGTCCGCAACCACATTCTCAATACCTGCCTTATCTTTAATTTCAATGTCGAATTCTTGTGACAATAAAATCCACCTAATCAATCTAGGTTTTGCATCTTTTTTCTCCATTAGGTATTTTATGGTGACATCATCAGTCCACACCACAACCTTAGAACCCACTAGATATTGTCAAAAATTTTCGAAAGAGAAAACCACGACAAGTAGTTCTTTCTCAGTAGTGGTGTAATTGAGTTGTGCATCATTTAATGTTTTAGACGCATAAACAATTACTGTAGGTTTGTTCTCAAGACATTGCCCCAGAACAGCCCCAACGACAAAATCCGACACATCACACATAAGCTCGAATGGCTTAGTCTAATCCGGTGTTTGAACAACCGACACAGAAATCAGTTTGTCTTTAAGCACCTCAAAAGCATACATGCATTTATCGTTGAAATAAAAAACATCATCTTTCTCAAGCAATTACAAAAGCGGCTTAGCTATTTTCAAAAAGTCCTTGATGAATCGGCGATAAAATCCCACGTGACCAAGGAAACTCCGCACCCCTTTCACCGTATTTGGTGGAGGTAGTTTGGAAATAACCTCAATCTTTACTTGATGCACCTCAAGTCCTTTTTTGGACACCTTGTGTCCTAGCACTATGCCTTCATTTACCATCATGTGGCACTTTTCCCAATTGAGGAATAAATGTGTGTCCTCATATCTTTGTAACACCCTATCAAGATTCTACAAACATTATTCAAACGATGCACCATAGACAGAAAAGTCATCCATAAAAACCTCCAAACAACGCTCCACCATATCCAAGAAAATAGCAAGCATGCAATGTTGAAAAGTGGCCGGTGCGTTGCACAAACCAAATGGCATTCAGCGATAAGCAAAGGTCCGTAAGGACAAGTGAAGGTGGACTTCTCTTGATCCTTAGGATCAATGGAAATCTGATTGTAACCGGAGTAGCCATCCAAAAAAAAAATGAGAGCGGCTAGCCATTCGCTCTTAAATATGACCAATAAATGGAAGAGGAAAGTGGTCTTTTAGGGTAGTGGAATTCAAGCGGCGGTAATCGATGCAAACACGCCACTCGATTACCAATCGGGTGGTGACAGGTTCATTCAACAAATTTTAAGTAATAGTGATTTCCCCCTTTTTAGGGACTACCTATGTGGGGTTTACCCATGTCGAGTCTGAAATGGCATAGATGATGCCCACCGAAAGGAGCTTGATCACCTCCTACTTGATGACCTCCATCATGCTAGGATTTAATCGACACTGTGGCTGAATCACTGACTTGGCTCCTTCTAAAGCCGAATTTTGTGCTGGCAAAGAATAGGGGAGATCCCCTTGATGTCAGAAACGGACCACCCAAATGCACCACGGTGGTTCTTCAAGACCATCATCAACTGTGCTTCCTCATCGGGACTCAGATATGCCGATATGATCACCGGAAGCTTCTCATTATCCACCAAGAAAACATACTTGAGGTGGGGGGAAGCGGTTTGAGTTCCAACTCAAGTGGGATGACTAAGGAGGATTGAAGCGGTGGTGGCAGCGGTCCCAAATCTTCATAGTGCTTGGTGTAATAGCAAGGAAGCACTTGAAGCATCTTTACACATTCTTGCAATGAGGTGCTTCTCATCCAATCTTCCATTAAGTTGAAAATACATGCTTCAAGGGGCAGTTGTGAGTATGAGTCAAACATGGAAACTACTATAGCCTCATCCTCAGTAGACGGTGAAACTTCTTCTTCATTATCATCGAGATAACCCACTGCTTTCACAAGAGAAATTACCTTCATCTGCTCCATGATGTCCACAAAAATTGTTCCCTTATCTACCTTCATCATAATGTGAGCCATATCAAGGAATGCCTTCCCTATACAAAGAGATATATGGTGATCAAAGTGATTTATTTTATGACATTGTTCACTTGCTTGTGACTGGTTAGGAGTTGGTGGCATGAGTATTTAAAATCTGTCATCGGCTATACCCATTGTCAAATGGCCTCTACTCATCTCAAGTATCATGTCGACAGTGGCTTGAAAGGGTCTTCCTAGGAGAAGCTCATTCCCATGCTCATGTTGCATCTCCATGATGACAAAATCAGCCAGAAATACAAATCTATCAACCTTTACTAATACATCCTCGTGAATACCATACGACCTCACTACAAAATTGTCTTCCATTTGAATTGTTATATTGCTCTTCCGAGATTCCTTTAACCCAAGCTTTTTGAATGTAGAAAGGGGCATCAAGTTGATACTTGCCCCGGAATCACATAGTGCCTCACCAAATTTGACTTTACCAATATAGCAGGAGATGTTGAAACAACCCGGATCTTGTCACTTTGGTGGCAATTTTCCCATAATGAAAGCGCTGACCTACTCCTTAAGCACTACTACATCGGTATTAGGTATCTTACTCTTTTTGGTAATTATATCTTTCAAAAATTTACCATACGAGGGTATATGCTCAATCGCCTCAAACAAAGGAATATTAACAGAAAGTTTTCTAAAACTGTCCAAAAACTTCTTGAACTGTGCATCTACTTTCTTGGCTTTGAGATTGTTGGGGTAAGGGACGGGAGAAACCTCTTCCCTCTGATGTGGTGACACATATGGCGTCATATTATCTTTCTCTTTCTCTGCAATCGACTCATCTGTGGCCTTGTCTCCTTCATCTTCAACCATCTCTACCACTTCAGTACGCTCTGCGGTCTCACCTTGATTTTTTTGTTGTTGGATGCTCGATTCATCAACCATAGGGTTTAAAAGTTTCTTTCCACTCCTTAGTAGAATGGCTTTGGCCTGGTGGTTCCCTCCTGGAACATTTGTGTTTCCTGGAAAACCTTGCACTGTGGGTTTCTTCAGACTTGTTATTTCAGCTGCCATCTGTGCTATGGATGTCTCAAGAGTCCTCTTTGGGCTCCATGACTTTATAGAGTTTGTCCAAACTGGTTCATAAATTCTCCTTGTTGCTTAATTTGTTTGCCAAATGTGCTCATTAGCTCTTGATTCTACTTTATCACCTGATTGAGCAACTCATTGCTCTTTTCCTCTACCGTGGGCTTTGGCTTAGCATCAGGATCCTGTAGGAAATTATTTGGATCCTTCCATGAAATTTGTTTGTCATTTCTCCAAGAATAGTCATTATTTTTGTACCCTACTTGCTAGCGCATGAATTTCACTTGTGCCTCGTCATCAGATCCTTCATCGTCTTTGGATAGAAGTCTCTTCACAATCAAGTCCATCTTGTCATTAAGTTCTTTGATAGCTTTTGCATCTCCTACAACTCTAACTTGTTCTGGTGCATCTCTGTCACCCCAGGACTGTTTCTTAGCCATATTCTTCAAGATCTCCCAACACCTTGTGTCTGTGTTGTTTAAGAAGAAATCAAGCCTGCTAAATCTAGGTTGCTTCTGTCATGCTCATTGAGAGCAAAGTAGAACATTTTTACTTGTTTCTCCTTGTCCAGCCCATGATGTGGGCACCTCCTCATCATGATCTGGAAGCGTTCCCACATCTCAGAGTAGGTTTCTCCCGCCTTTTGGCTGAAATTGTGAATTTTCCTTACTAGGTCATTGGTCTTCTCAGGTGGGAAAAATTGCTCAAAAAGACCTCAATCATTTGATCCCAAGTCTCCACGATCTCATCATCAAGGTTATGCAGCCATTCTCATGCATTGTCTACCAGATATCTGGGAAACAACTTCAAGTAAAGTGACTCCTGTGGAAACCAATCAATTTTTATCATATCACAGTTCTCTACAAAAGTGCTTATGTGGGCCATAGGATCTTCATTCTTCAGCCCATGAAATGCTTGAGATTTGACCAAATTGATTAGTGCCAGATCAATTTTATGTAGGAATGTTTATTATCTGTCTTTTAATAGGCCCCTTTGATGCAGAAGAGGAAGAAGCCTTAATCTTCTCCCATATTGTTTTTTCTTCAGCCATTGCTTCTAGTTCATAATATAAATCCACGTCCTCAAATTGATTTTTGATGTTGTTTTCCTCGTCGCCTGATCCCGAAGATGGGACCTGTGATGATGACCGTGCGTAGTCTGTGCTGCGCGTGCTCACCATACACTAGTACCTACAAAAAGATGGATTTGATTAAGCACAGTGCTAGACGAAAGCAGAATGTGAAAGATAGACGATTAATTTCAAAAATTAAAATTAATAAAATGAAAAGAAAAAGTAGCCTAGAGTGGCCGCTTGTAGCACTCGTAGTGTTGACAATTTCTGTGTCCCTGACAACGGTGCCAAAAACTTGACACGATTTTACCGTGCGTATAACGCAAGTGCATGCGTCAATGTAATATAGGCCTTGTGAGGCCTGAGTCGAACTCAGGGAAATGAAATTCTCAGTAGACTACTACTAAGTACTCACGATCAACTAAAGTAGTTTTAAAAGTCTGAGGATTGTTTAAGCAAAAACAAAAGAAAATAGAACGACCGATTAAATGGTTGGTTTAATCAATTGCAATGGAATCTTTAGGATTGCGGTTTTACCACGGGTTCTCATTGCACTAAGTTTTACACAATTACCATGCAATGTCTCCTAATTCGGGTAGTGTCCTGAAATTAGAATTGCTCGCTTCCGCAATACAATTCACTACCTTAACCTAAGTTTGTTCCACGTCAGTAGCAACCTATGTCTTAGATAAGGTGCATGAAATTTAGGTCTAAAGGTGCCCACCATTATTCATACATCACCTTTTCCAAGGAATTTATTGATTAATCGGATTTTCATTTCTTTTCAACTGTTAATTCTTCGTCAAAAGCAATTGAGGGTATTAGATTATCACTATGGTGATCAAGCACAATGATATAATAGAGAAAACGATAGCATACCACGAATTTTAGAGACAAATTATGATAAACTATGTTGAAATTGTCATACAACGATCACCCGGGCTACTCCCAGTCCTAAAGACAAATGGGATTAGCCCTGCATGTTCATCTCAGTAGAAAACATGGTGAAGGAAAGAGAAAACATGGAGAAAACATGGATAGATGTGAAGTAACCCCTGAACGGAGAAGATCTTGGCGTTCCTCAGTGTGAGATGAGCATTCTACAACCTTCCTGGAAAACTCCTTCTACGGCCTCCGAAACAATCAGTGCATAGCCCTAGCTCTATTCTTCCTCCTCTCTTCTCCTCAAGACTTGTGCAGCGGCTAGTGACGTGATAGATGGCTTAGAACTGCCGTTTTTAGGTATAAGCACCACATTAGGCTGCCAAAACCTCACCACCGTACGATTAGACTTGAGCTATAGATTAACCTGATCTGACGGCATCGATGGTATCGACCCACCCGGATACCGGCGGTCCTTTACTTTTCTGGGTTTTCTCTGACATGATCTCGATACCATCTACTTCTGGGTCGATGGTATCAACACCTTAGGCGTCACTTTTCTGTGAAATCCGACGCTTAAGCTGATTCTGCTGAGACGGAGTCGATAGTATCGACCATTTGGTCGATAGTATCGACTTGTAGAAATATGACTTGCTGAAGCTATCTCGCTACCATTGACTTCTGGGTCGATGGTATCGACTCATTCTTCTCTTTTGTTGCTACCTCCCTATGGCTCTGTCAATACTATCGACAGTCGTTGATGGTATCGACAATTGTATATATCCATTTTGCCTGAAAATCAAAGATAAACTCGAATCAACTTTTATAAATATGATCATTCATACCAAATGACATAAAACAAGGTAAATTTGATGCATAATGAGACTATAGGCTGAAGGAACTGAATCATGCAATATTAACCATGAAAATGACCAATAATCGCATAAAGCACATATGAAACTAGCCTATAAAAGAGACTCAAAATACTCGCATCAATACCAGTCATACCAACACAACCTAGGGAGTCATGTTGAAGGGTGCTAGCTGAGAGGGGGATGCCTCTTGCAATGTGCGGGCTAGCGCCTTTACCCAAAATAGATTTTGAACAAGTCTAGAATATAGATCAATCAACATTTTTCATTCAAAGACCATGGTTGACCACATTGATTGACATGGTGATTGGCCTCCATGAAGATCTGCTGATTGACTTAGCAATCAAGATCTATTAATTGATCATTACTATTGACCATGCAATAATTTTTTAAAGAAAATTAGCTCAAGCACTGAAGATCGACTTGGTGCCACCATTTATCAAGCGAACACCCATCAATTTCCAGTAATTGACCACCTCAGTCAACCAACAACAATGATCGACTACTCAACAATCAAGCTACATTACTCAACCATCAGCTCGATTGATGCATCCTCAACAATCAACCAAGTCAAAGAAGTTTCTAGGCACTCAATCTTCAGATGATCGATCACGTTGATCGACCACTGCAACTCAATCATCTACTGATCAATGACATCAATTGAGCTCTATCAATCGAGCCTGACCCCTCAAGATTCAATGATCGACCTTCATGATTAAGGAGCTAGTGAACTCAAGCATGAAGCAATTGATATCCATTAAGGTTGATCAAATTACAATAAGCCATACTCAACCACATCAAGCAGAAATTCTATCAACATCTACCCAAGTTGTTTAAGGCCAAGCAAAGGATCTCAATCATCCACTTGGCATGAATATAGCTACGAACATATAGGTACAGAGGCCTATAAATACCCATCATACACCTACATAGGATATCATTTGGAACGTACTCCAGTCAAGTCATACTTGTATTCTTCAAGAAAGGACAAAAGCATTAACCTACTATTCATCTTGGGCGATTGACCTCTCCATAAGAGTAATTGACCTCCTATGGTTCTACAACAATCGAACTTACCAATTGTCATGACTGATCGACCTCTCCACCTAGAGGATTGACCTCTTTCTATTCAATCATGATCGATCAATAACACTCAATATCTATCAACCGTATTGCTACTCAAGCATTGACCTCCTTGACAAAGGTGATCGACCTTTGGTGCTCAATAGGTGCTCAAAGTCTCAATGGAGATTTCATCCATCCATCATACTCGATTGGAAATGATCGAACTCTACTCCATCAGGTCAATCTACCTCCATTTAATTAACCAAACTAGTTGTTGTCTACCTATAGTGATGTTTGAGATTGCCCCCACTGCTTCAGCTAGTTGTAAAATCTTACTATGAGGAGTGAGTATTCCTTTCATTTGGGTGCATGGACTAGACCCACTAGCCATTTATTGCAAAGTCTTTCTTATTTAGGGTCTCGTGTTAACTCATTTAAGTCATTTCCAACTGCTTCATGCATTTTTTGCCAATTGATTTCCTGTTGTATGAGATTTACTATAATCTTTTAACCAAGAGAACTTCATCATTTGATATTCGTATATCGACTAGATTTGGTTGATTCAGTAAGAACATCAAATGGGAAGTCTCTGAAGTAGTGACCATGTGATCTATAAGTAATTGGACATCAAGATTATAGTGATTTACTCATGCAAGTCCCTACCACCAAAAGGCTAGAATTCACTAACTCCAATTATCTCTTCGTACATGTTGGGATATGAGTGACTACGCAAACTTGAGTAATGCTGGTGAAACCTGATTCCACCCAAGTATGTTCAATCATTAATCTATATACAATTTTATTCAACTTTTACTTTTCTTGAAATTAGTTTAACTAAATCCAGTCAAATCTTGGTGTTAGTTCAACTGGATAAAAACTAGCTAGTTTCTTATAAATTTTGTCCTTTGAGACTTGATATGTAACATACTATGATAAGACCCATCCACTTGTAGGTGGAGATTGTTGCACCTTTGTTTTGGTAAACTCTAGGTATTCTTTCCTAGGTGAATTTTCTTACTGCAGTAAACCCACATCAAGAGCATATAGTTGTTGATGATTGTCTAGACAATAATGAAGAATCTACTTCTTTGCATTTAGATTCTAATAGTCCCATCAATATTGATTCCAATACACATATATCTATTGATGAGAATGAAAATATTGCTTATATTGGTTCTATGCAAAGGATAAACAACCTTATTTTCACTTAACCACCACTTCCGCTTCCACCATGTATTCCACATGAAATGCATGATATGTATCTTGATGGTTTCCACAGAATGCTAGTCTAGGATGTTTTTATTTTGCATGATATTTTATGATAATTTAGACAAAATACATATTGTTTACAACAATGTATCCCAATATCTTACTCAGGATGGCTCATACAGTACCTTATGGAGTCCAAGACGGATCAACAAGTGTGTTCAGACAATACTTGCTTCAATATTATTGAAAATGTCATGCCCAGTGAGAAGCAATAGCCCTTCTACAATGCTACACCAGCGGTGTCTGACTTCTTATGCAAACAATGCTTGGACACATCATCTATTAATACTCTGGTTGAAAAGTTGAACCAAAACAAAACAAAAAGATCTTGATTTCAATCCATTGTAATAGTTTGTGGTTTCTAAGCATAACATATCTTGTCCAATGATAAGATGTCTTGTATATTACCTATTTCTCTGAATTAACTCATGCAAGGACATGTTTTCAATACTATGAATCTTGGAAGATATCTTGTGTCCGTATCCATTTACAATACTTGATCAAGAAGTAAGGAAACCATTAGAGACTCAATTGAATACCTTATGTAATTAAACCCTTCACTTATCAACAACCACCAAACAAAGGAGATAGTTGTTGATTGTCTTTCACATTATGTAATCCATTAACCAATATATACTGGTACTCCCTTGATAAGTATGGATTCACTGAATCATGTGGAATTAATGATATGGAGGTGATCCATGACCTATGTTTCTTTCAAGACCCAAAAATGCTTGAGAATTGAAGGGATCTTTATCCCCTCATTTGGTGGCTTCCCAAAACACCTTTCCATCAGGTCATACTTGTAACTATGCATGCTCAAAAAACAAACATCAATGTGCATACTACACAACATCAACCAAAGAAAGAACACATCATGGAGCACACTTCTCTGATGACGGAACCTCCACCTCTTATAGGAATCACCAACAAAATAGCTAAAATTTAGGCCATGTTGGATGAAAAAATATGTAAACTGTGCCCAATGTAGATGGACCAACCACCATTGTATTGCCCAATTTTCCCAACTATGACATTAGTGCATGTATTGGTCTTTCTAAGGACAAATCACGACAACATTCTTGTCATGAAGGACAATCTACATGGCATGCTTTACATTGGAGGCTATATGTTACTAAGTCTTATGGTCACGTATCAATCTTTTATGGGCCCAGATCTAGAAGAAGTCTAGATGGTTGTTCCTAAAATTTTGAATGATATATATGCCAAAGAGAACTAAGGGAAAGTTATTATTTTTGATCTAGCACCTACAATTAGAAATTATTAAATACATTTTATTACCTCTTCCTGATGACAACCATTGATATTCCTCATGGTATTCACTTGAGATTGAAAGTTTGTATTACATAATAATATTGACTATCTTTTCAATCTGGTTGTCATAAGGAATTCCACCAATATAAGTAGTAACACAAACTTTCAAGCT
Organism: Alisma plantago-aquatica; assembly: GCA_963693085.1. Classification (NCBI taxonomy): domain Eukaryota; kingdom Viridiplantae; phylum Streptophyta; class Magnoliopsida; order Alismatales; family Alismataceae; genus Alisma; species Alisma plantago-aquatica. Next base: position 54,919,879 of record OY856410.1, read on the forward strand.
AAAATATGAGCCAAAGAGCTCATCACTCTTGTTTGTAAGCATGAAAAAGTCTAAACTCTCATCAAGGCAAGATGTAGTGGACCATGCCACAACTATTCCACTATAACCCTCAATAATGACACCTATCAAATTTATATGGATTTCACATCTTATATTGGATATACTTTCTATTTGTTCTATGGGTAGACGTAAAATATTTCTAGGTGCATAACTACCATTACTTGCATGGTGTCTAGGCACTCAACCTGTTGTGTCTTGAATGGGTAGATGAAGAACATTGTCACAACTCCTTTTGAAAAAATTCTTAATTATCTAAGGACATAATGCATGATAAGTCTGCAAAATTATAACTAAATGAGACATGTACAAATTTGATTTCCTTTTTTAGTTCATATTCTCATTCGTTTTAGTTCATATTCCTTTTTTCCAAATCTTTTAGATAAAAATCATAATAAGTCCCTTTCCTTTTTTTAGATAAGGGTGATATTATACACTCCTAAAACTTATCATAATTGTTCTTGAAGTTTTTTTATTTTGAAAATATTGTGTAAAGGGAAAATGAGTTATCATACTTTCATATTTTTCTTTGATGAATTGCAATACTTCTATATCATTCTCTTATCAAGATAATACCAATTTTGTTAACTTGAATCCAGACCTAAAAACATTATAAAAAGATCCTTCTTTTCGTCATACAAAATAACGGATGAATCATGAATTCATCATAGAATCACAATTCTAAACAAGTAAAGATCTACATCATCTCTAAGTCCATAATTAGTTCCAATAAAATCCCAAAAAGAGTGAGCAATAAAAAGTAGAGAATGAATAAAAAATGAGATTGTGCCCTTTGTAGAGGCAAAGAGGTTATCCAAATGGTATATAATGTGCTCCTGAACACAAATATGTCACTTTTAGTATTTTTGAAGCCATATATAACACACCCAAGTCTTCAATGGTGTTCACTAGAGGTATAACAATATGTGGAGTTGGTATACATGATGTTCAATCACTGCTCTAAACCTAAATGGTTTGGTGTACATGCACCACATTCCTCCTAATTGGACCTATAGTTAAATGACCAAAATCATGGAAGGGAAACACCCATATCCTTTCCAACTTACCCATTCATTTTCATCATTTTATACAAGAAAACATTAGAGTGAAATATTCCTTAGAAAACAAGTGTGCATCAGAGATAGTGCATTAGCAATCATCTATTTAAATTCAACAAGAAATGATGGTCAATTGAAGTGTGATATCTTAAAACAAGGAGTCATCTAAACAATTAACAATTGTTTTGACAAGAGTTTGGCATAAAAAATTGTAGATTATCAATCTTATCATCCTACCCATTTATCTTAACATTATGATCCTAAATCTTAATTTTGAGGATAAGATATGTGTTTAGTTTGGGGTTGATAACATCAACTTTTTTGAACATTTTATACTTCCTTTCATATAAATCAATATAGATATGTACATAATACTTATGAGTACATTAATTTTAAGCATAATTATCAAATTACTCTTTTATGATCGACCTATCTTTTAAAAATGGAGAGAATTTATATTTAGAATCACAAATCTTGACCAATTCTGATCGACCTTGAGGTTAACCAATATCAACATCCGGGGAAGTTTATCGAGCAACTATTAAGGAAAATGATTGAGCTCTAATCTCAATCAATAAACAATCTCAACTAAAGTCATGAGTATACTGATGTAGAAACCAATCGATCTTCAAGCTATATCATACTAGAAGGTTGATAAGTACTTATCGAGCTACTACATCAAGTAAGTCCACTGACCTTCAAGTTGATCATAACCAAGAGAACACAATTGAGCTCAAAGTAGAACCTCCAAGCTCGATCAAATCTGGCACTTGACCTATCTAATCGAGGTACCCTTGTTGAGTTAGGAGGTTGACATCTACAAGCATTGTTCAAGGCCCAAGAGCTTGATAGACTACTTAAGACAAGAAATTACAAATATCACCTATGGTGATAAAATAAAAACCATAGACCAAAGATGATCTAACCATCAATATATCCATGGTTTAAAGTTGGACCCACCAGAGATTGAAACCATGCCATGTTGTACCTATAAATAGGACCTTATCGCCTCATTTTCTAGGCATCTCATCTTCTATAACAAAGTTGAAATGGTGTTGTAGAAGTCAGAGCGGTCAATCATAAGAGTGGTTGACCTATATCTTTTTGACACTAAACTATTCAATCACAAACTAAATTAGTCCCCCCCCCAAGAGAGGAGTTTCCAAGTGCCTTCAGCAAGAGTTAAGATGATTGAATGCACAAGATTGATCGATCAACTTGACTGACCTCACAGTTTGATCAACCTCAAGATTTGATTCCCTAGTTGAAAGGTGGATTGATTTGAGGATTTACCACTGTCAACCTCCTTCTTTTCTCTTATCATTTTATTATTCATCCTTGAAAGCAATGACCAATTCTACTTGTAATTCTATATTAACTTTTTCACTATGAGTGGATAAAATCCATGGCATAAGTTGGGAGTAGCTGTCAGGCTATCCCTAGCATGTAATCTTTCTTGTTCTATTTAATACATATATCCTTACATGTTTTGCTTCCATATTCCTATTTTATTGCATTTCTTGTTTGATTAGAAACTTTCTTGTGATGTTTGATCTGAACCAGTTTCAAAAGAATGACTTCATGAAAATTTTAATATGGATTAGTGAGGACACGAGAGTGGAAATTCATTATACCAATAGTCATATGATAGTTCTTGATCTTTTTTTTGTAATCTCAAGAGAGAGGAAACTTTTACTAAAGGTTTACCCTAGTCTTGAGATACATAAGGCATTAGATACCTTTGATGGCTGCTTGCAAAACCATGAGAATATATAAAATAGAAGAGAGGGTGTTGCACGGTTCCTATTTAGCTTGATCACTGAAATCCAATCCAAGTTTCCTTTTATCATGATCACTAGTATATTTTTTAAGTTTGTTTAGTACATTACTTTGTTTCGTTTAGGAGCACCAAATTTGAACTTTTGTTTTGACTAGCCTAAGCTATGATTTTCAATTTCTTATGTTGTTGCTAACCTCTTACCAATTTTCGATCCTATTTTACTACCATAGACTTTGTATTGTTTTGTGTAAGTCTATTGAAGTCGGGTACACATTTAAAGTGTAATATGTTTTTATTATGCGATTGTGTTCTCCCTTTTTACCCACGTTTAGGGGTGATTGACTGCAGATAACATCCATATTTTTGGATTTTATATACTTATTTTACCCTCCTTTTTTCATGTAATTATACAAATATAGTGATAGTTCTTGTATTGTGATACCTTACTTATGAATCTCCCACTAAAATAAATGTTTTTCATTACTTAAGAAAATTCCCAAATTTTGAAATAAATTTGTCTTAGTTGGTGGTTGAACTTCATTGACCATTTTTACAGCAAGGATAAACTTGTGTTGATGAGAATTCCCTTGGCCAGAGTCTCCATTGGTTACAAGCCCTCATTAGGAAGCTTTTCCATCGGTCATAGGTGCTATGGCACCAAACAACTTGACAATTGATAAATCAACAACCATCAACTCGACAACCAATGACCCAACAACTTATGGCCCAAAAAATCACCAAATATTGGTTTGTCAACCAATCAATTGCCCACTGATGTAGTTTTATCCAATGACCTTCGACTAAATAATGGTATGTCAACCAATGAATTACCCACTGATGTAGTTTAATCCAATGACCTTTGACCAACAAAAACCTAGAATCATCTATCAATGAGGAGGTAGGATGATGATGCACATCGATCGATGAGGCTTCTTCCTCATCAAATGATGAAGTTGATCCCTCACAAGTGACACAAATATTTTGATTATGCCTCCATGAGGCTACAACACCTACTCCATCCCTTGGGGTGAAAGGAAGATATCATGTACAAAGGTATGTGGGAGTACCTTAAGCACATGACCGATCCCTATAAATATGGATGATTCCCCTCGTTAAGGGGAATATCTACTTTTGCATTATCACAAAGTGTTTCCACTATATTATCTCTCCATTGACCATTAATTTTCGAGGGGATGGTCTTAGTCATTGGTATTCTTTGCCCAATGATTGGAGTTCTTGACAAATACTCCTTGATAGAGGAAAGTTTTTGAAAGTGTATGACTCTATCTTCATTGACCATATAATAGGTGAAAAAAATCATATATGTCTCCTTCTACCTTAACCCATCATCATCTCCAAAGCCACACACCAACTCATTGTCATCCTTTCCCTCATAGGGGTGCATATTGATAGTTGATAGGTCTTAAGAGGATATTCTCTTTCTACTATTATTTCCTCTTCCTTCATCATGTTCCATTCACTCCATCCACCATTTGGGACACTTTCCTTCCATTATTGTAAATATGTATTGTCTCTCATTAAAATGAGTGATTAATTCTGTTAACTTGGGTTGGGAATAGCCATACGGTCCTTCCATCCATGTAAATACCTCCTATCCATTTAATATACATATTGTTGACATGTTTATCTCCTTGTTTGTGTTCCTATTGTGTTTATTGTATGCTTATCTACCATCCTACAATGCTTAATTCCTTACAACCTTGAGAGAGTACAGTTGTTGAAATATAGATTAAGGATTTACATGAATGCAGAGAGTGTTGGATTATTTGAGCTAAAGATATTAGGATTGTATATTTGGATTCTTATTTTTCATCTTGATAGGGAGGCATAGTTGACATATGATTATTGGTAGTAAACAATGATAATGGTCTAAAATGGGTTTGAGTGTTTGCATGCATTGCGAATTTTCCTTGTAGGTTTAACAAAATCTGAATCCCCTCAGTCATATCATGATTACATTACCATTATGATTCTTGTTTATTCACTAGAAAGGGATTTTTTCTTATTTCTTTTATTTTTCTTATTTCCTCATTCAATGATGGCTACATAAATCAATGATATCTAATAGTCTTAGGTAAGCTAAGATTGGAGGCCTCCAAATCTTACCAACCATGTCCATGTTCTGACCTCTGCTACTACTTTTGGCCATGTATTTTTTGTTGCTCTCTCATGATGTCAAGTTACAAATTTACTATATGACCCCTAGACCTGATTCATTATACTTGTATTTTGGAATCAAATTGTGAGCCAAACAATTTTTGGTGTCATTGTCGAGGATAGGGAAAATAGGTAACTGCTAAGAACCTAAGGTCCACTTAGAATTTCTCACATATAAGATTTGGTGATGTCGTAACTTGGAAATTTTTACACTATACTTTGTAGAGGTAGTTTCATTTCTGGTTCTCACCTTGATGCATATATTTCTCAAATACTAAGTGTCAGACAACTTCTTTTTTAAAGAAGCGGAATCATGGTAACTCGAGGTGCACATCCTTTTCTTTGTTCCTTTTCTCAATCTGGGGTGATAATAATCAACACCCTATTGCAAACAACAACTTGAATGTCTCTAACTTCAAGCTCAAGAGTGGAATAGTTGCCATTTTGCATCAAAAGGATCTATGGGGAAAGAACTTGATAGTAATACTTTTGATCATGTGGATTCTTTCAAAACTATATGTGATACTCAAAAAATCAACTAGGTCCCCCAAGAAATCTTATTATAAGACTTTCTCTTCTCTCTATCAAACAAAACTCTGGCCTGGTATAAATATATAAAATTTAGAAATCTTTCCAAAAGGAAAGGATGTGTTGAAGCCTTTTTTATCAAATTCTTACCCATTGAGAATACAATTAATACATGAAAATGATAAGTGATTTTAGGAAAAACCCATATGAGAATCTTCATGATGCATCAGAAAGATTGTTGAGCTACCAAAGGGAGTACTGTGACCAATGTTTTAATGATGACTATCTTACTACCACCATTTCCAATGGCCTAACTCAAATTGAAAGGCATTCCATCAATGCTATTGTAGGAATAAACTTTGTGGGAATAAATGTTGAATGCTCCACGACGATAATATGGTGGTTCATCAAACCAGATGGTACTACAAAGAAAGTCATGTTGGGAGAAGTTTTGTGCTAGCAGTTGTCAATGACTCTAAGGCTATCAACCTCCTAACAACTAATATATGACAAGATATAGATTAATGTTAGATCCCTAAAAGAAAGCAATGCTTAGGTATAAAGTCAAGTAGAAACCATCATGAACTACATAACATGTTGAGAGAAGGGACATAGAGTTGAGCATTACATATACATCCATGAAGTTGAAGATTTCCAAGAGGATGAAGTAGATAAGTCTCATTTATTTGATATAAAACACCATACCATGTGAGATTATCATAGGTATTACTTGAATTGTAGAAAATACTCACCTTGTGATCAAACCTCCCAGCCTTGGAAGAGGCATCACCCAACCCGTTTCCAAAATGCTACAAATTCTCAACATACTAGGAAAATCTAGACAATTGGGAAAAGATGGCCAAAGAAAGTTTCAAGGGTATCAAAGAGGAAATCTTGAAAATCATTAGAATCTAGATATTGTGAGACAGCTAGAAGGTTTTTTGAAAATCCAAAAAGAAATCCCAGACCAAGTTACTCAGACTGTGATGAAGAGTGGAAGCCTTTTGAGTTTGATGTAGGCTTAAATATGAATGTTTATAAGTCATATATATGATTTACAACAACAACACAAGATGACATATCAAAAATTAGAAAATATATTATTACTAATCAAAAGTCCATTAGGGCACCTCCCATATAACACTGAGGAAAACTCCTATGTTCATGAAACTGCTATGATGGCTACTTTCCAATAAGGTACAATCCTCAACATAGATATTGTTGTACATGAGGGTGACATACCAGTGAAAATAATAATTGATCCTAAAAATGTGACCAAACCCATCCCTGAATAGGAAGTTCTAAAAGAAAAAAGTATGATAATGAGGTCTCTTGAGATACAAATTATGTTCATGGGTCATTTACTAATTTTGATGCAAATGCATCAACGTTACATTTCCATACATGTTGGTGAAAACCCATCTTTAAAAGCAATACAAAAGGTTCATTAAAATTGTAAAGAATATACATCTAGACATTCCTTTTCTTGATCTGATAGAAGAGATCACAACCTATGCCCAATTCTTTATAGATATAATCGCTAAGAGTCAAATAGGTGGAGAAATTGGAGTTTTGAATATGGCCAAGATGTATTGTTCTCTGGTGCAAGCAAATATGCCCACCAAAAAAATACCCATGAGCATTTATTGTGCCATTCCAAGTTGGAGATTCAATGGAAAGACAATGTTAGGAAGCCTATGAGCGACAATAAGTATGATGCCACTTAAATTAGCAATAAGTCTAGGTCTAACAAAAAGTACGATGAAAACAAGAATGGTCATACAACTTGTTGATCATACTTCCACAAGATTTGTTAGGATAGCATAAGATGTATTGATATGAGCAAGGACATTCTTTGTACCTTTTTATGTAGTTATAATAGAAATATTCAAACATCCAACCTACTCTATGATTTTTTGAAGACCTTTCCTAACTATGGGGAGGGATCTTATTGATGTGGAGTCTATTATCATCATTGTCTAATTTAGTAATGATGTTATCAATTATAAGATCTAAACTCAATCAAGGGGCTTCCATATTTGCATCAGTCCATTTCACTACTATCAATTACTAGCTTTGTGATGATATCCAAGAATTGAAGGCCATGGTTGATCCTTTGATGAGAACCTTGACAAATCAATCCTATGAACTACCATCTTGAAGTTGAAGAATTACTGAAATATCTAGTTGATGAAGAGGACAAAAATTATGAAAATTTAGATGAATCAAATGAATTTGAGGTTGAAACTGTGTAGTATATCTTGTTGAAGATGATCCCAATTGGTGAAACTGTGATGAAGACTCTTCTTGAGTTAAAACATCTCATAGGGGAAATTTAATATGAGTTCTAAGATAACGAAAGAAGAAACTTCATCATCATCAACTCATATATGTTTGGATAAAAAAAAGACATTTTGGGGTTAGAATTGAGACATTTGAGTAAAGCATTGGGATATTCCATTGATGATGTCAAATGCTTGGGCTCAACAATATGCATGCATAAAATCCATCTGGAGTGAGATGCTAAGGAAAATCCCAAGGACAAATGGAATTGAATGATAAGTTGTGTGAGGTCATCCTAAAATATATAATTAAATTACATGATGGGGGGTCATATACCCAACCAATGATAACAGATGGGTAATTATTGTGCATGTGGTACCTAAAAAGGGAGGCATGGTAGTGGTCAAATGGGACAATGGGGACGAAACAGAAACCCAAATCGTGACCACGTGGTTGATGTATGTTGACTATAGTAAGTTGAATGCAACTAATATGAAAGATCACTTTTTTTCGTCACTCACTGATCAAGTTCTCAAACAAATTTCCATCATCCATTAGTTTGCTATCCCGATGGGTACTTAGGATTTTTCCATGTTCTAATTCATTATGATGATCAAGAGAAGATGAGATTTATTGTCTATGGAACATCCACCTTGATACTGATGTCTTGCCATCTATATAATACTCCCTCCACTTTTGAAAGGAGCATGTCTTCGATTTTTGCATATTTCATAAATACATCATGAAAGTGTTTATTGGTTATTTCTCTATTTATGGATCATCATTCAAGGATTGTCTAAAGAATCTTATAAAAAAGTTTCATAAATATTAAGGTGCTAGTATACATTGATGTGAAACCCTGAGGTGGGTAGTACCTTATATGACATGAAAATATTCAAAATGAAATTCATATAAGGTGGGTAAGTTGTATCAGCCCTAGAATTTCATCCTATATATAAAATTGATCAAAAATATGTAGTCCCACATTCCTTTATATTCAATTGTAGGGTTAAAATGTAACTAATAAAATTGAATACAAAGTTTTAAAAATGAATATTTATATGCAACCCATCATTACTAATGCTAAAGTACATTAATAAGATAAATGATATCAAACATGCCTTAATACATAAGCTTAACCCTAAAATAGACATAACTAGGGTTAACAAAGATGAACAATATAATGCTTGGTAATTATGATCTTGTCTTAGTTAGGAATTGACTGAGTTAGATGTTTACTCATGAGGTAGATTAGGAATCTTTGAACTCAAGTACGTGGGATTAATCTATAGATGTTTGTTGAGTCCATTGATTTTAAAAGAAAAATATTTTAATATATTATTCTTCCTTTATTGACATTTTTGTTATACAATTGTATTGTTTATCATCATTATATTTCATGAATTGGCATGTACCCTATGGTTATTCTTTTATCTTTAATGTACACAATTTGCCAACAACCCAGAACATAAATAATAATTCCATTGTACCATTTCCTATTAATCTCCAATAGAAAGGTGATGGCATGTAGGTATTGTCAAATATAACCCTTCCCCTTTTGAGTAAGTGGCACTCTCAATATGTCCCCTTTTGGCTTGAGTGTAAAAGGGTGTTACATGAACAACCCGTGACACCCCTGCTTGTATAGGTTGACGACTTCCATCTACCACCTTCAGTCCTGCTGCTCCACCATCACTACAAAAGTCCAAACCACAAAGAAGGAGATCAACAAATTAAAACTCTCGTATAATGAATGTCAAAGTGTGTTCCTTCTGCTTGTTCAACACACTTGTCTCCAAGATTGAAAAAACACTACAACACATAATGGTTATGTCTCCATATTTGTTTCTGATGATGGCTATCTTAATATTTTATAGTTCTTAACTTATTGTTGCTATCATGAGAGAGTCTTCCCTTCTATAGGATGTGGGGAGTGAACTTGCTACTGCTATTACTTTTTTTTCTATTGTTATGCATATAAAAACATTACTTATTATGGATCAAACATTTTATGCTTGCAAATCTTGTTTGACCAACTATTTTGCATGCTTATTAGATACTAGATGTATCTATCTTCAAATCTTACATATAGGATATATTTTGTTTCACATTGATGAGAAATTTGAAAAGGAATTTTCTGAAGCGATTAGTAAATGATATCTCAGTAAACCAATAGTAGGATTATAGTAGTATTTGTTGGTGTTAATCCTTTTTATGAAATGGGGATTTACCTAGCCTCAACATATGTATGTTCATGCTAATTATGATGCAATGAGAGAGTGAATGTTTGGTAGTAGTGGAGAAACCCATTCATCCTAGTTTTTTCATGCATTGATTATTCTAGAACATTAATTGAGTCTTCTAATTATTGCAAACTTGATATAATAAAACAATTAATTTATTTTTATAAATACTAGCTCTTGTTTGGTTTCTTTGATCATACTACTTCTTAAAAATGTTGTCATTTGGGTTTGATCCTAACTATACTATCATAAGATTCGTCCATTTCCATATGAGATTGTTGAAATGTGAAACCCCCTAGTTGTCCCCCATTTGAAGGATGACCATAGGGCCAAGGACCATCATATCAATTTTCTAGGATTCATACTTAAGATATAGCAATTCATAACCAATTATTTCAGTCATAGCTTTGTTTGATAAAAAATGATGCTAAATTTTATTCACACCATACTTTACATACTTTCACAGGTATAGAGAAGCTATAAGAAGCAATATTCTTCATGAAAATGAGTCACTATCTATATAATCCTTCTTGTGAGACTAACTTTACGATATTCAATGTAATCATTTGAATCTCCTTATCTGCATATCTTTACGTAAGTCAGCTACCTAAACACTGAGAAACAAAACATGGAGTGAGTATATTGTGATGTTGTGTATGCGGATGCACACAACATCACAATATACATAACCCTAAAGTGTATTCATTGTATCCATATGATTTACCTCATGATATAGTGTAGGTCTAGATCCAATGGTTCTTAGTTTATAGTTGATATGAGGGTTAGGTTTCAGTACCCTAATCTACATGTACATGGTCTAATGATTTAGAAATCATGAATATTCATCTCTACAGTTCATTATTTTCAAACAATGCCAAATTGTATCTCAAAGTAAACATATTTGACATGCCCAACATTCAAGAAATAAAATTTAGGTTTTACATGTACTGATAACCTTATATCCATGCATTAGTACATACATTTTGAACAAGAAGCATATCTAGATTATATATAATTTAGATTCTACATATATTTTTGATCAATGTGGTATATATATATTTAATCTACCATTTTATTTCTAGAATTTTGCACACTAAATCTCTATGGACCGATTCAATCATGGCACATATGTATATAAAATTCAATCTAGAATTTTGCACACTAAATCTCTATGGAACAATCCAAGCCAATGAGCTCATTACCACATTATATATATACTTCAATGCAGTTGGATTTTCAAGGAGGGAATTAACCTAATATCCATGTGTAGTGACATCTTTGTCATGCAATTTTAGGGTAAGCTAGTAAATCCCCTTGAGGGATTCTTCCTCCTCTTCGGGTTGTGGATCATGCACACGACCAACCATCTATGAGGTCAAATCCATTATTGATGTTGGGATCTAGTCCTAGACTATTATAGACAAAGATCCTAATGTCTCTGCCCCATTCTGCCAAACTCAGACAACAGTGGGAGAGCATGGAGGTGGCTTGTTACAACCCATACCACACTTAATTGGTAATCATAGAGCTAAAACATAACCATATATTAATTAATATTGTTTTATCTTAATTATATTGTGAGTTTTTTTTATTTTTTTTATTTCATATGAGTTGTGGTAGAGAAATGTGGTCAATTTTATAGTGAATGCACATAAACAAGAATGAAGCAAGTCATAGTTGAAATAGAGAATTTACAACCTTTTTAGTCTTCTACATGATTTCCATTGGTTAGCTGCCGAAGGATCTAGATTGAAGGTTTTACATGTCCTTAGATCAAAGGTATTGTTGGGTGTTTATAATCAATGGTAGAATGGAGCCTTAAATTGATGGTTTCAGTAGATCTATGAAAGTTTTATACATAAACCAAAGTTCTAGTCGATGACATCAACTGAAGCTGAGTAAACCAAAGGTTGGTGGGTGAGTACCTTCTAAAGGTTTTTACTAGGAACCTCCAATTGAAGGGTGGATTGGAAAGCTTAAATCGACAGCTAGAATGGTGAGTATCTACCAAAGGTTTGACTGATGAACGTCAACCAAAGGAAGAGTAGACTGATGGTTATAGTAATTGAAGGTCATGCTAAAAGCCATCAAATGAAGGTGTGACAGTCGATGGTGATAACTAAAGTTGTCCATGCCTAAGGCTAGTACCCACCAAATGTTGAGAAATCGATGGTTCCACAAATCATTGATAGATCCTACTAATGGATCACCTACCAAAGGGAATGATTGAAGGAGTACCAACTGAAGGCTTGTCTTTTAATGGTTTGGATGCGGTGTCACCAAGGTTAAAAATCACAAAAATCATAGATATCAATGAATACTAGACGAAAACCAATGGAGTAGGATCTCGGACTACATGTTGATTTTTTACACTACTCATCAACTTGCTAAAACACTTTCGAGTTAAAGGACTAGCTCCTCTAGAAGAGACAATAGCCAGATTTTATTAAGAATAGAGCAGAGTTTTTATGAAGTAGCAGCTCTTTTAGTTAGTCGGTCTCTAAATCCTTCCTATGGATTCTGGGAATGAGAGTTTGAGAAAAGAGTGTAGTTTGTAAATAATTGTACTTGATGTACAGGAAGTGAAAACTCTTCCTTTTATGCAAAAGTCAAACTCTATTATAATTGTTCATTCTTGTAAATACAAGATGTTATCTTTATAGTTATCATGAGGTTTCATTAGTTATATTAACAATGAAAGAAAATTATAAGGATGATCCTCAGCAAGTTGTTAAAAGTGACTAGTTAGTTTCATACCTACTCTATGGGACTAAACACCAGATTAGTGGGTTTAGGTTTCCTAAACAATCTTGGTATCAGAGCATAAGTTAGAACTTAGGAATCAAACCTAGGTTTGAGACATATATGATAATATACCAATCTTTTAGGATGTTCGCCTCTTTAAGCTATAATATTCTAACATATGTGTTCTGTTATGGCGTCAACCACTTTTACATAGATGCAAGATAGCCACTTTCTAACTACTTTTACATGTCCCTTTGGAATCTATGCTTTTAGAAGAATTCCCTTTGGGATCTGTACTGGCGTCAACCACATTTCATAGATGCTAGATAGCCATCTTAGTCAGACTAAATGAAAGTATTCATGGATGATCTCTCCGTCAATGGAGACTTATGCGACTCATGCCTAGTTCATCTCTCTATTGTACTTCAACACTGTGAGGAAGCACATTTGGTGCTCAACTGGAAGAAATGCTAGTCGACGCGAAAGAAAGCATTGTTCTAGGCCACAGATTTAGTAAAAGAGGAACCAAAGTATACAATGAAAAAATAGAAGTGAAAGCCAAACTTGATCCTCCAACTACAATAAAATAATTCAAATCCTTCCTTGGTCATGCATGGTTATATAGAAGATTTAATCAAGGGCTTTTTCAATATAGACAAGTTGATGATGAATATATTACTCAAGGATGTTGATGTCCATCTTGATGAAGAATGTATGAAGAGTTTCAATAATATGAATGAATCTATTATTTCAACTTCTATCATTCAGGCACCCAACTGGTCACAATCATTTGAGATCATGTGTGATGCTAGTGATTATGTAGTAGGAGTCATGTTGGGCGAATGCATAGATAAGTAACATCATGTTATCTATTATGCCTCCAAGACTCTACATGAATCCTAAAGAAATTATGAAATAATTGAGAGGGAATTGCTAGCACTAGTACTTGCTTTGATAAAATTATATCATACATTATGGGCTCAAAAGTTATTATTTTTATTGATCTTGCTGCAATACGATATACGCTAACAAAGAAGGAAGCAAAACCTATATTAATCTTGTTGATCCTTCTTCTACAAGAGTTTGATCTTGATATATGAGACAAGAAGGGTAGTGAAAATGTAGTTGTTGATCATTTGAGTCGCCTTCATGTTCATGATACAAACATTGTACCCATCAATGATTCTTTACCAAATGACCATCTCATGAAGGGCTTTTCTCCCTTTCCTTGGTATGTAAATTTTGTTAACTATCTTGTCACAAACTTTCTTCATCGAGAGTGCAATGGTAACAAAAAGAAGAAACTCATGAACAATTTTAGTTAATCTTATTGGAATGAATTGTATTTTTAAAGTATGTGTTGATGAACTCTATCAATGTTGCATTGCTGAGGAGGAAGCCCCTATGATTCTAGAACAACGCCTTTTAGTCCTATTGGAGACCATATGAGTTATAATATTACTGCACTGAAGGTACTACAATGTGGATTCTTTTGGCCAACGATATCCAAGGGTTCCTACAAATTTTTGCTATCTTGTGACATGTCAAAGGTATATGAACACCACTAATAGAGATGAAATTCTCTAAAAGATTTGGCATTAGTCAAAATATCTTGATGATTGGGGTGTGGACTACATGGGAGCATTTTCTCCTTCATATAGCTTCTCTTACATCTTGGCTGCAGCAGATTGTGTCTCTAAATAGGTAGAAGCCATACCCACCACAACTAGCTATTCAATGCATGTTATCAAGCAATTCAAGGACATTGTCTTTCTACATTTTAGAGTTCCTCACTGTTATTTTGGATGGAGGTTCACATTTTTTAGAATGAAGTTTTAGAATTTGATTAAAGAAATACAACATGCATCATAAAGTACCATTCCCATATCACCCAAAAATAAGTGCGCAAGTGAAGGTATCAATTGATAGCTCAAGGCTATTCTAGATAAAACATTAACTCTAATATTAAAAATTGGTCCAACAAAATCTATGATGCTCTCTGGGCTTACTCAACATCATCTAAGACACCTTCCACACCATTTTGTTTAGCTACATATATGGAAAGTCATGTCATATCCTTGTCAGATTGGAACACAAGACCTTATGGTCCATCAAGTAGTTGAATTTTGATTTGAAGAAAGTTGGCAAGAATATGAAATTATAGTTTCAAGAGCTCTTGTAACTCAAATTGATTACATATGAAAATGCACATATCTAAAAAGAGAGAACAAAATTTTGGCCTTAGGATCATCTAAAGAGGAAAGATATACAAGTTGAGTACTAGGTTCTGGTTTTCAACTCACAACTTAGATGTTTTCTAGGTAAACTCAATGATGTTGGTCTGGACCAAACATCATACGACATATCTACCACAAGGTTCTTTCATACTATGGAGTGAGAAGTCTAGAATTTTTTTGGTGAACTTTCAACATTTGAAGACATATTTCATTCTAATAGACACGAATACCAAACCACCTCTTTCTATTTCTAAACCCATTCAACCTCATAATTGAGTTCGTGCATCAAGACGACACCATAAAACATAATCTCTTATCAGGAGGAAACTTGATTATTACTTTAGTTCTACTTTTAATTTTTGATTATAAATTGTTTGCATACACTAGATAATGTACCAAAAGATGAAAAATTAAGTTCTAATAGTTACCATTTTTAGTAGATGGAGGATATCTTGTAGATAGGAATGAAGCCACATCTCGTGGTCCAACCAGCACAATTATTCCCCTTCATCCTGGATTTACTACTTTCTCAAGGAAGTATAAAATTTATAAGATCTAGGTGGTGGGTGGGTGGTACCTTTTTCATTTTCCTTCACACCTCCTTATTTATGATTTTCAATTCCATCATTGTGTTTACCAAAAAACTCAAAAAAATCCATTTTTATGATAAGTGAAGTCATTATCTGGTTGTCTTCATTCAAATTTCAATTTTACATCACATTCACTGTTGGGAAATATGGCATCATATATGGTAGTGGAAAACAAATTCACTTGCCATATTCCCCATTGTATAGTAGATCATGTTAACAACTATGAGAAGGGAAAATAGGTTGCATGACATATACTTGGTCCTAGATCAAGTCCAACAATAATGCTTTCTACAACATGCTACTTCATTGAGTTTTACCTTGATGAATGTTGTTGTCCTCCTCTTGGTTTGGCACCACAGATGGCGGTTTACGTTGTCCTCCTAGCGGAAGGAAGAACCTCCTTTCCTCTATAGTAGTCCACGTGGACCACTAGGAACTCATGTTGTTCTATATGAATGGACAGGAATGAGTTGTCCCTTCTAGTTGACATGCTAGCGTCAACTTGCTCTCCCACAATTGTCTTTCCCTAAGTTTTTCTCCCTTTGATAGGTAGAACATGCTTAGGCTCTCTTGTTTACCACAACTAGAGAAGACATTAATTTCTAGAGCTAATAGATGATTCTAGGAAGCCCCCAATACCCCTCTATTTATAGGAGGGTCAAGGTTCCCAATCGAAGGCGATGAAATTTCATAAATTTTCACAACATGCAAACATCAAACTGATCAGTTCACCAGTAATCTGGATGGTTCACATATGAGACAATTGGTTCAACACTTGAACTAATCATTTCACTATGTTTCCTATTCAAAATTATTTTGGCAATTAATATTTGATTAATGCACAACATGACGTCAACATCAATCCTTGATCCAATCAAATTGATCTACCAAATGGTCAGTTCACAACCTAGGCTGATCGGTTCATGCACCTGAGCCAATCAGTTCACTTGTTGAACTAATCATTTCAGAGTGTCAATTGCCAATCTTGTTTAAACTTGAATACCTAACACAATCAATGTTAAACATCATTCATGAGTAAACTGATATTCCAAGTGCTTTCCTATACTTGTGACCCTACATGTCCCAAATTATGTTGGCTACGAATATCCGTAAATAATTAATGACATCAAAAGAAAAGATTGGTATCTAGCAAGACATCATTACTACCCAAGTAATTTGGAAAGTTGAAGAACAATTTCCACCTACAATATGTGGTTTATGTTACATAGATTGTGTGCTTCCTTTGTCTCTGATATCTAGATTGAACTTGAGGCATGGAATAGTCATCCTCTTCAATGTTCAATCCATGTTCCTTGAATTTGAGTATACTATTTGAGATATATGTAAGCTCAATATCATATATTGACTCACATGCGTGTGTCCATGCAATTCTCAATCTCTCTTATCAAGTGGCCATGATATCATACTCCTGTAGGATAGACAAATCCCATCAACATCTCTCACAATCATCACCACTTGTCAGAATGCACCCAAGAACCACCTTTATATAAACCGTTATTTAAGGTCACGATGGATGATGTCAAAGTACATCAAATGACATGTGATGAGCATAGTGACTTTAGGTCTAAGAACCACAATCACCACCATCACTATGTGAGATGATTCTGACTACCAATTATGGTTTCTATGTATCACTCTCAAGGTGGGTTTGTCCGATACACTATTCCCTAACAATTATTTATCTATTTGGTTTGATACCACATATCATGACTAATGAGATTTTGTCATCAACCAACACATACTCTAGTCTTAAGTGTTATAGTTGTCTATTATCCTTCCACAATAACATTCGACTAGAGACATAACAAGAATGTATAACTCTTGAAATCTATATGATCACATTGTTTAGGTCCTCAACCCAAGGACATACTTCATTGAGTAATATCATTCTTTAGACATTTATTATGTAACATCATTATCTCATAACTGAATAAAATAGAATAAATTCGAAGTTTGCCTTTATTATTAATAAAATTGTTTACAATTTTTTCCATTACAATCATCATATGATTGTCTTTATGGGAACACATACTAACAACCTCCAACTTGCATTTAGCCAGTCACCGATGAACTTAATCCCAAGTGATCTAACATGACCATCATCATTCTAATGTGATAGTGCTTTTTCAAGGGGTCAACAATATTATTCTTGATTGGCACTCTGCAAATCTTCACATCTCCTCAATCTATGATTTCTAGTATGAGATGGAACCAACTTTGTGTGTGCTTGGGATGTGAATGTGATCTGGGTTCCTTAGCTTGTGCAATAGCTACATAGTTGTCACAATATAGCTCAATTGCATCGTTGATGATTGGAACCACCCCATGTTCAAAAATGGACTTCTTGATCCATGCAGCTTCCTTGGCTGCATCGGATGTAGAAATATACTCGACCTCTATTGTAGAATCCTTAAATGTCTCCAATTGCATATGCATACAGAGTCTCATGCATGTATTCCCTTGCTTCACAAGATTCTGGACATTGATCTCTAGAGATAGTAATGCCATGAGGCATAGGTGGCTTTCCTCTCTTTGAGTTCTTCATGCTAAACCTCTTCAACACTTTTTCAATGTATGTGGATGTATCTCTATAGATCTTGATTCCTAAGATATAAGATGCTTTTCCTATGTCCTTCATACAAAATGTATTTCCTAGAAAAGTCTTTACAATTTGTAAAGTAGGGATGTCATTCTCCATCAATAGTATGTCATCTACATACAATATGAGGAATACCATCATGCTCCCCACTAACCTTCTTGTATATGCACAGTTCATCTTCATTATTAATAAAGCTAAACTCTCTAATTGTTTCATCAAAATAGAGATTCCAACTATGAAATGCTTTCTTCAATCCATAAATTGACCTTTGTAGCTTACATACTTTATTTACATCCTTTGGATTTATAAAACCCTCAAGTTGTTTCATATACACATCCTCAAGAAGATTCCCATTAAGGAATGTGATTTTAATATCCATCTGCCAAATCTCATAGTCATGATAAGTTGCAATGGCAAGCATGATCATGATGGACTTAACCATGGTAATTGGAGAAAAGGTTTTGTCATAGTCAATACCTTGAACATGTTTGAAACCCTTTGCAACCAATTGACATTTGTAAGTTTGTACATTACCATCCATGTTAGTATTCTTCTTGAGGACCCATTTGCACCCTATAGGTTTTACCCCTTCAGGTGGATCCACCAAGGTCAATACCTTGTTGGTGTAAATGGATTCTATATCAGATCTCATGGCTTCTACCCACTTCTCAAATTCTGACATTTAACAACTGCTAGGTAGGTAACTGCCTCATCATCAATGACCAATTTATTGCATTCTTGAGTCACAAGATAACCAAATATTTCTATGCAAGGCATGTCCTACTAATTCTGTGAGGTTTTTGTGCTATTTGAGGAACTTGATATTTCACAACGGCTTGTGTTTCTCTATGTTCCTCTTATACCTATATAGGTTCAATGCCCTCTTGTTGGTCTTGAACCTCTTTGAGTTCTACTTTCCTGCCACTGATTCATTTGGAAATGAATTCCTTTTCTAGGAATGCAACATCCCTGGAAAAAACACATTGTTGTGAGATGTAATATAAAAGTAACATCCTTTGGTTTCCTTAGGATATCCACCAAATTAGCATTTATCATATTTGGGACCAATCTTTTCGGGAAACTACTTTATCACATAAGCTTCACAATCTCAAATCTTCATGAAAGAGACATTTTGGATGCTTTCCATACCATATCTCATATGGTGTCTTTTGAACCGATTTAGATGGTACGTGGTTTAGTGTAAATGTGGCGGTTTTAAGAGCATATCCCCAGAAGCAAGTGGGAAGATCAACAAAATTCATCATTGATTGCACATGTCTAGTGATGTGTGATTCGTTCGTTCTGATACACCATTGTGTTGTGGTGTTATAGGTGGAGTCCATTGTGATATGATACAACGGGCTCGCAGAAGGTCCCCAAAATCTTGGCTTCAGTATTCTATTATCTTGCCAAGTTGGATTTGTACTTCAATCATGAAATCTTTGAACTTTTCAAGAGTTTTGGACTTATCTTTTATTGAGTAAACATACTCATACCTACTGAAATCATCAATGAAGGTAATTAAGTATTAATACCCACTTCTAGAGTTTGTTCTAAAAGGGCCACATACAATAGTATGTATGAGTCCTAACAAATCACTAGCTCTCTCACTGTTGCTAGTGAAGGGATTTTTGGTCATCTGCCGAAAACACAAGATTCACATGTCTCTATTGATTCAAAATTAAAAGAGTCTAGATAACCATCTTTGTGGAGTCTATATATGTGATTCTAATTTATGTTTCCTAGATGTCAATGTGATAACACCCATTTTATGGTTGTTAGAGCTTATATTTTACTATCAAAACAGCATGCAAACCTAACTTCCTCTTTGTTTTATCTTATTTGTTGTAAAGAAATCATGCCCACTATGCCCCTGACAATATTTCCCATCTTTGTAGAGTTTCTCTTATTTCTTCCACAAAAATAGCACCAATGGACCCTTCAGGCCCATCAGCAATGAAGTACCCGTCCCGATCCAATAGCACGTAAGGTGACACACCCTCCTACCTATCACAGTCACTGCCCGATATGATGGCAACTCGACACGGGTGTGTCGTGCAGGGGCCCTGGCCACTGCATCTCTTTACCCGATAAGGTGCCTTATTCGTCAAGGTTTACCACCCAACGAGGTCGATTACACGATACGACTACACCTCAGTGCAGTAGCCTGCAAGGTCCTATCCTATGACGATTGTGCACGATACACTCACTGCTCGGAATGATTGATGTCCTAACATGCATGTTGAGCGACAGACTTATCGGCCCCCTCTCGATGACCTCGAGAATGGTACCGGAAGTAAGGACATGTGGTCCAATAAACGCCACTACTCCCATCAACTCATTGCCTATAAATAGCAGCTACAAACCTACGATGGGACGGGCCAGACCCTATGAGAGCTAACTCTTAGAGCACAGGAACTAGTGCGTCGAGTCCCAAAGTCTGTCAGACGATACTAGGTGAGCACACCCCCAACCCGAGAGGGATGGGAGGAGTTCACTTAGAAACCATTCCGGTAGCAGCAAGCAGCGTGACATGACCCTCAAGGCTACTTCAACATGTCAAGTCCCTACCTGGTCTTCAACCCGAGGAGGCTCACCCACCTATACCCGACATGAGAAACCCGAGAGCCTTAAGATAATGTTTACTCGATATGTATCTTAACCCGACACGGTACCCAACCCGATATGGTCTACCCATCTCGGTTGCAGCCTGCCACAACCATATCGCGTAGAGAGTCTATCCTGATATGCCCCTTACCCATCAAGGTTCACGACCTGACACGGTCAAGAACCTGACACGGTCATATACCAATAGGTCCCCTACCTGGTACTGGGTAGACATTATCTTAGGTGTCTGCTACTATGTACTTCGATCTTCTAAATCAGGGAGACCAATACCTATCTTCCCTTTTACAACATTTACTTTCCTTTAATTACAACATTGTAGCTAAACCTTTATGTCTCTTTATGATTATTGGAATATGTGGAGTTTATGTCATATTGTTCTGTGTGTGGCTTCCTTTCATTGGATGATTTCTTTATAGTATGTGAGTTCTAGTCTCTTCTTTCTGAATCACACTTTTGATTAGCTATCGAATTGTGTTTCTTGTTTGACTCCTTTGAGAGAGGGATGTCGTAAACTCTAGAGCTTGGTCTAATTCGGGTGTACGAGAGTACCCAGAATCAGGGCTGCCTTGTCCCATATTTCCACTCTAGTCCATGCCTTGTACCCTTGAGAGAGGAAACTTAGTGCATGGCTAGTTGGCATCTTATTTGAGAGAAGAAGGCGCAAGATGTAGACCGCCACCACTTGTTACGATTAGGTTTTCCTCCTTCATGCTATACTCTGAAGATAGTCTTATCTCCTCATTATCCTTTATACAAAAACTTCCATAAAAACTGCTAAACCCCAAACTTTAATCCTTCTGGTAACTCCCTTTGGAGATAGGCTTTTAGTTTGATTATTTATGATTCTTTCTCATTACATAAAACCTTATCCTTCAATTTTTTGATGTGCCTAGAAATAAAACTTGAGTTCCAAGGTGATATTCTTCCAATCCCTGTGTTCGACCCCGAACTACTCTGACCCTGTGCTAGTTGTAGGAGTCTTAAACATTCGCATATTATAAATGACTAAAGTCCAATGACCTAGACATGTCTCCATTTTTGGACCCATGTTTAAGTCTTGTCAACTTTTTGGCACCCATTGCTGGGGATTCGACAATGAATACCGTTCTACAAACTTGAGTTTTACTTGCACTTTGTCAAAAACCTTGTACATATGCATATAATATTGCAAATATTTACTTCACATAGTTTATACAACACACTCACACTTTCACACTTCTTCTTTTTCGGTACTTCTTCACCTCTTCGATCCATCCTTGTGTCTGACGAGCCATGGTTGAGCAGGGTCTCGAGACTCAATCCCTGCATTCTTTTGTCCAAGTTAGGGCAAACGAAGAGAGGAATTCGGTAGTGGAGCAACCAATCAATGTAGCAAACTTTGAGTTGAAGCTTGCTTTCCTCCAGTTGTTGCAGAACAATCGATTTGGAGAGAATACTATTGAAGATAACTCGTAAAACCACCTTACAACGTTCAAGAGGACTTGCAAGACTTTTAAGATCAACAAAGTCCCAATATCTCACAGTTACACCCAGTGCTTTCCCTTCTCCTTTAGAGACAAAGCCTTGGAGTGGTGTACTAGTCTACATGATGGAAGCCTCCCTGATTGGGAGCAACTAGCCAATGCGTTTATTGCCAAGTTCTTCCCTATAGAGAGGACGATCAAATGCCAAAATAAGATAATAAGATACTCGCAGAAAGTCTCGGAGAACCTGCATGAGACTTGGGAGAGGTTCCAAGGCTATCAGAGGGAATGCCCACACCATGGTTTTTCTGAGCCCAAGTTGATCACTACTTTTTATAATGGGTTGTGCGTCAGAGAAAGGAAATCCCTGAATGCTGCAAGTGGCAGTGATTTCTTGGGACTCAGTGCTCAAAGGGCCAGAGAGATTATTGATAATATGGCCACAATTTATCAAGATAATGAGTACGAAAAAGAGTCAACTAGCCACATCACTCCTGAATAATCGAAGGCGATGGAGGCACTAGCGGCTAAGTTGGACAAGATAGTAACTGACGTCCAAACCTTAAAGGAGCAGGGATATAAGGGAAAAGTCCAACATGAGGTAGTGAGAAGTTGTGTCACTTGTGGGGAGCCAGACCACCTACCTGACTTCTGCCCACACACAGCCATTCAAGGCGAACCTGATGAAGAAAACACAGAAAACATGATCTATGTTCAGTATCAACGTCCTGATCACCCTGGTTTTTCTTACAAGAACACCAGCGCGGCTGAGAATTCTCATCAACTGGTGGGAAAAACTTCTTTTGGCGGACCACAAAATCAACAACGCCAAGAAGGTTTCCCACAATAAAGAAGTTACCAGTAGGGCCAGCCACAACGACCATCGATGATGACAGATTTGATGTCGTTTGCTAAGAAGTAGAACGATCTGAATGGAAAGCTGCACAAAAGTTCTGTGGATAACACGACATTGCTCAAGTTGATGCAACAACAGATGAGAGGTTTTTCTACTCATATAGGAGAGCTCCAGCAGCACAACAAACAAATTGACCAGTAGCTGGCAAGACTAGCCTTGAGTATCAACCACAAAGTAGGATGATTCCCCTCCAGTACCGAGGTGAATCTGTGTGGGAACGAAGCCACGAAGATGGTCGTGCTAAGGTCAAGCACAAAAAAAGCAATCAGGAGTAGAGAAGAGAGCAACAACAACAACAACAACACTAGTTGAGGATGTTACTCCTGAGGAACCAGAAGAAGTACCCACAAAGCTGAAGAAAGTAACAACAAGAGGTGATGACAACACAACTTCTGAGGAGTGTCTGGATAGGTATGCACCTTGCTTACCTTTCCCGCACAAGCTGGTAAAGTCACAGTTGAAGAAGAGGTACGAGAAGTTCATGGCTGCAGTAAAGAAGTTGCACCTCGACATCCCATTCTTGGATGCTATCGAGGAGATGCCCACCTACACAAAGTTCTTGAAAGACTTGATCTCGAGAAAGAAAAGAGGAGAAGATGTTGAAACCATGAAGCTAGCACAAATGTACAATTCCTTTGTCAAGGCAAATATGCCTTCTAAGAAGAAAGACCCTGGAGCCTTTGTCATCCCCTTTCAAGTTGGGGACAACATGAACCGTAAAGGTTTGGCAGACCTGGGAGCAAGTATTATCTTAATGCCCTTATCCCTTGCAAAGAGGTTAGGACTTATCAATATGGTAAGTACAAATATGAGAATCTAGCTTGCAGATCACACCTTCACCAGACTGGTTGGGGTGGTTGAATATGTGCCCATTAGAGTTGGGTGGTTCTTTATACCCTGCGGCATCGTTTTCATCGACACCGTGGAAGACCCTAGCTGCCCCGTTATCTTCGGGTGACCCTTCCTTGCAACTGGTAGATCACTCATTGACGTGGAGGCGGGTATGATAACAATCAGAGTTGGAGGAGAACACATCAAATTCAACATATGTGATTTTATGAAAGCCCCCTCATTCTTTGAGTCCTCTTATTTCGTCAAAATCTATCAGCAGCTCTGCAATGAGGTAAGGGAAGAAAAAGCTATAGTAGACCCGCTGATGCGCGCTTTAGCTGGCGAAGCACAGGTGGTCGAGGACCTGGAAGTGAAGGAACTACTTGCATTTCTGGAAGCCGAAGATCTGTCCAAAGTAGAAGACCCATCAGAGACAGTGATATATGCTACCCTACGAAGTGGACCTATCAAAGAACAAGAAGAGAAGACCCTTCCTGAGTTGAAGGTTTGCCGAAAGGTTTGGAGTACCGTTTCCAGGATGAAGAAAAGATGAACCCAGCCATCATCAACTCTGAGCTGACTAACAAGCTGAAGGAGAAATTGCATGTGGAGCTGAAGCTAAGAAGGAAATCCCTAGATTACTTGATTGGAGACCTAAGGGGGATCAACCCTTCTGTGTGTATGCACAGAACCCACCTGGAAGAAAATTTCAAGCCTTACGCCCAGCCGCAATGAAAGTTGAACAAGAAGTTGTGAGAGGAGGTCAACAAGGAAGTTGTGAAGCTCTGTGATGTAGGAATTATTTACGCCGTTAGTGACAACACATGGGTGAGTCCCATTCTGGTAGTTCCAAAGAAGGGGGCATAATGTTGATCAAGGGAGAAAACAGAGTCGAAGTTGCCACCAAGACCGTCACTGGTTGGCAGATGTGTATAGACTATAGAAAGCTAAACACTGCCACCTGCAAGGACCACTTCCCTCTCCCGTATATCGACCAGATGCTTGAACGTCTGGCCCACCACTCATACTTTTGCTGGTTAGATGGATGTTCGGGGTTCTATCAGATCCCCATTCATCTGGATGACCAGGATAAAACTACCTTCATGCACATTTATGGAACTTTTTCTTTTAGAAGAATGCCCTTTGGGCTCTGCAATGCAGCCGCAACCTTTCAATGGTGCATGAACGTCATATTCACAGATTTCCTAGAAGATAAGATGAAAGTCTTCATGGATGACTTCAGTGTTTATGGTAGCTCTTTTGATGATTGTCTGAATAACCTTTATTTGGTAATGAGGAGATGTGAAGAACAGAGTCTCACCCTTAATTGGGAAAAGTGCCATTTTATGGTACAGGAAGGAATCGTTCAAGGACATAAGGTGTCCAATAAAGGCATTGAGGTTGACCAATCTAAGGTGGAGATGATAGCAAAGCTTTCCCCACCCTCCTCTATGATAGGAATCAGAATTTTCTTCAGTTATGTCGGCTACTACCGAAGGTTTATCAAGGACTTCTCAAAGATTGTGAAGCCTCTATCAAATATGCGGATGAAGGATGTGAAATTTGATTTCAAACAAGAGTGCCTGACAACATTCTCCACTTTGAAGGATGCTTTGGTCTCCGCACCCATTCTCCAATCTGCCGACTAGAATCTTCCCTTCGAGCTTATGTGTGATGCTAGTGATTTTGACATAGGCGCAGTCCTTGGGGAAAAAAAGATAAAAAGAACCATGTGATCTTCTATGCCAATAAGATTTTAGACAAAGCACATATGAACTACAACACCACTGAGAAATAAATGCTAGCCATTTTCTATGCATTTGACAAGTTTTGATCTTACCTTGTGGGTTCTAAAGTGATTGTTCACACCGACCACAGAGCCATTAAGTATTTGATGCAAAAGAAAGATGCTAAGCCTAGGTTGTTATGTTGGGCATTGGTGCTATAAGAGTTTGATCATGATATAATAGACAAGAAAGGTTCTGAGAATGTGGTCGCTGACCACCTATCAAGGATCAGGGTGGAGGACAACCACCCGCTGTGGATAAATGAAAGCTATGTTGATGAGGCAATCTATGTTGCCCTGATGGCCAATCCTAAAGGGTCATGGTATGCCGACATATGTAACTACCTCGCCTGCATACAACTACCCCCAGAAATGTCTTACAATCAGAAGAATAAATTTTTCTCTGATCTGAAGAACTATTATTGGGATGACCCTCTATTGTTCAGGTGTTGCGCTAATAGCCTATACAAGAGGTGTATACCTGAGGACAAAGCCCCAAAGATCTTGTTTGAGTGTCACTCCTCTCCCTATGGAGGGCACATTGATGCTAAAAGAACCGCAACCAAGGTTCTCCTATCTGGCTTTTATTGGCCCACTCTTTTCAAGGATGTTCACGCCTTTGTCAAAGCCTACAACGAGTGTTAAAGAACCAGGAATATTTCATGTAGGAATGAGATGCCCATGTCTGAATTGATTGAAGTGGAGATCGTCGATGTATAGGGGATAGAGTACATGGGACCTTTCCCTTCATCATATAGTTTCAAGTACATTCTTTTTGCGGTGGATTACGTCTCCAAGTGGGTAGAAGCCATATCCACCACAACGTGTGATGCTAAGTCAGTTATAAAGATTTTTACTAACATCATCTTCCCAAGGTTTGGAGTCCCCAGAACAGTTATCAGTGATGGTGGATCTCACTTTGACGAAAGGCAATTTGAGTCACTCCTACGTAGATATGGCGTTCGACACAAGGTTGCCACACCATACCATCCATAGACATCTGGTCAAGTTGAAGTTTATAACCAGAAAATTAAGCAGATCCTGGAGAAAATAGTTAGAAAGTCCCAAAAAGACTGGTCAGTCAAGCTAGATGATGATCTCTGGGCATACTGGATAGCATAAAAGACATAGATCGACACCACATCTTATCGTATGATATACAGGAAAGCATGTCATCTACCTTTTGAGTTGGAACACAAGGCATTTTGGGCCATTAAACGTCTCAATATGGATCTGTCCCTGGACAGAAAGAAGAGGTTCCTCTAGCTCCATGAACTTGAAGAACTTAGGCTTCACGCCTATGCGAATGCAAGAATCTACAATCCGAGGACAAAAGTCTGGCATGATTCCCACCTGCGGAAGAAAAACATCAAAGAAGGTGACAAAGTTTTGTTGTTTAAATCCTCTATTTAACTTTTTCCAAGGTAGCTACAGACTAGGTGGTCTGGATCGTTCGTGGTAGTGAAAATGTATCTGTCAGGAATGATGGAGTTGTATGACAAAGATGATCCTATGAAGGTCTTCCCAGTCAACGGACACTGAGTAAAAGGTTTTACAAAGATGAAGCTTTCACAAGGAGGTCTGAGTTACCCCTGCACGATGTCGAAGCCACACCTGCCAAAGAAGCATAGCAAGAGATGAAGATGTCGAGCTAATGAAAGAAACCATAGCGCTCCTTGGGAGGTAGCCCAATATTTTAATTTCCTAGAATAGGATGTAATTTCCTTTCCCTGCAAAGAACATTATGAACAATTTCATTGTAATAAGGCATGAGTCTGCACCCACGCCACATGCACAAACTCTCACATTTTTTGGGCCACATATTTAGTTTATCACCTTGGTGTGTAATACTAGTTGAGGTTGGGGTTTACACCTCAGCCAATGATGTTTTACATATCAAGCACCTTTTAATTTTTGGTTCATGTCATTAATAAGTTCTTACAGTTCTTTGATTTCATGTATGTCGGGCATGCACGATGGCCCGACTTATCTCTCACAGCTTGCATAACGGGTCACTGTATCACCCAACAAGCATCAGGCATGTATCGTGTGCCCACTTCTTTCAAGTTTATCCGATTTTGCAAAGACGTGTCAGGCAGGTATCACACCCAACGCGTCGGGTGGATCTCACCAGTATCACGTGACACGTGCATCGTGCTGACCCGTGGCACGTAGGGCCGTGCTGAGTAATGCATATCGGGCAACACGCGTACCGCCCGACACGCATGCTGGGAGACACATCGCCTTCTCGAAAGCCTCACGACGTGACGTGATTAGAAATGATTTGCCTTGCTTTGGAAGGCGATTCACGTGCATGCACGACACATGTCCCCATTTTTACCCTTTTAGCCCTACTCGCAGATAACTATATATAGTAGATCGAGATTAACTGTATCAGGTTACCAAAGTTACCAAATCTTTTGATGCCATATTGTACAATCTCTTGCTATCTTAGCTCCCGTGCCAGTTTCCCAGTCTACTGACTATTTGTGTCATGTTCAATATCTTCCTACCTGACAAGGTAATGACTCGTGATGCGTTACCCATGTCGTGTAAACCTGTGTGTCGCACAAACCCTATTGCCCGTTGGTAGCACACATTTCATATCGTGTTCTCACCCGTGTCGGGCTAAACCTTAAATGTGTATCGGGTTTCCCAGCTATCACATCAAGCACATCGGTTTTCCTATCGCTTATTTTTTATTGAGTTTTTATTCGTGCCACACGACATGAGTATCGTGTGACACAATGTATCGCACATCTCTAACGAATAAGGCTTTAATTGTGTGTCACTTACCCTATCGTTTAAAATGTATGTTGAGTTTTAGTATGTGCCACGCAACACAGGTATCACACGACATGTATATCGTGCATCCCTATCGTGCTAAGTAAGTTAGGGGGAGTTTGCCGACACTCCGCAGGTGCCACGCGATGAGCATATTGCTTAGACCATATCACGTTCCCTTTCTGTCAACTTCATGATAACACTATTTCCCCTATTACTCGAAACCAGTTTTAATCATTAACGTTCAAGGAGTGTACCGAGTTTCTCAGTATCCCGCACTTATGTATCGCGTGCCATGGTTCCTAAAATCTTGCCTTAGCCCGATGCTGATCTTTTGCAAACTGATACCAGTTTTCACGTGTTTCGTCCAAATCATATCAGATGTCACCATTCCTACTAACTCTCAGTTATAAACAACCCTAAGTATTGGGCAGACAAAGTTTTTGACTTAATTTCTTTATCTTTTCTTTTCAGAGAATGGCACACACCAAGGAGATTGTCATTCAGGTTGACGAGTAGAGTCGGAGGATCAACCCCGAGGCCACAACTGAAGTCACCGCCGGGCAAAAAATGCCCCAAACCAACAACAACTAGGCCTTATGAGGATGAGAAACAACCCCAAGTAGAAGCAACCGCAACCCCAACCATGACGACACAACTCGAGGTTATGGCCCACTCACTAGTGCGTTTCCTGCCAAGGGACGAAGAGCACCAGAGGTGTTACAATGAGTTGGAAGTGAAAGTCTACCACCCAACCCGATTCTGCCACCACACATACTTCCAGCAAATTGACATCTTTGACAGGCTAAAGAATGTCTTGGAAGCCGCCAGACTGCAGAAGATCTATTTTAGCTTCTCTCACTCTTACACCGAGCTGACAAAGGAATTCATCTCCTCCCTCCACCAAGTTCCAAATATGCCAGAGGAAAATAATAGGTAAGGCGGAGCAGATAGGCTGTAAGGGTGCCTCTACAATGCAGACCATGAAATAAAAGAGAGGCTGCTCAATGAGATCTTCTCCTCCAATGAGGTTGAGCAAGAACTGCTCAACAATGGAGCCCGAATCAGCGACAATGATAGCTTTGACCCAGTCAAGCTATGGAAGACACTGACGGGAGAGTCCTCCTTCAAGCTAGGAAGCATGGTGGCGGAGGTCCACTCCTACTTCTGGAGGATAATCCATAAGATTGTAGCCAACCTACTCTTCAGTAAATATGAGATGAGAAACCTCTACACTGAAGAGTTGCACCTTATCTGGTATATCATGGTGAGCAAGCCGATCAACTTGGGGTGCTTCCTGCTCAATCGTCTACATCCTATAAAGGATGCCACGAAGGAATACAACATGGGAGGAGTCGACAACCTGATAGCGGTCGGTCTTAGATACATGAGGGAGCCACACAACCTGTCATGAACCATGGGTGATGATAAGATAGATATAAAGTTCCTCACCAGGGAGAACATCATCAAGAAGGAGGGACGCTGCATCTTCTATAGGTTTGCAAGGACCAATATCATCCTACCCCTCCCAAGCTGTATCGACTATGTCACAGAGAAGCTAGTCTTCACAATGGTAGAGGTTGAAGCTCTGACCGTCGACACAACTTACACTGCCACAACGGCCATCCAAGAAAGGATGGCCGCCACAGGGAGGCCCGTGCCAACAGAAGCTCGAAGGGACAAGTCATCGGCGGTCATCCTTGAAGACTCGCCAGTTGCCGCCACCGTCGAGCCAATCACCACAACCGCCGAACCAGTAGCCGCTAGTCCGGTGGCCACTGCTACCCCCACCGAACTAGCTGTGGCGACCAGAACAATGCCTGTCGCGGCAATAGAAGAAGTGTCGACCATCGGGGAGGTTGTCGACACAACTGAGGCTGCCACAACAGTCCTCGCCTCAGAAGCAGTCACCGCGGAAGTGATGGAGCCTGCACTCGCATGGAGTTGCGTGCACTACTAAAAATCCTAGAGATAGTAAGTCTCTAAGTTTAACCTTGCGTGTGCTATAATAAGATCTTCACCTATGTATGCTAAGTTACACAGAAGTCTTATCGTAGTACAGTTGAGGGTCGAACCCACGAGACAACGGTCTTGTTAAGGATTTAACAAGATGGAAAATGTTATAATTCTATTTATCTACTTAAGAGTTGACATCTAGATCAAAGAGTTGATAGGATGATTAGCCTAAAGTGTAAGGTAATGTAAATGGAAGGAAAGTAAATTTAAGGTTGAAGACAATATTTTGGAAACTACTAGGATGTGATCGAGTTTCACCACTGCTACACATGGATGAAAACATAAATCATAAAACATGGCTTGCAAGAAAAGAATCTAAATAGTTAGCATCTTTGTAGACTTAGATTCCTTTCGGATAACTAACTATGTGAAATGTGGAAGTGTTGCAATGCCAAAAATCCCCAAATGAATGGTCACTTACTTTGCATCACTCCCCTCGCGTAGTGTGTTCCTTGACCTGTCAAGGTTGTACTTTCATATGTCAATTGATTCCATTTCAAAGTATGAAAGTACAATGATGGAGGTGAGTTTACTCCACTCCTTGAGAAATGCATCTAGATACCGAACAGATGTATGGTGACTACATACATTAGGAACCAACATGTAGTCGATATTCGAATCTAAAAGTACAAAGGTAGACAATTCACACTACTAGATAATAGATAACTCAAGTTGGTGATCAAGCAACTAGCATTCATTAAACGATTGATGTTGAACTAAAAAGATAGTATTTCTATATTGCAAACTCATGAATTACAATGCATGGAATGAAAACATGGGTAGCGGGGCTACTCCCCACACCCTAGTGTATGGAACTACTCCCTCATGGAAAGGACAAGGAAGGAGGCAGGAAGAGAGAAGGAAAGCATCATCTCCACATAGGAGGGAGGAAGGTTGACCCCTTGGAGGTGAGAGAAACTATCTTCACACCACGTGGTTGCCTTGGTGATGGATCCTTGACTTCCCACCTTCGATGTTGATGAGAGAGAAAGTAGCTTGAGGATGGAGTGTGGATCTCAGACCGATAGTCGTGGAGCGATGGATGAAGGTTGAAATGGCTCTGGAACAGTTGGGGCAGTCGTTGGGTGTCTAAAGATCTGATACCAAATGGGGACCCCTTTGGTCCTATTTATAGGCTTCCAAGGTGTCTTGAATGGTCTTGGGACCGTTTTGGATCTTGAACAGTTTGGAGATTGTTTGGATCCTGAACAGTTTGGAGACCATTTGGATCCTCAAATGGTTTGGAGACCAATTGGATCCTAAATGGTTTGGAGACCATTTAGATCCTAAACGGTTTGGAGACCATTTGGATCCTCAAATGGTTTGGAGACCATTTGGATCCTGAACGGTTTGGAGACTGTTTGGATCCTCGCTTGATCTTGGGGCTGATGAGACTCATTTGGTCTAGAGACCGTTTGAGGTTTGCTCGGTCTTGAGATCATTTGAAGCTTGGTCGGTTTTGGGACCATTTGAAGCTTGGTCGGTCTTGGGAATATTTGTCTTTCATTCGGTCTTGGGACCGGTTGGTCTTCATATGGTCCTGGGACCATTTGGATTTCATTCAGTCTTGGGACCGGTTGGTCTTCATACGGTCTTGGGACCAGTTGTTTCCTTAATGGTTTGGAGACCGTTTGAGCTCTTCATGGTTTGGAAACTGTTTGGGGTTCTTCATGGTCTTGGGATTGGTTGAGTTCGTTTACAATTTTTTTGTGTTGTTCTGTAAGAAGAAAAGGGAGAAATGTTAGTCTATTGGTATATTAACAATAAAGTGGAAAATTAAGTATTCTATCTAATTTATCTAAGAAAGAATATGGAAAACTAAGAAAAATTAGTAAGATTACATCACAAAATGGGAGGTTATCACCCCCCTAACTTATAGTCTAGCTTGTCCTCAAGCTGGATAGAGCTAAGGCATGTAGTGGCGAGGTGATTTTATTTAGTGAAGATTTCCATACTCTTGCTTCAATTATAAACCATAGATCACCCAGAGTCTTATCGGGGCTTCTACTTGCACTAACTCTTTCAGGTATCAGGTTGCGTGGATCTCATGTTTCTTTTGTGTCACGTAACTCGCATTGGGACCACCTTTCCCTTAATCACATTCTGTGCATGTCTTTGACTCTAAGCAGTTTTATAATTCTTTGTAGATCCTACCAGATGCTAAGATGGGTACGAGGATTGGATGAAGGCTTGCTATGTAACTCCCCCTTCAAAGGGGGGAGGGTTTATCTAAACTTTTAGGACCTCACTACCGGGAACGACACATCTACCTTTGTGAGGGCAACTGAATGTACCGGTCGGACGATACCTTTATCAGCTTTCATATATTTGGAGACCTTAGGATCTCACTATCGGGTGTGACACATATGCCTTTGTGAGGGCAGCTAAATGTACCGTCCGGGCAAGACCTTTATTGGCTCTTCATATAGTTCCTTATACATGGCACAACTCTCATGTTTTTATTCAACACTGGCTTTTATCCATATACTCACCGGTTTAGGAATTAGGTATTTTAGGGATTTTATTTGGGTTGCCAAGCCTCTTTTTGAAAAGAAGAAAAATGTTCCTTGGAGTTTACCGACTTGCACTTGTTTCAATTTTTGTACTTAGTGGTCCACCTAAGAGGTTCCTTGACTTGGATTTCTCCTGGTTCCCTCTCGTCCTTGGGAGCGTTTGGCTTGTTTTGGCCACAATGTTAACCTATGGAGAGTCTAACGTAGAATTGAAGCAAACGTATGAGAATCGAGTATGAAAGTGATTTATTAATTTTCCATTACATGCCTAAATGCTACTTATGTAATTGCTTCTGAGGACTACTCTATCTCTAATTTAGCTAGGGGTGTCCCTTTCCCAAAATGAATGTTTTCTTATGTACAACACTTATTCTATCAAAGAAATTATTAGAAGAACTAATTATCAGAAAAAGAAAAAAATGTACGAAAGAGTAAAGGTAAATGAAAGAGTGGATAGTAGAAGGTTTGAATATAATACCTTGCCCTTGGCCAGTGTACCCCCCCAACTTATCACTCATTCTGTTCGCAGAGTGTCAAGGTGATAGGTTGAGAAGTACATGGGCAAGGGTGTCAAGGTTCTATTAATCCTTTGTTGGCTCCATAGGAACGGAGGAGATTTGCTGCAAACTTTCCACGTAAAGCGTGATAATCCACGCCCTTCATGTCCTCCACATGTTTACCAAGAACAGTGAGGGTATATATCCAGTAAAGGATGTGGAAACCATAGTCATCTGATTCTTTGATTTTCTGGGGACATCGATGGCAGAAGGTTGGGTGATGGAAATGTTCTTTGTTATACGCCTTTGTGTGCTTGCCGAGAAGATCGTTTAGTCATTCAACACAATCTTTTGCCACTTCTTCCCTGTGCATCTTTGCTGTAACAACATACTCTCTCTGGATTGGATCAAACTGGCTATCAAAACTATTGTAGATCACTGTAGTGCCATTGTGTAAGTTTGTTGCTAGCAATATCCAATGCTCAGAGTGAAGGAATGGAAACATAATGAACTTCAAAGTTGTATGTTGAAGATATGAGATAAGGGCTTTGGTGGTGTCAAAGTTCTTTAACTCGAGAAAATCATCCTTCATGTATGAGGACACCATGTAAACCGTAGGTAGGTCCCATGCTAGAATAAATTGGTAGGCAGTCATTATGCTCACGGATAATGAACCCTTTATTTATACGGTTTCACAGAGTGAATCTTCCATTAAGAGAATGTTCCCATCGAGGAAAACATGCTCATTGTTCTCTGTATAAAGCCAAGACATGATGAGTCTGAGTTCATTGTTAGAAAGACTCTTGCATGCAGCAAGGTCAAAGTTTGGGAACATTAGTTGTATAGAAGATAGGGGTACCATATCTTTGGATGATCTGTTGATGGTGGCTCCTGTTAACAAATCGATGTCCCCCTTATCATCCGCCATATCGAAAGTATAAGGTGTTGGCTAAATGGACATCAGTAAAATCCCTTTGTTTTGATAATGACAAACATTTCATTCTTGTTGATCTAACGTGCTACTTGAGTGTTGCAGGAATGAGATGGATGACAAAGTACTAGAGAATCTATATGCTTGAATGCTTGTAAATTTCATGAAATGTAATCAATTGTAAACTTGTACAAATATATAATGTACAAGTACTTAGAATTCATGTAAATCAAGCGTTAGATCTTCCCTAGTCAATCACTACACTTATATAGGTCATCCCCTTTGATAGTGTCACATATGCACACTTACATACACACTTAGTACTTAAATTGAAACATTGAAATAGGGTCAATCTCGGTCGACAAAATCCTCGACCGAGACACTCTCGGTCGACAAGCTTCTCGACCGAGAAAGACCCAGGTAGCCATTAGACACAACTGACAAGGTAGTTGGCAGTTGGAGATGAACGTTGCAAATACTTGATCTAGAGAGCCTGTCGGTCGACAAAACCTCGACCGAGTAGGTATCTTGGTTGACAATTTCTCGACCGAGATGGACTCTGACAGCAATTGTAGAATTAATTAACTAGCCATTGCTAATACAACTAACTTATACCTAACGGCTAGTTAAGCACTTAGAAACCCCTAGAAAGTGTCTAGAACGTCCTTAAGCACTTGTAGGTCATTCCTATAAATAGGACATGCCTTAGGACACCTAAACTCACTTATTCTACACTTGATCAATCTTTGAGCATACACTTGCATTAGCAACCTATTTTTGAGCAATTGAGCAATACTTGCAATTGGCTACTCTTCACCTTGCTCTAAATTCATGTCCTATAGGCTAGTATCTCCTATCCATAGCAATCACACTTCCATATACATTGGTTAGGAGATCTACACGCTTGATATAGGCAAATCAAGCCTTGTGCTTCAAAGGATAAGTTATAATTTCCATTTTCCTTTCTTGTTCACTTTCATTGCTTGTACTCTCCTTGCTACTCCTAGGTTGGAGGCTGCGGATTGGAGAGGGTCGTGATCTTCTTGGTGAAGAAGGAGACTTTGAACTACTTCAAGAAGGCTGGTGCAACGGGAGGTTACTTCTAAGAGGAAGGCTACTTCAAGGGGGAGCTTGGAGTTACTTCAAGAAGGCTACCTCGAGTTGGTGCATCTACTTCAAAGTGAAGGCTGTTCAAAGGGGTGTAAGAAAGTATTGTATTTTGTGTAATTCCTTGTGAAGGTAATAAATTAATACTTTCAAAATCCCGGTTGGGTAAGCAATCGGGTAGTGGACTGACTGCCTTAGTATTTGCTAAGGTAGGAACCACTCTAAATCCCTTGTCTCCTTCTTACTTTTTCATTTGTGGTTGTTTGAGTTAAATAATTGTTAAATTAACTTCAAAACCCTATTCACCCCCCCTCTAGTGGTTTTTCAATTGGTATCAGAGCAGGCTTCAAGGAACCCTAACCAAGTCTCGAAGAATGGGTGACGGGTTGCTCAAAAGCCTCAACCTTGAAGGGACACTTGTGGCTAGACCTCCGGCATTCGATGGAACTAACTACACCTACTGGAAAAGAAGAATGCAATTTTATTTCCAAGGTATTAGTTGGGATCTATGGAGGATGGTGTCAACCCCCTATGAGCTTCCTCAAGTGGAATATGCAGCTTGGGACACCAATACGGTAAAGTCGGCTCAAATGAATGCAAAGGCTGTAAGTATTCTCTATTGTTCAATTTCAGTAGGAGAATTTAATAGGATATCAAATTGTGAAACAACCTATGAAATTTGGCATAGACTTTCCATAACTTATGAAGGGACTGTTCAAGTTAAGAATTCTAAGATTGGAATGCTTAAACAAAAGTTTGAACAGTTCTGTATGGATCCAAATGAATCTATTAGTGATATGTATGCAAAATTCTCTTCTATTGTAAATGGTTTGAATGCTTTAGGTAAAGTTATTAGTGAGGAAGATCAGGTGTCAAAGATCCTTAGATCACTTCCTCCCAAATACAAGCCCAAAGTGACGGCCATTGAAGAAGCAAATGACCTCACCCGACTGAGGATGGAACAACTCATTGGCAACCTAGAAGCTCATGAAGCAACCCTAGAAGAAGAAGAAAGAAGAGAACGTGAACTACAACAAGGGAAAAAGAAAGATGTGGCTCTAAAAGCTTCAAAAATCATTACACCGGAAAGTGATGAGTCAAGTGAATAAGAAGGAGAAGAAGCCTTGATTGTCAATGGTAAGAAATATAAAAGATTTAGATCTAACAAAATTTCTAGTTCTTCTTCATCTCCTCCTAGGTGTTTTGAGTGTGGAAAGAAAGGACATCTCAAAAATGAATGCCCTAAAGCAAAGAAAGGAAAGAAAAGCTCACACAAAAAGAAGGGAGAAAAAGCTTATAAAGCTGCATGGGACGAGTCAAGTGAGAGTGAAAATGGAGAAGAAAAGGTGGAATGTCTAATGGCAAGAGAAGATGATGAAGACTCTCAAGAGGTAAGCCTTCTTGATCTTCCTAAAGAAGAGTTAATTACTAGTCTGCAAGAAACTCATGATAAGTATGTTGATTGCAAAAAGAAACTAAAGAAGGTTACCAAAACAAATGATGAGTTATATGCTAAATTAAATGATCTCTCTTCTGAAAAGAACAACATTGATCTTGAGAATTTGTCTTTAAAAACATCTTTAAATGACTGCACTAGAAAGTTACTTACTCTAGAAACAAATGTTGATCTTCTTTCTCAAGAAAAGACAAATTTGTTAGCTAAACTAAATGATTTTCAGACTCAACCAATTCTATGTAACCATCTAGACTATGACAATGTTGTAAAAGAAAGAGACTCCCTATTATCTGAATTAGATCAAGCAAGAAAAGATTTACACAAGAAGATGGATGACATTGCTAAGCTACAAAGAAACCTAAATGACTTAAGAGGAAAAGACATCCTTAATAACATTCTGAAAATTTCCTCTAGTTTCAATGGAAGAAGAGGTTTAGGATATGCTCCAAAGAAAAATCAACCCAAAAGAACTAAAGCATCCAAGACTCAGACTATGTTTGTACATAAGAACACAATTCCTAGAAAGAGAAATGAAGTTGATTCTATTACTTGCCATTTTTGTCTACGTCTTGGACATTATTCATTTTCATGCCCTTATAAGACCAAGGATTCTGACTTAGTTTGGGTCCCAAAACCCCAAACCTAGTAGATTTGAATGAAATTCAGTTGAGATATGATCCAATACTCATTTCTGCGAATTATATTGTCTTATCTCAACTTAATAAAAGGTCTCATGCATTATGGTAATTTTCTGAACTGCTGTACTGAAACAGAAACTCATTCTGTCGAGGTATTGTCGACCGACATTATAATCGGTCGAACTTTTGTCGACCGACCAGATGCCTGTAACAAATTAAAATCTACAGCAACAACCTGAGTAAAACAAAAACTTTTTCGATCGACAATTGATCGACCGAGAGAGGTGTCAGTCGAACTTTTGTCGACCGACTGAAGTTCTGAGTCAGATTTTTTATTCAGTCTATAATTAAATGCTTCTAACCATACCGGACCATCACATGGGTACCAAAACCTACATTTTAATGCAGGATTGGGTGGTCGACAGTGGATGTTCCAAACACATGACCAGAAACAAGGATGCGTTTCAAACTTTTGAAGAAAAGAAGAGTGGAACAGTCACCTTTGGAGATAATGGTAAAGGTAAAATCGTTGGAATAGGTAACATTGGTACAAACCTCAAAATAAAGAATGTTTTACTCGTTGATTGTTTGCACCATAATTTAAAAAGTGTTAGTCAATTATGCGATAGTGGATATGATGTTTTATTTAACAAAAATAGTTGCAAGTTATTAATAGAAAACACTACAAATGTTGTTTATGAAGGAAAACGAGTTGGAAACCTTTATCTTCTTAGACCTAACTCTATGAAATCTGTAGTAGGAAAATGCTTACTTGCAAATGAAAATACTTTCCAACTATGGCATAAAAAGTTAGGACATGCTAGTTCACATGTTATCAAAAAGTTAGTTAAATATGATCTTGTTCGTGGTTTGCCTAATTTATCTTTTGATCAAGTTGAAAATTGTGAACCATGTACCTTGGGTAAGCTAACAAAAACCTCTTTTAAACCCAAACATGTACTTTGCACCTGTAGATCCTTAGAATTGATTCATATGGATTTATTTGGACCTATGAGGACACAATCTATTGGTGGAAAAAGGTATTGTTTTGTTATTTTTGATGATTATAGTAGATATACATGGGTACATTTT
Source organism: Alisma plantago-aquatica (assembly GCA_963693085.1). Classification (NCBI taxonomy): domain Eukaryota; kingdom Viridiplantae; phylum Streptophyta; class Magnoliopsida; order Alismatales; family Alismataceae; genus Alisma; species Alisma plantago-aquatica. The sequence goes on from OY856410.1 coordinate 54,958,856, forward strand.
CTTGCAACCAAAGATGACACTATTCATGTCTTTATAAAATTTTGTTCCAAGGTTGAAAATCTATTACAAAACAAAATATGTACCATTAGAAGTGATCATGGTGGAGAATTTGAGAATCATTTATTTGATGAATTTTGTACATCTCAAGGATACACTCACAACTTTTCTGCTCCACGCACTCCAACAACAAAATGGTATAGTTGAAAGGAAAAATCGATCACTACAAGAAATGGCTAGGACTATGATGCTCGAACATAACACACCTAAAACTTTTTGGGCTGAAGCTGTAAACACCGCATGCTATGTGTTAAATAGAGTAACTGTTCACTCCTATTTGAAGAAAACACCATATGAAATAATACATAATAAGAAACCTAGAGTTTACTATTTTCATACCTTTGGATCCACATGCTATATCTTAAACACTAAAGAGGATAGAGATAAGTTTGATACTAAATCACATAAAGCATTATTTTTGGGATATTCTACCTCTAGCAAAGCATTTAGAGTCTACAACACTATTTCTAGAAAAGTTGAGGAATCTATTCATATTTCTTTTCATGAAGAGCCAAAATCAGAAAATCCTAAAATAGTTGATCTCACTCATCAATTCAAAAACTTATCCATACCCAATGATAGTGAGAAAAATACTACAAGCAATGACAACACTGAAACACAATCTATACCTAGACTCATTAAGGATCATCCTCAAGAATTAATTATTGGGAATCCCAATGATAAAGTCAAAACTCATTCTTCTTTTAAGGATGTTGCAAACATGGCTTTTGTTTCTATTATTGAACCTAAGAAGGTATCTGAAGCTCTTAAAGATGACTATTGGATAATAGCAATGCAAGAAGAATTAAATCAATTCACTAAAAATGATGTATGGGATTTAGTTCCTAAGCCACAATATAAAACCATCATTGGAACTAAATGAGTTTTTAGGAATAAGCTAAATGAGGAAGGGGAAGTAATAAGGAATAAAGCTCGGTTAGTAGCACAAGGATATAATCAACAAGAAGGAATAGACTTTGATGAAACGTATGCACCAGTAGCAAGACTTGAAGCTATTAGAATGTTACTAGCTATTGCTGCACATAAAAACATCAAACTCTACCAAATGGATGTAAAAAGTGCATTTCTAAATGGAATCATTCAAGAAGAAGTATATGTTTCCCAACCACCTGGTTTTGAAATACCGGAAAAAGGTGACTATGTTTATAAACTTAAGAAAGCACTTTATGGTTTAAAACAAGCACCTAGGAACTGGTATGAAAGGCTCAAGACATATCTTTTTGATAATGATTTTTCTATTGGAAATTCAGATTCTACTATATTTTTCAAAACATATACATCTGATTTTCTAGTTGTTCAAATATATGTTGATGATATTATTTTGGAGCTTCAAATGAATCATTATGCACACAATTCAGTGACATTATGCAAAAAGAATTTGAAATGAGCCTCATGGGTGAACTAACTTTCTTTCTCGGTTTCCAAATTAAACAAACGCCTGCCGGGATTTTTATAAGCCAAGAAAAGTATACTAAAGAACTCTTAAAACGTTTTGGGATGGATCGGTGCAAACATGCTACTACTCCTATGGCTACCTCTATTAAAATTGATAAGGATGAAAATGGGGAACCTATTGATGATTCCTTATATATAGCCATAATTGGTAGTTTGCTTTACTTAACTGCTTCTAGACCAGACATCATGTTTTCCGTTGGTCTTTGTGCTTGATTTCAATCACAACCCATGCACTCTCATTTTCAAGCAGTTAAACGGATTCTTCGATACTTAGCCGGCACCACGTGTTTTGGCTTATGGTACCCAAAAGGACAATCCTTGGATTTTAAAGCTTATATTGATACTGATTATGCTGGTTGTCGACTTGACCGCAAGAACACTAGTGGTGGTTGTTTCTTGTTACGAAAAGCTTTAGTATCTTGGTTTAGCAAGAAACAAAACATGGTTTCCCTCTCTACAATTGAAGCTGAATATATGGCAGCCGGATCTTGTTGTGGTCAAGTGCTTTATATGCAACAAGTGTTAAACGATTATGGTTTTACTCTTTCATCTACGCCTATCTTTTGTGACAACACAAGCGCTATAAACTTAGCACAGAATCCTATTTTACACAGCCGAGCTAAACATATTGAAATCCGTCATCACTTTTTAAGGGATCATATCTCTAAGAATCATGTTTCTCTTCATCATGTTGATGCGGAAGATCAATTGGCTGATATTTTTACAAAACCGCTTCCACTAGACCAATTCAACAAAATAAGGAAGCAACTGCTTATCACTCCTTTAGAAGATGTTTTCTTTGATATTTGTGCTTCTTAACAATGTTCTTATTTGCATCATTTTTGGTTTTTAAATGGACATCTTTTTCATTGGATTTGATGGGACATCTAATTAAGGGGGAGTTTTCTTGTTTTTAACGGATATCTTTTTGAAATGACAAAGGGGGAGAAATAAAAATAAATCTTAAAACTTAGTAATTGTGCAAAACTCAAATCAATGAATTTCATAAACTCTTGGCTTTACATTGAAAGTTGCTATATTCCCTAAAGAATTGAATTTCATGTTCTATAATTCATGGGGAATAATAAGCACACATTTTATAAACAAGAGAAGAAATTCACAAAGGTAATCTTTAGGTAAGAAACTCACATGTTTTATATTTTCTTAATTTATATTTTGGAAATGTTTGTCATCTTCAAAAAGGGGGAGATTGTTGGCTAAATGGACATCAATAAAATCCTTTTGTTTTGATAATGACAAACATTTCATTCTTGTTGATCTAACGTGCTACTTGAGTTTTGCAGGAATGAGGTGGATGACAAAGTACTAGAGAATCTATATGCTTGAATGCTTGTAAATTTCATGAAATGTAATCAATTGTAAACTTGTACAAATATATAATGTACAAGTACTTAGAATTCATGTAAATCAAGCTTTAGATCTTCCCTAGTCAATCACTACACTTAGATAGGTCATCCCCTTTGATAGTGTCACATATGCACACTTACATACAGACTTAGTACTTAAATTGAAACATTGAAACAGGGTCAATCTCGGTCGACAAAATCCTCGACCGAGACACTCTCGGTCAACAAGCTTCTCGACCGAGAAAGACCCAGGTAGCCATTAGACACTGCTGACAAGGTAGTTGGCAGTTGGAGATGAACGTTGCAAACACTTGATCCAGAGAGCCTGTCGGTCGACAAAACCTCGACCAAGTAGGTATCTCGGTCGACAATTTCTCGACCGAGATGGACTCTGACAGCAACTGCAGAATTAATTAACTAGCTGTTGCTAATACAACTAACATATACCTAACGGCTAGTTAAGCACTTAGAAACCCCTAGAAAGTGTCTAGAACGTCCTTAAGCACTTGTAGGTCATTCCTATAAATAGGACATGCCTTAGGACACCTAAACTCACTTATTCTACACTTGAGAAATCTTTGAGCATACACTTGCATTAGCAACCTGTTTTTGAGCATATGAGCAATACTTGCAATTGGCTACTTGATGGAGTTTGTTTTATGCAACACCACTAAAAATCCTAGAGATGATGAGTCTCTAAGTTTAGCCTTGCTAGTACTATGGTAAGAACTCCACCCACATGTGCTAAGACATGTGGAAGTCTTATCGTAGTATAGTTAAGGGTCGAATCCTCGGGACAACGGTCTTGACGAAGTCAAGATGGAAAACGTTTAGCCTTTACTTAACAACTTAAAGATTGATATTTAGATCGAAAGTTTGATTTGGTTGTTTTTAAACTAAGTAAAAAGAAAGTAAAGCAAGAAAGTAAATAAAGCAAGTAAATCTTAAGAGTTAACAAATGATGATGAATCACTGGGGTTAAGCAGGTATTTACCACCGCTACACATGCATTGTATATGTACTAAGCAAGACTTATAAGCTAGATGCATGGATGTTTCCACAAGACCGATGCCTTATAAAACAAGAGCGATGTGTTGCATCCAAGGGTGTTCCACAAGACCGATGCCCACATAAGACAAGAGCGATGCATTGCACCCTTCGATGTTCCACAAGACCAATGCCCATATAAGAAAAGGGCAATGCATCTCATCCTCCAAGGGTTAAGTAACTCTCATGCGGTACATCACTACGCGTCACTGAAGGATGTAGTCTCCGAAGAGAGAATCTTACTCAACCTCAAGAAACGTGCATCTAAAACTAACAAGCGAGCGATAATTACCAAATCGAATAGCGTCCTTGTAGGCCTAGTCTCCTATTCGGATAACCTAGCTACGAGAAGTGCGGGAATGATGCAACGCCAGCCATTCCCGAACAAATGGTCACATGCTTTACATCATTCCCCTCGCAAAGTGTGTTCCTCGACTTACCAAAGGTCTCTTCCATACAGATGGGAGTGTGCCAAATGATAGTGAGTTTACTCCACTCTTTGAGATACACTTCTAGACACCGAAACGGATGCGTGGTGGATACACACACCAGAAACCAACACTAAATCGGTATTCAAGCCTCGATAGCGGTCGTAGACAAACCACAACGAAAGACAATAAATGCATACAAGAACGTGGCCATCATTCAAGCATGTGTGAAACGATTTAGTATTAAAACGAAATGATAACATCTTTTTTACAGTACAAAATACACAACATGGGCAGCGGGGCTAGTCCCCGCGCCCCAGTGGATGGAACTACTCGCTCCTCATAGAGGGAGCAACAAAGAAGGAGGCAAGAAGAGATAGAAAGAACATCATCTCCACTGAGGAGAGAAGGTTGAACCCTTGGTGGAGAGAGCAACGATCTCCACCCCTTGTAGCTTGCTTGATGACGGATCTTCTCCTCTCACCTTCCTTGTTGATGAGAGAGAAAGTAGCTTGCAATGGACGTGAGTCTCAGACCGGCAGCCTCGAGTGATGGATGGAGTTGTTCTGGTAGTGGAGAGACAGCCTCTAGACGTCTGGACTCTCCCTTTGAACGGCCCTGAGGTCTTATTTATAGGCTTTGAGTGAGATCCAAACGGTTTGGAGACCGTTTGGGCTCAAACGGTCTTGGGACCGTTTGGCGTCAAACGGTCTTGAGATCGTTTGGCGTCAAACGGTCTTGAGATCGTTTGGCGTCAAACGGTCTTGGGACCGTTTGGCGTCAAACGGTCTTGAGATCGTTCGGCGTCAAACGGTCTTGGGACCGTTTGAACTCCATGCGGTCTTGGGACCGTTTGGCTTCATGCGGTCTCGGAACCGTTTGAACTCCATGCGGTCTTGGGACCGTTTGGCTTCATGCGGTCTCGGGACCGTTTGAACTCCATGCGGTCTTGGGACCGTTTGGCTTCATGCGGTCTCGGGACCGTTTGAACTCCATGCGGTCTTGGGACCGTTTGGCTTCATGCGGTCTCGGGACCGTTTGAACTCCATGCGGTCTTGGGACCGTTTGGCTTCATGCGGTCTCGGGACCGTTTGAACTCCATGCGGTCTTGGGACCGTTTGGCTTCATGCGGTCTCGGGACCGTTTGAACTCCATGCGGTCTTGGGACCGTTTGGCTTCATGCGGTCTCGGGACCGTTTGAACTCCATGCGGTCTTGGGATCGTTTGGCTTCATGCGGTCTCGGGACCGTTCGAACTCCATGCGGTCTTGAGACCGTTTGGCTTCATGCGGTCTCGGGACCGTTTGAACTCCATGCGGTCTTGGGACCGTTTGGCTTCATGCGGTCTCGGGACCGTTTGAACTCCATGCGGTCTTGGGACCGTTTGGATCTACTCGACCCTTGGGCTGGTTTATTCTTTTGTTGTTTTTTTTGTGCTTTTTCTGCAATTTATAAAAGGAAAAGTTAGTTTGATGATGTATTTACAAAAAGGGGTAAAATTAGGTTTAAGTACAATATAAATGTAGAAAGAGTAAGGAAAACTAAAGAAAAAGACTAAGTTAAACTACTAAAATAGGAGGTTATCACCCCCCCTAACTTAGAGTCTAGCTTGTCCTCAAGTTAGATAGAGCTGAGACATGAAATGGCGCGGCGATCTTAATTAAAATTTCCGTACTCTTGCTTCAATTCTTGACCTGAGTTCCCCAGGGGTCGTATCGAGGCTTATTGCATGCCTTGATCCTTTTGGATTTCGAGAGTTGCTTGGGTTTCAGGTTTTTCCGTATCTCAAAGTTCGCCTTGGGACCACATTTATTTTGTGCATGCTGTTGACTCTAATCAACTTTATACCTCTCTGGAAACCTATTGGAAGCTAGAGAGGGTATGAGGGTTGGCTAAAGGCTTTGAAGTGTAACTCCCCTTCGAGTGGGGGAGGGGCTATCTATGCTTTTTAGGATCTCACTACCGGACACGAAACATCTGCCTTTATGAGGGCAGCTGAATGTACCGGCCGGGCAAGTCCTTTATTAGCCTTTTCATATACTTGGAACTTTTAGGGTTTCACTACCGGACGCGACGCATCTGCCTTTGTGAGGGCAGCGGAATGTGCCGGCCGGGCGAGCCCTTTATCAGTTCTTTATATAGGTCCTTATTCGTGGCACAACTCTCATGATTTTATTCGTCTCTCTGGCTTTTATTCAAAAACTCACAGGCTTGGGTTTTGGGATGAGGATTTATTTTGGGTGGCCAAGCCTCTTTTATTTTGAAGAGAGGAAAGTTGTTCTTAAAGTTTTTCAGCATGCACTTATTTGGTTTGTGGTCCCCTTGCAGAGCTTTTTGACTTGGAAGTTGCCTGATTTCCCTCTCATCCTTGAGATCTCGGCTTATTTCTGCCCTGATTTTGACCTATGGAGAGTCAGATAAAGAAATGGAGCAAAAATATAGGATCCATAGTGGATGGGGATCGATAAATCGCCATTTGATGTCTAAGTGCTAAATACTTGTAGAGACTAACATGATTCTAGAGTTAGTTGAGGTGACTTATTTTAAGGAAAAGGGTGTATAGAGATTGATACCTAGCCCTTGTCTGATGACCCCCCCCTAACTCATCACACACTCTGTCCTCAGAGTGGGAAAGTGATAGGTTGAGAAGTCATTTGAACAAGGGCTGCGAGTTAGGCCAAAATTGCGGTAACTCCTGGAGATTGGAGTAGAGTGGATGCGAATTGGGGTGCCTTGTAGCGCTGACTCAGGTGCTTTATGGATGTCGCAGTGCATTCCTTTGCAATTGTGTCTTGATATTGTAGACGAAATCTGCAATTCTAGCAATGAATCTGCTAGACAATATCAAGACAAAATTGCAAAGGAGTGCACTGCGATATGTGCTGCTTGATTACACAAAAGTTCCCAAACGGTGTCTAAACCGTTTGGTTCCAAACAGTTTGAAGACCGTTTGGTTCCAAACGGTTTGAGGACCGCTTGGAAAGCGAGAAGCCGCAGGTCGCCGGCGCGGGGGGAAGGTGGAACGGGGCGAAGGTGAAACGGGGCGAGGGTTTGAAGGTGGGTGGATGAAACGGCGACTGACGTGATAGTGGTGACAGAACGGCACGGCAACGAAGAACATCATTTGACGACGACTGCGAAGGTGGCGCGGAGTGGGCAGCGTGCTTGGAGTCGCCGGGCAATCTTGTGGGAGGTGGATTGAGAAGCTTGCGCGGAAGCACAGAAGCAAAAAGGTGAAGTTCTGCGCACGAAAAGACTGTAGAGTGCGAAGATTCGAAGAGAGGAAGATGGAGATGCGGGGTCGGTATTTATAGCGGTGACTTATCGTATTCAAACGGTTTCAAGACCGTTTGGTTCCAAACGGTTTCAAGACCGTTTGGTCCCAAACGGTTTGAGGACCGTTTGGTCCCAAACGGTTTCAAGACCGTTTGGTCCCAAATGGTTTCAAGACCGTTTGGTCCCAAACGGTTTGAGGACCGTTTGGTCCCAAACGGTTTTAAGACCGTTTGGTTCCAAACGGTTTCAAGACCGTTTGGTCCCAGACGGTTTGAGGACCGTTTAGTCCCAAACGGTTTGAGGACCGTTTGGTCCCAAACGGTTTCAAGACCGTTTAGTCCCAAACGGTTTCAAAACCGTTTGGTCCCAAACGGTTTGAAGACCGTTTGGTCTCAAACGGATTTAAGACCGTTTGGAGCATAAAAATATTTGTATATTTTTTTGTATTTTTAGATTTAGTAATGAAAGAACTTAAAGAAGCAAAACAAAATTAAGAGAGAATAAAACTAGAAAAGTGGAGAAATTGATACTCAGGTCTTGGGTTGCCTCCCAAGAAGCGCCTTGGTTTTACGTCACTGGCTCGACGAAATTGTGGGCGTAGCGTTTCTGACATCGAGGGTTTGTTGATGTGTTTTGTCTTCCTGAGTGTAGTATTTCTTTAAACGGTGTCCGTTGACCGTTCGTTCTCCTCTGTTGTTGTTGATGATAATGGCAGCTCCAGTTGGGTAGATATGTTTTATAGTGAAGGGTCCGGACCATCTTGTTCGAAGCTTTCCGGGGAATAATTTGAGCTTGGAATTGAATAAGAGCACTTTGTCACCAACGGTGATATCTTTTCTCCTAAGATGTCCATCGTGCCACATTTTCGTTTGCTCTTTATAGATTCTGGCACTGTGATATGCTGTCATGCGGAGTTCTTCTAGCTCCTGTAGTTGAAGTTGTCTGTTCTCTCCTGCACTTTTAAGGTCAAAGTTTAGTTGCTTGATGGCCCACCAGGCTTTATGTTCCAGTTCTACTGGAAGATGACATGATTTACCGTACACCAAGCGGAACGGAGTTGTTCCAATTGGTGTTTTGTAAGCCGTACGATATGCCCAGAGGGCGTCAGAAAGTTTGGTGGACCAATCAGTGCGATTTTTGTTCACTGTTTTTTCAAGAATCGCTTTTATCTGTCTATTGGATACTTCCACTTGGCCACTAGTTTGCGGGTGGTAAGGTGTGGCAACTTTGTGATGGACTCCATATCTTCTTAGTAATGCTTCGAAACTTCGTTCCAGAAAATGGGTTCCGCCATCAGATATGACCGTTCTTGGGACTCCAAATCTTGGAAAGATGGTATCTTTGAACAATTTGACAACATGTTTGGAGTCATTAGATGCAGTGGGTACAGCTTCGACCCACTTCGAGACGTAATCCACAGCGACCAAAATGTACGAGAAACCATATGATGAGGGGAAAGGTCCCATGTAGTCTACCCCCCATACATCAAACAGCTCAATTTCCTGCCACATGGTAAGAGGCATTTCATCTCTTTTTGATATGTTGCCCGAAAATTGGCATTTATCACAGGATTTGACAAAATTATGTGAGTCTTTTGATATGGTGGGCCAGAAGAAACCAGATTGTAGAACTTTTATGGCAGTTTTCTTGGCGCCCATGTGCCCCCCCGTGGGTCCGGAGTGGCAGTGTTCCAAAACCGATGTTATTTCTTCTTCTGGAAGGCATCGACGAAAAAGTCCGTCGGCACAGAGGTAGAACAAGTAGGGTTCATCCCAATGATAACGTTTTACGTCATGAAGGAATTTCCTTTTATCTTGATAAGAAGCAGACGGGTGAATGATCCCTGTGGCCAGATAATTGACGATATCTGCAAACCAAGGGAAATTATGAGTGGCTTTCATAAGTTGATCATCAGGAAGAGAGTCCCTGATAGGGATTTTATCTTTGTCTTCAACCTCGATTCTACTGAGGTGATCGGCGACAACGTTCTCTACGCCACTTTTATCTTTGATTTCTAGATCGAATTCTTGAAGCATCAATACCAAGCGGATGAGCCTGGGTTTGGCATCCTGTTTCTGAATCAAATGTCTGATAGCAGAATGGTCAGTGTAGACAATTACCTTAGAGCCGATCAGGTAAGAGCGGAATTTTTCGAAGGCGTAGATGATAGCTAGGAACTCTTTTTCTGTGGTCGTGTAGTTTCTTTGTGCTTCATCAAGCGTTTTGGACGCATAGTAGATGACATAGGGTTTCTTGTCGATTCGTTGTCCTAAAACGGCCCCTATGGCATAGTCACTTGCGTCACACATAATTTCAAAGGGTTGCGACCAGTCTGGAGCCCTTAGAATAGGTGCGGAAATTAGTGCTTCTTTAAGGGTGGAGAAACTTTGCATACATTCTTGGTCAAAAATAAACTCGGCATCTTTTGTCAGGAGTTGGGTCATGGGTTTAGCTATTTTTGAGAAATCTTTGATGAACCTTCTGTAAAACCCGGCATGACCTAGGAAAGCTCGAACTCCTCTTATGTCCTTCGGAGGTGACAACTTCGAGATGACATCAATCTTTGCTTTGTCGACCTCGATCCCTCTATCACTTACTCTATGTCCGAGGATGATACCCTCTGTTACCATGAAATGGCATTTTTCCCAGTTCAGGATAAGGTTTGTTTCCTTGCAACGTTGCAGGACTTGTTCGAGATTATTTAGACAGTTATCGAAAGACTCTCCATAAACAGAGAAATCATCCATAAAGACTTCCATAATAGATTCAGTTAATCCGGCGAAAATGGCGGACATGCAGCGTTGGAAAGTAGCAGGAGCGTTACATAGCCCGAATGGCATTCTTCTAAAAGCATATGTCCCGAAGGGACAAGTGAAGGTGGTTTTTTCTTGGTCCTCTGGATGTATGGGTATTTGGTAGAACCCAGAATAACCATCGAGATAACAAAAATATTTTTGGTGGGCCAAGCACTCCAGGACTTCGTCTAGAAAGGGTAGAGGGTAGTGGTCTTTCCTTGTAGCTTTATTCAACTTCCTATAATCGATGCACATTCTCCACCCCGTTACAGTCCTAGTAGGTACGAGCTCATTTTTATCGTTGATCACTACAGTAGTGCCCCCTTTCTTTGGGACAACTTGAACTGGACTAACCCACTGAGAGTCGGAGATAGGGTAGATCATACCAGCTTTAAGCAGTTTGAGGACTTCCAAACGGACTACCTCTTTTAAATTTGGGTTCAGTTTTCTTTGATGTTCGCGAGTGGGTTTAAATTCTTCAACCATAGGAAGCTTGTGCATACACAGAGCCGGATTTATGCCTGTGAGGTCGGTTATTTTATAACCGATGACCTTTTTGTGTTTCCTTAGTTTGTCTAGAAGTCTGACTTCTTGGTCTTCGGTGAGGGTGGAGCTGATAATAACTGGGCATAGCTCTTCCTTATCCAGGAAAACATATTTGAGCCCTGTGGGTAAGGTCTTCAATTCAGGGGTTTTTGGTGGTTCTGCTGCTTCAATAGTCGTTATGTCTTTAAGCTCTTCAAAGGTATCCTTTGGTGCTTCTTCTGCCTTTTCTAGATATTGGATGCATTGCTGGACTAGTTCATTTGCAGAGAACTCGACTTCGGGATTGATAAGAGCATTTTCAAGTTCGTCGATTGGCTCGGAGATTTCTAGTTGCGACATTTGTTGGATTGCATCTAAAAGAAAGACTTCTTCTTGAATGTTAGGGCCTTTCATGCTGTCAAGGACACAGAATTGAATGGCTTCCTTTCCGAGCCTAAGGATGATAGTTCCGGCTTCGACATCGATTAGTGCTCTGGCTGTAGCTAGGAAAGGCCTGCCGAAAATGATCGGATATCTCAAGTCCTCTTTAATATCCATGATGACAAAATCACATGGAACGTAAGCATCCTTGCCTATTCTTACTGGAACGTCTTCAATGATTCCCAAAGGTGCGGTTATGGTGGAGTCAGCAAGTTGAATAGTCATTGCTGTAGGTAGCAGATCTGTGAAACCGAGGCGTTGGCACATTGAGAAAGGCATAATGGATATACTAGCCCCGAGGTCAGCTAATCCTTTCTTTGTGGATGCGTTTCCAATGCAACATTGGATTCCGAAAGAACCTGGGTCCTTCTTCTTTTTGGGCAGTTTGTTCAAGATGATGTCAGAGGTGGTTTGGGCAAGCTTGACGGTTTCCTGCTCTTTGGTGATATACTTACGTGATAGCAAAGTTTTGAGATACCTTGCCCATGCTGGTACTTCGGATAAAGCGTCGAGGAGTGGGATATCGATATAAAGTTTCTTCATTGCTTCCTTGAATTTCTGAAACCTGGCATCCATTTTTGTTTCTTGCAGTCTGCCTGGATATGGAATCCTTGGTTTGAATTGCGGGACCTTGGGTTCTGTGGGTACATACTCTTTGTTTTTGTCCTCGGTGTCTTCGGGAGATTTCCCAATCTCTTGTTGTGAGATCTCTTTCGTCAAAAGAATGGGCACATCATCATCATCTAGAGTGATCTTGATGGGTTCAGGCAGAATGCGTCCCGACCTTGTGGTGATGGCGTTCAGCTGTTCGTGTTCATTTTGCCCATTTGGTTCAGGCTGCCTATCAGAAACGCCAGCCGAAGACTTCAACTGTGCAACGATCTGAGCTAGCTGGGTTTCAACTGCCCTTTGTTGGGCTTGCTGGCTAGCTAGCATAGTTTGCTGAGACTGAAGCATTTGCTTTATCAAAGATAGTTCGTCTTCTGGTTGTTGCAGAGGTGCGGTTAACTGTGGCTGCAGGGGCTGCTGCAACTGGGGTTGCTGTGGCTGCTTCAACTGGGGTTGGTGCAACTGAGGGTGCAGTCCTGAATGAGTGTATTGGTAAAAAGGATTCCTGGGATAGTTAGGTCTTTGAAAACCTTGTATGTAATTCCCATGACTGAAATTATTCTGAAATCCCGGTGGTTGTTTGTTGAAAGATCCACCTCGTGCATGCTGTTGTGGGTTGGCAGTCCCTGCAGGATTCCCGTATTGGAAACCAGGATGGTTCCTTGGTTTATCTGGGTTGTAATTCATTTGGCCAGGTATTGAATGTATGGAGTTGACTTGCTCTGGCATTTGGTCTTCGGGATGCTCGATGATGGGTTCATATTGCGGCATAGGTGGTTGTAAATCCATCATGACATTGTACAACAATCCACATGATAATGTGGGATGATCGGATGCATGACAGGCTTCACAAGTTCCAGTAGCTGCCTTGACTTGTTGAACCTGGGAGCTTTTCTTCTTATCATATTCCCCGAAAGAAGTTTCGAGGGCTTGTTGCTTGCTAGCAATAGTCTTCAAAGCCTCAGCAATGGCTTTGAGTTCCATAGATTCTTCTGCTTTGTAAACCTTGAGAACGCCTTTGGGTTGGTTAGATGACCTTCCCCAATTGGATTGGTTCTCGGCCCCCAACGTAACTATATTCCAGGCATCTTCGTAGTTCTTTCTCATAAAGTTTCCTCCAGATGAGGAATCTAGGAATTGCTTGATATCATCACTTACTCCTCTGTAGAATGTTTCTATTAGTTGATTTTGAGAAATGCCATGGTGAGGACACTTTCTCAGGAGTTCTTTGAATCTTTCCCAAGCTTCAGAAAGTGTTTCTCCAGGTAATTGGGAAAAGTGATTAATCTGTCCCCTGATCTCATAGGTTAGGGAAGGTGGGAAGAATTTCTCAAGAAACTTCTCTTCTAAGGGAGTCCATGTAGTGATGATAGGGTGTCTATCCAAAGCATTGTTCCAGCTTAGTGCTCTTCCAGATAGGGTGAAGTGGAAAAGGTGTAACATGATTGCTTCCATTGCAATGCCTGCTTGGGGTACAAGTCGGCAGAGTGACTTGAACCTCTTAAGGTGATCCATGCAATCATCTCCGTGTGCTCCGGAGAAAGAGATGCCTTGCATGATCTGGATCCATTGCGTCCGAATTTCAAAGTGTGGTATGTTGATAATCGGTGGTCGGACAGGATGATCATCTTCATAATTCTTTGGGACTGCATAGTCACGAAGTTGCTTGTTTCTTAACGCAAGTTGAGCAGCAGCCTGCTCTGCTTGGATGCGGGCTTGTTCCTCAGCTCGGATCTCAGCTTGCACCTGAGCACGAGTGTCAGCAATGAGTTGTGCTCGTTGTGCTGCTATGGCGGCGTTGACTCTTTCTGCAATAAGGCGTTGCTCTTCGGCCATCTGTCTGGCTCTTTGGCGGTTAAGTCTATTCCTTCGGTGAAAACTTCTTTCTACCTCAGAATCGTATTCTGGTTCAGGGGAGAATCCGATGCTATGCGGGGGTTGCATACACGTTTTCTACCTGAGTAGAAGGAAAATCTCAAGTTAGGAAAAATGGAAGGAAATGAAAAAGATCAAGAAATATTGGATTGGTTATTAAGAAAAAGTGTAAAATCCTAATCAACCAAGAAATTGGTAAGTAAAAACTAAAAAGTTCCGTTGTCCCCGGCAACGGCGCCAATTTTTGATGGAGTTTGTTTTATGCAACACCACTAAAAATCCTAGAGATGATGAGTCTCTAAGTTTAGCCTTGCTAGTACTATGGTAAGAACTCCACCCACATGTGCTAAGACATGTGGAAGTCTTATCGTAGTATAGTTAAGGGTCGAATCCTCGGGACAACGGTCTTGACGAAGTCAAGATGGAAAACGTTTAGCCTTTACTTAACAACTTAAAGATTGATATTTAGATCGAAAGTTTGATTTGGTTGTTTTTAAACTAAGTACAAAGAAAGTAAAGCAAGAAAGTAAATAAAGCAAGTAAATCTTAAGAGTTAACAAATGATGATGAATCACTGGGGTTAAGCAGGTATTTACCACCGCTACACATGCATTGTATATGTACTAAGCAAGACTTATAAGCTAGATGCATGGATGTTTCCACAAGACCGATGCCTTATAAAACAAGAGCGATGCGTTGCATCCAAGGGTGTTCCACAAGACCGATGCCCACATAAGACAAGAGCGATGCATTGCACCCTTCGATGTTCCACAAGACCAATGCCCATATAAGAAAAGGGCAATGCATCTCATCCTCCAAGGGTTAAGTAACTCTCATGCGGTACATCACTACGCGTCACTGAAGGATGTAGTCTCCGAAGAGAGAATCTTACTCAACCTCAAGAAACGTGCATCTAAAACTAACAAGCGAGCGATAATTACCAAATCGAATAGCGTCCTTGTAGGCCTAGTCTCCTATTCGGATAACCTAGCTACGAGAAGTGCGGGAATGATGCAACGCCAGCCATTCCCGAACAAATGGTCACATGCTTTACATCATTCCCCTCGCAAAGTGTGTTCCTCGACTTACCAAAGGTCTCTTCCATACAGATGGGAGTGTGCCAAATGATAGTGAGTTTACTCCACTCTTTGAGATACACTTCTAGACACCGAAACGGATGCGTGGTGGATACACACACCAGAAACCAACACTAAATCGGTATTCAAGCCTCGATAGCGGTCGTAGACAAACCACAACGAAAGACAATAAATGCATACAAGAACGTGGCCATCATTCAAGCATGTGTGAAACGATTTAGTATTAAAACGGAATGATAACATCTTTTTTACAGTACAAAATACACAACATGGGCAACGGGGCTAGTCCCCGCGCCCCAGTGGATGGAACTACTCGCTCCTCATAGAGGGAGCAACAAAGAAGGAGGCAAGAAGAGATAGAAAGAACATCATCTCCACTGAGGAGAGAAGGTTGAACCCTTGGTGGAGAGAGCAACGATCTCCACCCCTTGTAGCTTGCTTGATGACGGATCTTCTCCTCTCACCTTCCTTGTTGATGAGAGAGAAAGTAGCTTGCAATGGACGTGAGTCTCAGACCGGCAGCCTCGAGTGATGGATGGAGTTGTTCTGGTAGTGGAGAGACAGCCTCTGGACTTCTGGACTCTCCCTTTGAACGGCCCTGAGGTCTTATTTATAGGCTTTGAGTGAGATCCAAACGGTTTGGAGACCGTTTGGGCTCAAACGGTCTTGGGACCGTTTGGCGTCAAACGGTCTTGAGATCGTTTGGCGTCAAACGGTCTTGGGACTGTTTGGCGTCAAACGGTCTTGAGACCGTTTGGCGTCAAACGGTCTTGGGACCGTTTGGCGTCAAACGGTCTTGAGATCGTTCGGCGTCAAATGGTCTTGGGACCGTTTGAACTCCATGCGGTCTTGGGACCGTTTGGCTTCATGCGGTCTCGGAACCGTTTGAACTCCATGCGGTCTTGGGACCGTTTGGCATCATGTGGTCTCGGGACCGTTTGAACTCCATGCGGTCTTGGGACCGTTTGGCTTCATGCGGTCTCGGGACCGTTTGAACTCCATGCGGTCTTGGGACCGTTTGGCTTCATGCGGTCTCGGGACCGTTTGAACTCCATGCGGTCTTGGGACCGTTTGGCTTCATGCGGTCTCGGGACCGTTTGAACTCCATGCGGTCTTGGGACCGTTTGGCTTCATGCGGTCTCGGGACCGTTTGAACTCCATGCGGTCTTGGGACCGTTTGGCTTCATGCGGTCTCGGGACCGTTTGAACTCCATGCGGTCTTGGGACCGTTTGGCTTCATGCGGTCTCGGGACCGTTCGAACTCCATGCGGTCTTGAGACCGTTTGGCTTCATGCGGTCTCGGGACCGTTTGAACTCCATGCGGTCTTGGGACCGTTTGGCTTCATGCGGTCTCGGGACCGTTTGAACTCCATGCGGTCTTGGGACCGTTTGGATCTACTCGACCCTTGGGCTGGTTTATTCTTTTGTTGTTTTTTTTGTGCTTTTTCTGCAATTTATAAAAGGAAAAGTTAGTTTGATGATGTATTTACAAAAAGGGGTAAAATTAGGTTTAAGTACAATATAAATGTAGAAAGAGTAAGGAAAACTAAAGAAAAAGACTAAGATAAACTACTAAAATAGGAGGTTATCACTACTCTTCACCTTGCTCTAAATTCGTGTCCTATAGGCTAGTATCTCCTATCCATAGCAATCACACTTCCATATACATTGGTTAGGAGATCTACACGCTTGATATAGGCAAATCAAGCCTTGTGCTTCAAAGGATAAGTTGTAATTTCCATTTTCCTTTCTTGTTCACTTTCATTGCTTGTACTCTCCTTGCTACTCCTAGGTTGGAGGCTGCGTATTGGAGAGGGTCATGATCTTCTTGGTGAAGAAGGAGACTTTGAACTACTTGAAGAAGGCTGGTGCAATAGGAGGTTACTTCTAAGAGGAAGGCTACTTCAAGGGGGAGCTTGGAGTTACTTCAAGAAGGCTACCTCGAGTTGGTGCATCTACTTCAAAGTGAAGGCTGTTCAAAGGGGTGTAAGAAAGTATTGTATTTTGTGTAATTCCTTGTGAAGGTAATAAAATTAATACTTTCAAAATCTCAGTTGGGTAAGGAACCGGGTAGTGGACTGACTGCCTTAGTATTTTCTAAGGTAGGAACCACTCTAAATCCCTTGTCTCTTTCTTACTTTTTCATTTATGGTTGTTTGAGTTAAATAATTGTTAAATTAACTTCAAAACCCTATTCACCCCCCTCTAGTGGTTTTTCATAAGGGTCCCATTAGCATTTTTCTGGGACCTTGACGGTTTGTTGTTGTTATTGTTTCTCCAACTCCTTTAGTATCTGTCTGAAAGGTCACTTTTGTGGACGTTGGATAACACAGAATAAGTAGCAAGGTACGTCATCTTGTGCCATAGTGGGGTCCTTGAAGAATCGTCTATCATATATAAGTTCCATGGTGTAATGTCCCCATAGAGAATGCATGTCTTCTGTAGTTAGCTCGGTAAATGGGATTTGTCTGTTGAGTGCTTTTATGAATCTTATTGTACAGAAAGTGCAGTCCCCTGAACCTTCCAGTGTTTGGACTGCTGGGTTGATGATTTGGAACCAAGGTTGGTTCCAACCATGTTGAAGAGATGGGCAGGCAGCCCATATTATTTTGAGAAGCCAGAAAGGAATGCATCTTGCTTCTGACTTCTGAACCAGCAAAGTTTATCCGTCCGACCTTGAGCTCACTGGCGCAAAAATTTTACACCTTGGTATCGCGGGCCTTGGTGTCGACAATCATTAGTAGCCAGTGGCCTGAGACTTTAAAAGGCACTGTGATGTAGCGTGCCTTCTTTGCGATACTCGTTTGCATCCGCTTGATGGACTTTGCCTGCAAGTCCTTGTATAATAAGTTAAAGCAAGAGTGGGTGAAGCGTTGAAATTTGGCTGTAGTTTCTTCAGGATGCAGAATTCTTCTATAGTATTAGCTAGGAGGACACAGAAGATAGACATATTCACCGTCGATTGTGGTCGTAGGAGAATACACAAATGTTTGCGAGTCAACTTGTGCTTCATCTTTTTATTATTATAGATGATGTCCCCCCTATCCTTGGCATCATCTACAATAGTGTTCAGGATGAAGATGTCCTAAACATCTAAAGTAGAGATGGAGACCCCATCCAAGTCGTGCATCTTGTGAGGGAGAGGTGGCGGCGGGGGAAGGTCTTGTGGTGGAGGAAGTGAAGTCTGCTTGTTGTCATCCACATATTGTGGAAGATCTTCATATTTGTCAGAATCAGAGTCGAGTCTATCTTCAGTGTCGAGACTCACTCTATCATCGAAATCCTCGTGCTCTGGGGGGAGGGGTGCAACTTGTTCCAGGACAAAATGTTGAAGAGTGATAGCTGTTGTGATAGGGATAATGTTGGTTTCCATGATACATTGTTGAAACTCAGCAAAAGCTGCATCTTTTACAATGTCCCCCAGGGGATCCCATGGATGATAAATTAAAAAATTGATCCCCATATGACATTGTCATTATTATCGGGGGAGTGGTGGTCTTTGGTTTTACCCTCCTTGTGGTCTCCACCATCTCCCCTCTTTGTATTATCGACCCCTCAGCTGGTGCCCTCCCCAACATTGCCTGGGTCATCAGGTTGGTCATATGAGGAGGAGCTCTTGGCATTTGAGTCCGGTGAGGAGTCAGAATCATAATCATTATCTTCGCTGTCTTCATCGTTCTCATCATCTGCCGCCTTATCTATGTTCTTTTTTATCGATGCCTTCTTGCATCGCTAATGGATAGCTTGTAGTTCTTCAAGTGCCACCTGCACGTGCCCATGGGTTTCAAGGAGTGTGTCATGGTTTTCCTTGAGATCTGTGTATCTAGCTTCGGCAGAGAGGAGTCGTGCTATTAGATCAGTCACTGGGGCTTGTAGCTGGTCTAAGGCATTGTTTGCATGCTCCTCCTGGCGGCAGATGAGTTGTGTGAGGGTGCTATCAATGCCATCCAAGTACGTGCTCAATGCAGTCTTCTGGTGCTGAAGCTCACGAAGGGTCTCAGGCAGAGGCTGAGTTTGCTTAGAGACCATGTCGACTTGCTGGGGCAATGCTTCTTGCTGACCTTTCATCCCAAGTATCAACTCTAGCAAATTTTGTATGCAGTTGTCGACGCGATCGACTTGTTTGGCCGCTGTTTCCTGCCGTTGTTGAATGCTTGTGAGGATGTCTGGTAAGGCGTGAGTCCACTCATCGAGCTTGGATACCTATGTAGAAAGTCCCTACACACAAGAAAAAATTGATTGTAAGATGTTAGAAGGGTCGGTGAGGAGGTTTCGAATAGCGTCAAATTGTCGTCTGAATTCCTCACCGACTTGTGAAAAAGGGACCCCAGAGATGTATGGGTGAGATGGCTGGGGTCTAGGTGGAATGGTGGTAGTTCCTTGTGAAAGAGACACTATTGATGGGCCCGCGAATTGCATGGTGACTGTAGAGG
Organism: Alisma plantago-aquatica; assembly: GCA_963693085.1. Lineage (NCBI taxonomy): Eukaryota > Viridiplantae > Streptophyta > Magnoliopsida > Alismatales > Alismataceae > Alisma > Alisma plantago-aquatica. The sequence goes on from OY856410.1 coordinate 54,978,281, forward strand.
GAGTCACCAGCGATATCGGGGTGGTGGCGAATGAGAAGGGTGGCGACATCTCGGGTGAAAAAGGTGGAACTGAGAATGTTGGGGGGAAAGTGGTGGAAGTGAAGGTGAGATCGGGCAACGTGGTGAAGGGTGGGATGCTCGAGGAGAAAATGAGTGAGGCGGAAGATGTGGGTGAAGTTGTGGTTGTAGAGAAAGGGATTGTGGTGGATATGATTGTGGAAAAAGGTGGAAGAGTGGTAGACGGTGGAATGGTGGCAGGTGGGAGTGTGGTGGGGGTGGTTGTAGAGGTGAATCCAACATCCATATCCAAGATGAAAGATTCTGGTGTTGGATTTACTATGTTTTCTACACTGTGGGGGAGTTTTGCCTCTGGGTTGATCTTTGATGTGGGCGTCCCCGACTGTTGTTGTTTCTGTGCACTTAGTTTGGATGATCGTGTAACTGGAATTTTCCTTGGCCTTGTCATTGGGGCAGTGACACTATGCTCTGTCTTCCCTACTTTTTCTTGTTTCTCCTTTTCTTTTACTTAGGCGAGAAGGTTAGAAAGCTCCTCTTCAGTGAAGAGAAGCTTGTCTTTATCGTAATCAGCTAGCTCGGGGAGCGGTAGAAATGTCCTGGATGCTTTGACAGTTGGGCAGAAGACATAATGGAGTTTGGCATCTTTCTCCTTTATGATATATGTATTCTTTAGAGTCTGCTCATTTGTTAGGATGTCGCCATTTATCGCAGTACACCTTCAAAGTGGTCTTTCCATCTTAAGATACTTCAAAATTGATGTTACATGACCACTTACGTAGATTTCCTTCCTGAGGGCGTAAGATGTGTGTTTATGTATCAAATGTCGTCCGATGTTGACTGGAAGCCCTTTTAGGATGGACCATAGAATAAAGAGGTCTGAAATGATAACATTACCACTCTTTGTCCTAGGGAATAGAGCTTCTGTTTTGATTTTGTGCATAGTGTGCACCAGGCCGGAATGTATGTTGGAGGCTTTGCAAGTGTTTGGTTAATAGCTAGGAATCCCCATCAAAGACTTCCAGAAGGTATGCCTGTTGAACGAGGGATGATCCAGGCCTGCCTCCTTAGCTTTCTTTAGCTGATCTTAGTTGTCGATGAAGATTTCATTTAGCAGATTCTCGATCAAGATGACTTTCTTTCCAAAGAAAGAGGTTACGAGCCTACGGTCACCTTTATCTTTTAGTTTATCTTTTGTGTCCACGGGTACTTTGGTTAAGTAGGTGAAGAACTCCAACATGGGGTCAACATAGGAATTCTCTGTGATGAAGCAGAGTTTCAAAAGGTTTGCCTCATCAAGTAGGGTAAGAACTTTTTCATAGATTCTCATCTATTTTAGAGTGTTCGAGCAGATATACTTTATTGGGCTCAACACTTTGTCACCAACATGGAGGTTTTGGATAAAAATATCAGATGATGCTGATTCTGCGGTGGTGGCAGCTGGAGTGGCATGTTCTGCCATGATTTGTTCTCTTGTAGTTGAGGGCTAGACTTGCTTCTGTGCCTGCCTTTTGGTGGGTCTTTCTTCAGTTGCCTCCTGGGCTTTCCTTTTGCCCTTTGGCATTGTAGGTGTGGATTCCTCCTCAGAATTTGGTACGTAGTCTGAGCCTTCATTGGTTGAGGAAAAATCTTCGATTCTTCAAACGGATCTTTTGCTAAACATTTGTTGACTCGCTCAAGGTCATGGATGACCTTGGGAAAGCCAGTTGGAGTTCTTTCTATTTTTTGGCACAAGTCAAGGATGCACTGGAGCTTATTCTGGTGCTCCAACAACTGCTCCCTGGTCCATTGGTGGGAGTCAACAACTTCTTTCACAAGTGATGCCATTCTAAAAATTAGACAAGAAATCATATATGTTAGGAAAGATTGAGATTTTTAGTGATCAATGGAATTTATGTTGAAAAGATTGCAACATTGTGTAAGATTCACATTTAAGAATCGAACCGAGAAGATTAAAACCGTTTAAAAAATGATGTGATAGTCAAGATCGTTTGGTATTCAAACAGTTTCAAGATCTTTTGTTGTTCAAACTATTTCAAGACCATTTGTTGTCCCAATGGTTTCAAGACCATTTGTTGTCCAAACAGTTTCAAGACCATTTTGTGTCTAAACAGTTACAAGACCATTTGTTGTCCAATTGGTTTCAAGACCATTTGTTGTCCAAACGGTTTCAAGACCATTTGGAAAATGTGGGTTCTAAAACCACTAGGATGACGAAGCAGTGATGGCGATGAGCAAAGTAAAGGCGATGATGATGAGGTAAAAGTGATTATGGAGAAGCAGTGGCATCAATTGAAGTCGTCATTTGTGGTGGAGAGTGGCAACGTCGATGGTGGTAGCAGTGGAAAAGGTGTTGATGGTAGTGATGGTTGTGAGCATCCTCTTCCTTGCTGTGACGAGCATGGCTGAGAGAAAGAGAGGATGGGGTGACAGTGTGTGAGAAGAAATGACAAAAGAGAGGATGGCGTGACGGCAACAGTGTCAGAAGCGTTGGCATGGACAGAGATGGTGGTCACGTGGGAGCAGACAAGTCAGGAGGAAAGGAACAGGGTTCACGCGAGAGAAGTTGCAAGAATCGAAGAAATGAAAAAAGGAGGGGTCGAGGAGTATTTATATAAAAAGGAGAGGTAATTGTACAAATTTTCCTTAGGTCAAACGATCTCGCGACCATTTGGGTCTGAACGGTTTTGAGATTGTTGAGACCAAACAGTTTCAAGACTATTTGGATCCAAACGATTTCAAGATCGTGAGGACCAAACAGTTTCAAGACTATTTGGGTCCAAATAGTTTCAAGACTGTGAGGACCAAATGGTTTCAAGACCATGAGGACCAAATGGTTTCAAGATCGTTTGGGTCCAAACGATTTTAAGACCGTTTGGTCCAAACGGTTTTGAGACCGTGAGGACCAAGAGGTCAGGACAAAACTATTTTGGTCAATGAATGTTTTTATATTTTTATTTTTGTTTTGGTTGCTAATATAATTTTTTATATTTTCTGAACAATGAGAACTAGAAAATTATCAAAAGCTAAGCAAAATGAAAAAGAAAGGTGATACTCATTTCTTGGGTTGCCTCCCAAGTAGTGCTTTGGTTTTACGTTGCTGGCTCAACGAAATTCTGACTTGATCAGTTTAATGTTGTGGGGTCCTGAATGTTGATAGTTTGTCTTGGAGTTTTATCTGCTGGAGTATAGTATTTTTTCAGTCTATGGACATTAACAGTCCTTTCTCCTCCATTGTCATCAAAGATGATGACAACTCCAGTTGTATAGATATGCTTGATAGTGAAGGGCCCTGACCATTTTGTGTGGAGTTTCCTGGGAAACATTTTGAATTTGTAGTTGAAAAGAAGGACTTGGTCTCTGACAATGATATCTTTCCTTTTAAGGTGGCCATCATGCCACATCTTAGTTTTCTCTTTGTAGATCCAGACATTCCGGTAGGCATTCATTCTTATTTCCTCCGGCTCTTGTAATTGGAGTTGTCTGTATTCACCGACACTTTTGAAATCAAAATTCAATTGTTTGATAGCCCATCATGCTTTGTGTTCTAATTCAACTGGGAGATGGCATGACTTTCCATACACCAAACAAAACAACGTTGTTCCTATTGGTGTTTTGTAAGCAGTACGATATGCCCAAAGAGCATCAGGAAGTTTGGTGGACAATCTGTGTGGTTTCTGTTGATAGTTTTATCTAAGATAGCTTTCAATTGTCTGTTTGAGACTTCAACTTGGCCTCTAGTCTATGGATGATAAGGTGTAGAAACCTTATCTTTTAGTCTATATCTTCATAGAAGAGCTTCGAAGCTTCTTTCCAAGAAATATGACCCTCCATCGGATATGATTGTTCTAGGGACTCCAAATCTAGGAAAAATGATATCATTAAATAGGTTAATAACCGACTTAGAGTTAGAAGATACAATGGGTATAAATTCTACCTATTTGAATACATAGTCCACAACAACCAAAATATAGTAAAACCCATATGATGGGGGAAATGGACCCATATAGTACACTCCCCATACATCAAAAAGTTCGATCTCCTGCAACAGAGTTCATGGCATTTCATTTTGTTTCGATATCCCTCCAAACAATTGACATTTGTTGCAAGACTGCACAAATTCATGGACATCCTTTGCTATTGTTGGCCAGAGGAATCCTGACTGTAGGAATTTAAGAGCGACCTTCTTCGAACTCATGTGCCCCCCAGTGGGGCCAGAATGACAGTGTTCTAAGACTGGGATAATTTCTTCTTCAGGAAGACAATTACAGAATAATCCATCTGCACATAAGCAGAAAAGGTATGGTTCATCCCAAAAGTATTGCTTGACGTCATGAAGAAATTTCTTTCTATCATGGTAGGAAGCAGTAGGGTGGACAATTCATGTAGCCTAATAGTTTACTATATCGGCGTACCAAGGAAATCTGGTGGCGACTTTCATAAGTTGATCATCGGGTAGAGAGTCTCAGATAGGTATATTGTCATCATCCTGAGGCTCAATGCGACTTAAGTGGTCGACGACAACATTTTCTACCCCACTTTTATCTTTTATTTCCAAATTGAATTCTTGAAGCATCAACACCCAGTGAATAAGTCTGGGTTTTGCATCTTTTTTCTGAATCAGATATTTTATTGCGGAGTGATCTGTGTATACTATGACTTTTGATCCGATCAGATAAGAATGGAATTTTTCAAAAGCATAGATGACTACCAAGAACTCTTTTTCTATAGTTCTATAGTTCTTTTGGGCTTCATCAAGCATTTTTTATGCACAGTATATCACATAGGGTTTCTTGTCTATTCTCTTCCCTAGTACTGCCCCTATAGCATAGTCACTAGCGTCACCCATTATCTCAAAGGGTTGTGACCAATTAGGGGATCTTAGTATAGGTGCCAAGATTAGGGCATTCTTTAGAATGATGAAGTTGCATAAGCATTCTTAATCAAAATTGAAATTTGCATCTTTAGTCAATAAGTGAGACATGGGCTTTGCTATTTTTGAAAAGTCTTTGATGAATCTTTGATAAAATCTGACATGGCCCAAAGATGCTCGTACTCTCTTGATGTCTTGGTGGTGTCAGTTTTGAAATGACATATATCTTTTCTGTGTCCACTTCAATCCCTCTTTCGCTCACTCGATGCCCGAGGACAACTCCTTTTGTTACCATGAAATGACATTTTTCCCAATTAAGGATCAAATTTGTTTCCTTGCATCTTTGTAGCACTCTACTGAGGTTAAGCAGACAGTTGTCAAAAGAGTCCCCATAAACTGAAAAGGCATCCATGAAAACTTCCATGATGGACTTTGTTAATCCTTCGAATATGACAGACATACACCTTTGAAATGTTGCGGGTGCATTACATAGTCCAAAAGGCATCCTTCTAAAGGTGTAAGTTCCAAAAGGGAAAGTAAAAGTCATCTTTTCTTGATCTTCAGGGTGTATCGGAATTTGATAAAACCCTGAATAACCATCAAGATAGCAAAAGCATTTTTTGGTGGGTCAGACGTTCAAGGACTTCATCAAGGAAAGGTAGAGGGAAGTGATCTTTTCTTGTTTCCTTGTCCAATTTCCTATAATTGATACACATCCTCCATCCAGTGATAGTCCTTGTGGGTACCAGTTCATTTTTATCATTCAAAACGACTGTGGTTCCCCCCTTTTTAGGGACCACTTGGACCAGACTAACCCATTGAGAATTGGAAATTGGATAAATGATACCAGCTTTTAGGAGTTTAAGAACCTCAAGGCTAACCACCACTTTGAGATTTGGGTTTAGTTTCCTCTGGTGTTCCCGTGAAGGTTTAAACTCTTCTACCATGGGGAATCTATGCATGCACAGAGCTGGATTTATTCCCGTTAGGTCAGTCATCTTGTATCTAATGACTTTCTTGTGCTTTCTTAACTCAATAAGTAGTCTTTCTTCTTGGTCATCTATTAAAGTGGAACTGATAACGATCAGACATAATTTTTCTTCATCAAGGATGACATGTTTGAGTCCTACTGGTAGAGCTTTCATTTTAGGTGTCTTGGGTACTTCTGTGATTTCCAAAACGGTGACAAATTTCAACTCCTTAAAGGTAGCTTCGGGGGTTTCTTTGGCTTGTTCAAGGTATTGCAGAAATTGCTGAACTAGTTCGTCAGTTGAGAATTCAACTTCTAGATTTGTTAAGATGTTTTCCAAATCATCAGATGGTTCAGAAGGTTCTTGCTTTAATTGAGACATTTTATCAATTTCCTCGAGAAGAAAAACTTCTTCGTGGATGCCAAGACCTTTTAAGCTATCAAAGACTCTGAATTGAAAGACTTCCTTTCCCAATCTTAAGGTAATTGTGCCAGCGTCAACATCGATTAGTGCTCTAGATGTAGCAAGGAAGGGTCTGCTGAATATTATTGGATACCTCAGATCTTCTTTTATGTCTGTGATAACAAAGTCACATGGAACATACGCGTCTTTCCCTACTCTTAGTGGGATATCTTCAATAATTCCAAAGGTGTAGTGATGGTAGAATCAGCCAATTGAATTGTCATTGTTGTGGGTAGCAAATCAGTAAAAACCAATCTTTTACATATGGAAAATGGCCTAATGGATATGCTGGCTCCCAAATCGGCTAATCCATTCTTGCAAGAGGTATTTCTGATAGAAAATTGGATGCCAAAGGAGCTAGGGTCCTTCTGCTTCTTCGACATTTTATTAAGAATGATGTCAGAAAGGAGAACTAAAAAAACCATGCACGCAAGCTAGGGTTGCCGCTCTGTGGCGACTGAGGTGGTGGCCGTCCGTGTCTTCCTTCCGGAGAGGGGAGGTCCTCCCCTCTCTCCGACCACCATGGCCGCGGCAGAGACGTCCACGGTTGAGAAACCTTCCGCCCAGCCTTCCATCGTCAAGAAAGCTTGGAATCAAGTGCTTCGTGGCATCGACACCAGCAAGGAACTAGCATACGATCTGCCAAAGAAGGTCGAGGGGAAGCGATTCGTCACCATCAATGAACCTACATATGAGGCCATGGAAAAGTGTTGGGAGTACACTGCGATCCTGTATGTTATGGGCAAGCACCCTTATTACCATCATCTGTTGGCCTGGATACGACGTATATGGAAACCCAAGGGTGGGTTCCACCTCTTCTCGAAGCCAAACAAGTTCTTCCTCCTTAGATTCAACTCTGCCGAAGATAAGAAGAGCATCATAGACAGTGGACCACGATGGTTTGACAACAGACTCGTGGTTGTCAAGGAATACAAGACTGGTGACGATCTTCAAAAAGATTTCTTTAGTTCTATTCCCGTATGGATCAGTATTCCCAGTATGGGAAGGTACTGGTCACCAAGGGCCATTGGGATTGTGGCCAGTGGCATGGGAAAGCTACTGACAATTGACTATAAATCTATTAGCCTTGAGTCCCTTGGTGAGGCGAGGGCGTTGGTGGAGGTGGACGCTGAGGAAGAGCCCCCGGAGGAGATCTGGGTTAATATGCCTCGTAGAGAACCTGCCCCGGTCCAGATTCACTATGAATATATACCTAAACGGTGCTCGGAGTGCAGGGTGTTCGGGCATGACGACAATGACTGCCCGCTCAAGACCGAGACTGTTGTGGATTCAGTTCCAAAACCAAAACCTTCACAGGTTTGGCAGGTTGTTGGGCGCAAAGGCAAAGCAACTACTGTTGAGGAGGAGGCTGATCCGCTCGATGGCATTGGAGACCTGGCAGGTGATGGTGTTGTAGACCCGGCTGGTGATGGCGTTCCGTCAGGTGAAGGAGTCTCTAGTGGGGAGGTCTCTGGTGGTAAGAGTGTTGTTGAAGGTGATGGGGTGACAGAAGGTAGCGCGGAGGCAGGTGAGGCTTTTGTTGGGGGAGATGCTACTGCGGATGTTGGGACTGATGTTGCTGCTATCGTTGGTGCAGCTCTTAATGGTGTTGTTAGTGGTACGTCCGATGTCATTGTGGTTTGTGAGGCCGAATGCAACAATAAGGGTGGTGATCCCTACGATGCTGCTAATCCAATTAAACCAAGCACCTCTGGTGCTTCTTCTTCTTCATCTCATATTCTGAAGTCTTCTAAAGGTGGCGGGTCTCACAAGACCCGATCCTCTTCAAAGGGTCTTTAATGACCTTCCTCATGACCAATGTTCGTGGCTCGGGGAAGCCACGTAAAAAGAAGGAAGTTAGTAGGACAATCATGGATAACAAAGCTACTATGACCATTCTTGTTGAAACCAAGATTAAGTCTCATATGTTTCATACTTCTGATCGCATGTTCCCTAAAGGATGACTTTGGGTATCCAATCATCTGCATGATCCTAATGGACATATATATATCGGTTGGAATCCCAATTGCTGGGTTACTACTATTTCTGAGATGGATGACCAGCAGGTCACCACGAAATGTACTAATAAAGGTGGTCTTAACATATATATTAATGTTGTCTATGCTAGGAATTCTATTATTGAACGCTCGGTCTTGTGGTATTCTTTGGTTAGAATTGCTGGCACCATTAATGAAGCTTGGATCATCACTGGTGACTTCAATAACATCAGAAAGCAAGAAGAAAAAGCGGGAGGTCATGAGGTTCCCTCTTCCATTCTTAGCTCGTTTAACGCTGCCTTCGATAATACAGGTCTCACAGAATTACCTATCATTGGTAAGGAGGTTTACACGTGGCATAACAAACAAGGAGTTGCTAAACGAGTTGCTTGTAAACTTGATAGAGCTTTTGTCAATGATGCATGGATTTCTAAATTTCCTGGCTCCAAAACTAAGTTCATCACCTGCTCCTACTCTGATCACTGTGCCTTGAACATTAATATGAAGTCTATTTCCTTTAAGAAGAAACCTTTTCGATTTATCAACTTCTGGATGGACTGGGAGGGCTGTCGGGACAGCATTAAGGATTCTTGGGCTTCTGAGGTCAATGGTAATCCTCTTTATCAATTATGTCGTAAGCTCAGTCTTGTCAAGGATAAGTTGAAAGCTTGGACCAAAAAATACGTTAATCTCAAAAATCTGATTGCTAGGGAAAGAATGGAGCTTGATGATATCTATGTGGTTATAAGACGATGTCCCCTTGATTCCGATCTTATTCTCGCTAAAAAACAAACTCTAGCTAGATTGGATGTTCTTCTTAAGGCTGAGGAGGTTTATTTCTGGCAACATAGTAGGATGGAGTGTCTTTCCAATGGAGATAGAAACACCAAAGTCTATCATATCATTGTCAAGAAGAGGGATGCAATTAATTCTATCACTGAGCTCTTTGATTCACAAGGTAATCTTTTGCAGAATAGTGATGCTATCGTGAATGATATTGTTAACTTCTTTGAGCAGCTCTATAATCAGCCCCAATTTGCTTCTAGTTCTTGTATCCCGGAATGGACTCCTATTGTCTCTGGAAATGATAATAACATGCTTTGTACTTCTCCGAGTTTGATTGAAGTCCGAGATGTTGTTTGGAGCATAGGACCTAATAAAAGCCCGGGTCCGAATGGCTTCAATGGATATTTCTATAGACATAACTGGGATATTATTTGTAATGATCTCCATAAGGCTGTCAAGTGGGTTTTCGAAGGTGGTAACATGGTAAGGCAAGTCAACCATGTTTTCCTTGCCCTCATTCCTAAGAAGGACATGGTCTCTTCTCCTGCTGACTACAGGCCTATCTCTTGCTGCTCAATGCTTTATAAAATCATTGCAAAAATCATATCCAAAAGACTAGCCAATCTTTTGCCTAATATTGTTTCTCCTTTTCAAGGTGCTTTTGTTAAAGGTAGAAGTATTAAGGACTGCTCTCTTCTTGCAGCTGAGTTTACTCTTAAATTTAACTGTAAATTCAGCCCTCCTGCTGCTTGCATTAAGTTGGATATTACTAAGGCTTTTGATTCTGTTCGGTGGTATTATCTATGGGACTATCTTCTTGGCCTTGGATTCAATGATAGGTTCATCTCTATTCTTAAGCAATGTGTGGAACTACGTCATTCTCTCTCTTGTTGAATGGTTCCTCAGTGGGGGTTTTAAAAGCTCTAATGGTCTTTGACAAGGTGACCCTTTGTCACCCTTACTCTTTGCTCTAGCTATGGAAGGATTCAGTAGATGCATTGAGGTTGTTTATGACAATAAGCTTATTCGCAACTATCCTATCAATAGGACCAAAGCTCTCATCCACCTTCTGTTTGCAGATGATGTTCTTATTTTTTCTGAAGGTCGTATGCGCAACATTGTCAATCTCAAGAAAATTCTACATGATTTTAGTTCTACCTCTGGTATGAAATGTAATCCAAATAAAACTCACATTTTTCTATCTTCTTCATGCCGCAACAAAGATTCCTTGATCAATTGTTTGGGTATGCAGCAAGGTTCATGGCCAACAAAGTACCTTGGGTTCCCTATGGCAGGTGGTAACCTTAGGAGGCGTCACTATCATGAATGTTTGGACAAATTGAGAGACATGATACAAAGATGGTCGGGTTCTAAAATCTCCACAGCTGGACGCATAGTTCTTATCAAACATTGTGATATGGGTTTGATTAACTATTGTGTTTTTATGGGGGATATTCCTCCTACTGTGTTATGTAGGATGGAATTACTTCTCTCGGATTTCCTATGGGGCAGTTCCACGCATCCATCTTGTTAGGCTCGCTTGGCTTACCCTTTATCTGAAGGTGGCCTTGGCTTCAAAAGACTTGATGAACTTGCTGATTTCCAAACTTTGCAACGCATCAAAAGATTCACTCAGACGCAAAGCATATGGAGCACATGGATGTCTAGCAGATATGGCAATTCTCTGGTTGCACCTTCTAGTTGTGGCTCTACTTGTCATAAGCACATGGTGGCCCTTTGGCCTTCTTTCTCTTTGTGGGCGGGCAATGATCTCTGGAACAATTGCAGACAACGTCGACCTTCTGACAAAATCTTTTATAACCTTTGGACTTCTAGGCACTATCCTAGGTGGAGCCTTACTTGCTTTAGAGCTCTTAACAACGTTCTTCCTACTTTGGAAAAAATCAGCTCTTGGTTAGGTGCTCCCGTCCCTGCATGTTTATTGTGTGGTTTACACAATGATTCGACATCTCACTTATTTGATGGCTGCAAATATTGGAGATATATCTGGGGTCGAGCACAACTTAAACTTAACATACGATCTTCTTATTCTCTTCATGAATGTCTTGCTGAACTTGGCAGGAGATCCAAGCATGCTAGTATCATTGAGCTTTGGGCTATCACCAATGCAGCTCACCTTGTTTGGACTGAACGCAACAAGAGACTGCATAATGGAGGCTCCTCGGACTTTGTTGTCATCTTCAATCACCTTGCGTTGGAAATCAAGAGAATGTACTTTTCTTTTAAACCAAGGCTGGATGTACCTCCTGTAATTGCTAGGAATTGGGAATTGTTGTAACCATTTCCTAGGAGCTTGTAGTCACATGTTTGGGTGTGGCTTTTAACTTTGTCCCCCTCTGGGGGTTTTGGAATATACTTACCCAATTTTCCAAAAAAAAGAATGATGTCAGAAGTAGTATGAGCTAATTTGACAGTCTCATGTTCTTCAGTCATATATTTCTTTGATAGTAAAGTCTTCAAGTATTTTCACCAAGCTGGGATTTTAGAAAGAGCACCGAGGAATGGAATATCGACATATAGCTTCTTCATAGCTTCCTTGAATTTTTGGAATCTAGTGTCCAATTTAGTTTCTCTCAATCTACCTAGGTAGGGTATCCTAGGCTTATATGGTGGGATTTCTGGTTCCATGATAACTTGCTCTTTTTCCTTTTCCTTCCCAGCCTCTGTAGATTTTTAGTTTTGGGATTTGTGCTTGCAATTGGGTTGACTTCGGTTATATCTTCATCTTCTCGAATAACATTGGTGACTTCAGCAAGAACACGGCCATACCTTGTGGTGACTGCATTTAGTTGTTCTGGTCTGTGTTGATCGTGTCTCGGGTTTATTTTTGGCTGACCAACAAAAGTACCCACCGGGGGTTTCAGATGGGTTGTGATCTGTGCCAATTGTGTTTCCACAACCTTTTGTTGGGCATGCTGGTTGGCAAGCATGGTCTGTTGAGATTGCAGTATTTGCCTAATCATGGATAACTCATTTGTTGGCAGAGGCGGAGCATTCTTTTGTTGATATTGTGTAACTTGCTGCTGCCCTTATTGTTGTTGCTGTTGAGGTGTTGGTAATTGAGATTGTTGTGGTTGTTGTAGCTGAGTTTGTTGTAATTGTGGATGCAACAGAGGGTAGTATGTAGAAGAACTTCTTGGGTAGACAAGTCTTTGAGGCCCACCCCTATAGTTTCCTTGGTTGCAATTATAATTGCTTTGAAATCTAGGTGGTGGTCTATTGGAAGACCCACCTTGCGTCTGGTGCTGCGGGTTGGAAACTCCCGCAGGATTCCCGTACTGAAAACTGGGATGGTTTCTCAGTTGATCCGGATTATAGTATACTTGTCCTAGTATGGAGTGGATAGAATTCACTTGCTCTGGTAGCTAATCCTCGAGATGTTCAATAATTGGTTCATATTATAGTTGTGGTGGTTGTAGATACATCATTACATTGTATAGGAGACCACATGATAATGTGGGGTGATCAAATGCATGACAAGCTTCGCAAGTCTCAGTGGTTGCTTTGACTTGTTGAACCTAGGAGTTCTTCTTTCTATCATATTCCCCAAATGATGTTTCAAGAACATGTTGCTTATGAGCTATGGTTTTTAGATATTCGGTAATGGCTTTCAACTCTATAGATTCCTCATCTTTACAAACCTTTAGAACTCCTCCGGTAGATGGCCTTCCCCAATTAGATTGGTTCTTGGCTCCGAGTGTGACAATCTTCCAGGTATCTTCATAATTCTTTCACATGAAATTCCCCCCAAATGAGGAATCCAAAAAATTCTTCATGTCACCACTTACTCCTCTATAGAATGTTTCATTGAGCTGATGTTGTGAGATTTCGTGATGTGGACATTTCCTCAGTAATTCCTTAAATCTTTCCCAGGATTCTGCTAGTGATTCTTCAGGAAGTTGGGAGAACTGGTTGATTTGTCCCCTAATCTGGTAGGTCAATGAGGGAGGAAAGAACTTTTCCAAAAACTTTTTGTTTCCAAGGGAGCCTAGGAGGTGATTGGCTCTCCATCTAATGAGTTATACCAACTCAATGCCCTTCCAGACAGAGTGAAGTTGAAAAGTCGAAGCATGATTGCATCATTAGTAGCTCCGGCCTGTGGTACCAATCGACAGAGTGTCTTGAATTGCTTCAAATGATCCATTTAATCCTCTCCAGCGTTCCCAGAGAATGAGATGTCTTGCATGATTTGGATCCATTGTGTTCGGATCCCAAAGTTAGGAGAGTTGATGAGAGGTGGCTGGACTAGGTGATTATCTTCAGAGTTCTTAGGAACAGTGTAATCCCGAAGCTGCTTGTTCCTTGTAAACAATTGAGCAGCTACTGTGGCTGCTTCATTTTCGGCTTGGATACAGGCTTGCTCTTTGGCATGAACTTCATCTTGAATTTGAGCATGTGTATCAGCGATGAGTTGTGCTCTCTGAGCTTCTATGGCCGCATTGACTCTTTCCAGTACCAAAGCGGCATGGCGTTGTTCTTAAGCCATCTGTCTGGCTTATTGGCGGTTGAGTCTGATGCGTCGGTGGAAGCTTCATTCTACCTCAGCGTCATACTCTGGTTCAGGGGAGAATCTGATGTTATGCAAAGGTTGCATACACATTTTCTACCTGAATAGAAGAAAAATCACACTTCAGACGATGTGGAAAAAATGATGAGATCAAAAAGATATATGAATTAATTATCAAGGTAAAGTGTAAAATCCTAATCAACAAGCAAGTTGACAAATGGAATTAAAACATTCAATTATCTTCGGTAATGGCGCCAATTTTTGATGGAGCCTCCACTCGCATGGAGTTGTGTGCACCACTAAACATCCTAGAGATAGTACATCTCTAAGTTTAACCTTGCGTGTGATATAATAAGATCTCCACCCATGTACGCTAAGGTACGTGAAAGTCTTATCGTAATACAGTTGAGGGTCAAATCCATGAGACAACGGTCTTGTTAAGGATTTAACAAGATGGAAAATGTTATAATTCTATTTATCTACTTAAGAGTTGACATCTAGATCAAAGAGTTGATAGGATGATTAGCCTATAGTGCAAGGTAATGTAAATGGCAGGAAAGTAAATTTAAGGTTTGAGACACTACTTTGGAAACCACTAGGATGTGATCGAGTTCCACCACCGCTACACATGGATCAAAACATACATCATAAAACATGGCTTGCAAGAAAAGAGTCTAAATAGTTAGAATCTTTGTAGACTTATCTTCCTTTCAGATGACTAACTACGAGAAATGTGGAAGTGTTGCAATGCTAGCCATCCCCAAACGAATGGTCAGTTACTTTGCATCACTCCCCTCACAAAGTGTGTTCCTCGACCTATCAAGGTTGTACTTTCATACATCAACTGATTCCATTTCATAGTATGAAAGTACAATGACGGAGGTGAGTTTACTCCACTCCTTGAGAAATGCTCCTAGATACCGAACAGATGTATGGTAACTACATACATCAGGAACCAACATGTAGTCGATATTTGAATCTAAAAGTACAAACGTAGGCAATTCACACTAGTAGATAATAGATAACACAAGTTGGTGATCAAACAACTAGCTTTCATTAAATGATTGATGTTGAACTGAAAAGATAGTATTTCTCTATTGCAAACTCATGAATTACAATGCATGGAATGAAAACATGGGTAGTGGGGCTACTCCCCGCACCATAGTGTATGGAACTACTCGCTCATGGCAAGGACAAGGAAGGAGGCAGGAAGAGAGAAGGAAAGCATCATCTCCACATAGGAGGGAGGACGGTCGACCCCTTGGAGTTGAGAGCAACTATCTTCACACCACGTGGTTGCCTTGGTGATGGATCCTCAACTTCCCACCTTCTATGTCGATGAGAGAGAAAGTAGCTTGAGGATGGAGTGTGGATCTCAGACCGAAAGCCTTGGTGCGATGGATGAAGATTGAAATGGCTCTAGAACAGTTGGGGCCACCTTTGGGTGTCTAAAGATCTGATACCAAATGGGGACCCCTTTGGTCCTATTTATAGGCTTCCAAGGAGTCTTGAACAATCTTGGACCATTCTGGATCTTGAACGGTTTGGAGACCGTTTGGATCTTGAACGGTTTGGAGACCATTTGGATCTTGAATATTTTGGAGACCGTTTGGATCCTCAAATGGTTTAGAGACCGTTTGGATCCTGAACGGTTTGGAGACCATTTGGATCCTGAACAATTTGGAGACCGTTTGGATCCTCGAACAGTTTGGAGACCATTTGGATCATGAACGGTTTGGAGACCGTTTGGATCCTCGCTTGATCTTGGGGCTGATAAGACTCATTCAGTCTGGAGATCATTTGAGGTTTGCTCGATCTTGAGATTGTTTGAAGCATGGTTGGTCTTGGGTCCGTTTGAATCTTGGTCGGTCTTGGGACCGTTTGAAGCTTGGTCGGTCTTGGGACCATTTGAAGCTTGGTCAGTCTTGGGACTATTTGGCTTTCATTCGGTCTTGGGACCGGTTGGACTTCATATGGTCTTGGGACCGTTTGGATTTCATTCGGGGACTAGTTGGTCTTCATATGGTCTTGGGATCAGTTGTGTCCTTAATGGTTTGGAGACCATTTGAGCTCTTCACGGTTTGGAAACTGTTTGGGTTCTTCACGGTCTTGGGATCAGTTGAGCTCTTTTGCAATTGTTTTTGTGTTTTTATGTAAGAAGAAAAGGGAGAAATGTTAGTCTATTGGTATATTAACAATAAAGTGGAAAGTTAAGTATTCTATCTAATTTATCTAAGAAAGAGTATGGAAACTAAGAAAAATTAGTAAGATAACATAAACAAATGGGAGGTTATCAGGAAGCAGTTGCCATGGCACTGCAAGCTTTAGCCCTGCCAGTAACGGCAGAAGCCGCAACCACCCCCTTGCTGCGGCTGGATACCTCTCGCAACAGCGACGAGGTGTTCATTTAGCTCTTGGATGCTGAGCTCAGGTCTGTCCAACGGTCCCCAACACCTCCACCCATGATGCCAACGGTCTCCATGGAGGAGGAAGTAGAGAGCAGGGTGTTCGATCAGCACCCGCCCACTCTGCCACCTTCTCCACGGCCCCACATTGAGGAGATAGAGGCAACCACAAAGGTGCCAACACCGCACCCGGAGGCCACACCCTCACATACCATCCTGGTGGACTCAGCCACAGAAGACGATGCACACTCTACAAGCTACACCACCAACGCGACGAGCCACAAAAGGATACAGAGCTGATCGACAATCCCTTCCTCATTAGGGTAATTCTTCAGCTTCAAGTTTGACAACTTGCGGGAGGTAACACACAACCACAATGCTACTTTCACTTCCCTGACCCGCAAGTTTCAGGTCTTCCAACAACGTATGGGCAAACAAGGGCGTCAGCTACTGACCCTAGTTGGTCTCCCCGGCCAACCAAAAGCAATGAACAACACAATGCAGGCAGCTCTCCAACGCCTAGATGTTGTCGAGCAGAGGCTCGACGAGAGGGATGCCCGCTGCCACTCAAGGTGTTCCCAAAGATCACCTTTAGCATCGGTGTCCTCCTCTCTATCATCATCATAATCACCTTCCTCCTCAAACTCATCGTCCTCCTATGATTCCAGTGGGCCGTCAACAACGCCCTAGTAGGAGACAACAAATACAACTGTCGACTGGGCCCCCACAGAATAAAAGAGTACTTGCGGCGTCGACACATCTACTCCCATACAACCGTTAGAGTCAGTTAAAGTAGAAGAAGAAATGTCTAAAGCCCTAGAGGATGATTCATTTGAAGGAGAAGGGGGTGATCTGTATAGCTCGTTTGCTGAGAAACCCCCATGAATAAAGACTTTGGCAGCTAATGCGTTCTCTACACCGTCTGAGATTCCAGTCTTCGAGATGGATGACTTTGACAAGCATGTCATTGGCTATTTGACGATATGGGACCAACAACTGTTGAACATGGTCTTGAGGCCACAGATAG
Organism: Alisma plantago-aquatica; assembly: GCA_963693085.1. NCBI lineage: Eukaryota > Viridiplantae > Streptophyta > Magnoliopsida > Alismatales > Alismataceae > Alisma > Alisma plantago-aquatica. The sequence continues at coordinate 54,995,345 of OY856410.1, forward strand.
ATGAAGAAGCTATCCTCTGGAGTGACAGATACTTCTCCATTCGACGGCGAGCACTCAAAGCAATGTTTCACTCAGAATCCATCGTAGGAAAGATTTTGTTCAGAGTCTTGGAAGGCACCATGATCGAGAATATCATGCTTAAGACTGGCTGGCAGCCTATCTACAATTCCACTCTGGCCTTATCCTGGTGACTACTAGTAGGGGTGGATAACACATGGTCGATGGTTGATATGCTGAAGAATGTAGAAGATCACAACCCTGACCTGGTGTTGGCCCCCCACAAGCATAGGGGGTACTGGTTCCTCTGTGTGACTGATCTCCGCTCCCATGAAAATACCTTGCTCATCTTCCACAGCGTGGAGGTCGCCCACCTAGAGCGCATTTTCCTCCACCCTGAAGACACCAACCTCAGGCTCCTGCCTCTGCGTCACCACCGAGTCATCAAATAAGGCATCTGATGCCACAACAACATCTGGAACTTCTACGGGATCAAGGACTTCCCAGTTCAAGAAGACCCGGGGAGAGGAAATAATGCCTTCATCGTCTTACGTTCCATGGAGTTGATAAAAATCTTCAGACTTATATGGCAGCTCCATGACACAAATTTCTATCATCTCAGGAGCATCTACACACTACTGCTAATAAAAGACAAGCACTATTTCTGAGATCCAGAGCTTCCAGAGGATCTACTGGAGATAGACTCTGATTTTGATTCTGATTCCCACTCTTCTCCACCCAACAGTCCACCAAGAACATAGGTCGAGGGCTCCTCTGACGTCTTCAGGAGAGTCAAGCAGATAGAGCACTTGCAAGCCCTGCTCGCCCCTACAAGTGCTTCTGTCTCGCTTGTCATCTCAGAATCTGTCATAGCAACTTTAACCATTTTTCCTGCAGCTCTCTATCTAGTGAACAGGTCAATCATATACTTCTACAACTTGCTGATTCTAACACTATAGACATCATCTATGAGAAGAATAATACAATGGTCCCCATCGCCAATCTATGGTACTTAGTCAAGGCTGGCAAATGTTTAGCTATGATGGTGGCATCAACTTACATCATTCTTCTAAAATAAAAGATTAGATACCTCTACATAGCACATCTGATACTATTCAACGATCTTTGCCTAGCCGACAAATATGGGGCATGTGAGCTATTCCAACTCAAAATCAAGAAGCGTCTAGGTCAATCATAAACTTCTACAACTTGCTGATTCTAACACTGTAGACATCATCTATGAGAAGAATAATGCAGTGGTCCCCATCTCCAATCTATGGGACTTAGTCAAGGCTGGCAGATGTTTAGCTATGACGGGCGCATCAGCTTACATTATTCTTCTACAAGAAAAGATTGGACAGCTCTACATAGCACATCTGATACTATTCAATGATCTTTGCCTAGCTGACAAATCTGGGGCACGTGAGCTGTTCCAACTCGAAATCAAGAAGCGTCTACCACACATAATGTTCCTCCATATGCTGCACGACAACCATTGGATGCTGATCATGATATACACCCATGCCTGCATGGGTATCTTCTACAACATCTTGGACACCAACAACGACTGGACAACGAAGATTGCTATAGCACCGGAAACACCCCTCGAACCCTTAGAAAAAAAATATTACACTGAGGTGGTGGCCATGATAAAGCCACATCTTCCAGACCGGACAGCAACCTGGAACGACTTCCATTTCTGCCATCGTAGTCCACAACAAGCTCCTCTATGAAATGACTATGGGATATATGTGCTTCACTGGATATCTCGCGTAGCAGCACTGAAGAAAGCACCAGAGAAGCTCCATGACATTGACTACCACATTCAACGAGGAGAATACATCATGGAGCTCCTAACTGCTGAAGGCGCATGCATCCACTGAACCCTCACTGATCAACGACTATTCTCTCCTATCCATATCACTAATCTGGGATAGAGTGTGGGATAAGTTTGGGGGAGGACTTCATAGCATCAGTGAGCGAGGTAATCTAAAATTTTTCTTCCTTTCCCTTTCCTTCCCCCCCTTCATCATACTCTGTGTATACATGTATATAAATGTTTGATAGTAAGAAACACATACACCACATATACATGATGTTTGTTCTTCGAATTGTAAAAATTAATTTATCATAAATATTTGGTACAACTTCTTCCAGTTTGTTCTCTTCGTTCCTAAGGCGGTGTACATTTCTTCTATGCTCTCTTGAAAATGTAGTCTAAAATGACAAAGGCTATAACTTTTCTATGCCAACTTTGAAAAATAATCTCGTTCCAGCTAAGAGATGTGCATGTGAAGGAAAACGTTGCCCAAATAGCAAACTCTCTTTTCCCTACCCATCAAAATCCCAAAAATAGAGGAAAGCCTTATGAGATTGAATAAAAACATGAGAGTTGTGCTTGAAAAAAAAAGGAAAACACACTTGTCTTCCCAAAAGTACCCATCTTTAGGCATGGTATATCTGGGGTAGTGGTATGTAGGATGTGAAATCACTACTCTAAAGCCAAATGGCTTAGACTGCAAGCACCACTATCCCTTTAACAGACCCATACATTGATGGACCAATGGGAAGCAAGAAAAACCCAAAAGCCTTAAGCCTTCCTGAAAACCCCACCTTCTACTCCAAGATTCAAGTAGTTTGGTGTGAAAGATAACTTCAAAATCATGCACCAAAGTCTCACAAAAACTAGGAAGAATTTTTTTTTAAATAAGGCAAGAAAAATAAAGTCCATTGTTTGTGATCAGACATAATTTTCCTCAGGACATTCCAAAATCCACTTAACCCTTTGTCTGAAGACTACGCCTAGTTTTGAAAAGTACCGCAAACAAATGCTTTAAAATAAGTACAGATTGATTGAGGAAAATCAAAATGCTACATTTAAGGGAGTTGATAACAACCATTTTATGGTTGTTAGAGCTTATATTTTACTATCAAAACAACCTCTAAACCTAACTTCCTCTTCATTTTAACTTATTTGTTGTAAAGAAATCATGCCCACTATGCCCCTGACAATATTTCCCATCTTTTGTAGAGTTTCTCTTATTTCATCCACAAAAAGAGCACCAATGGGCCCTTCAGGCCCATCAACAATGAAGTACCCATCCCGACCTAGTAGCATGTGAAGCGACAAACCCTCCTACCCGTCACAGTGACTTCTCGATACACGAAAACCCGACGCAGGTGTTTCACACAGGAGCCCTGGCCACTGCAGCTCTTTACCTAATAAGGTACCTTACTCGTCATGGTTTGCCACCTGATGAGGTTGATTACACGATACAGATACCCCTCGGTGCCACAGCCCGCCATGGTCCTATCCCGCCATGACTGTGCACGATGCACTCGCTACCCGACACGATTGATGGCCCAACATGCATGCCGGGTGACAGACTTATCGGCCCCCTCCCGATGATCTCGAGAACGGTGATGGAAGGAAGGACACATGGTCCAATAAAAGCCACGACTCCCATCAACTCGCTGCCTATAAATAGTAGCTAAAAACCTACGATGGGATGGGTCAGACCCTACGAGAGATAACTCTTAGAGCACAGGAGCTAGTGCATCAAGTCCCAGAGTCTGCTGGGCGATACTAGGTGAGCACACCCCAACCCGAGAGGGATGGGAGGAGTTCACTTACAAACCTTCCTGGTAGCAGCAAGCAGTGCTACATGACCCTCAAGGCTACTTCAACATGTCGAGTCCCTACCTAGGCTTCAACCCAAGATGACTCACCCACCTATATTGGACACGAGGAACCTGAGAGCCTTAAGATAATGTTTACCCAATATGTATACTAACCCGACACAGTACCCAACCTGATATGGTCTACCCATCATAGTTGCATCCCGACACGGCCAACATCCCGACATGACCATATCGGGTAGAGAGTCTATCCCGATATGCTCCTTACCCGTCACAGTTCATGACCCGACACAATCAAGAACCTGACACACTCATATCCTGTTAGGGCCCCTACCTGGTATCGGGTAGACATTATCTTTGGTGTCTGCTGCTATGTACTTCAATCTCCTAAATTAGGGAGACCGATACCTATCTTCCCTTTTACAACATTTACTTTCCTTTAATTACAACATTGTAACTAAACCTTTATGTCTCTTTATGATTATTAGAATATGTGGAGTTTATCTCATATTGTTCTATGTGTGGCTTCCTTTCGTTGGATGATTTCTTTATAGCATCTGAGTTCTAGTCTCTTCTTTCTGAATCACGCTTTTGACTAGCTATCGAATCGTGTTTCTTGTTTTAACTCCTTTGAGAGAGGGATGTCATAAACTCTAGAGCTCGATCTGATTCTTGTGTATGACAGTACCCAGAATTAGGGTTGCCTCGACCCATCCTTCCACTCTAGTCCCGCCTGGTACCCTTGAGAGAGGAAACTTAGTGCATGGCTAGTTGGTGTCTTCTTTGAGAGAAGAAGGCGTAGGATGTAGACCTCCACCTCTTGTTACAATTAGGTTTTCCTCCTTCATGCTATAATCCAAAGATAGCCTTATCTTCTCATTCTCCTTTATACAAAAACTTCCATAAAAACTGCTAAACCCCAAACTTTAATCCTTTTGGTAACTCCCTTTGGAGATAGGTTTTTAGTTTTATTCTTTATGATTATTTCTCATTACATCAAACCTTATCCTTCAACTTTTCGATGTGCTTAGACAAGTAAAACTTGAGTTTTGAAGTTCTCTTCCAATCCTTGTGTTTGACCCCAAACTACTCCGGCCCTGTGCTAGTTGCAAGAGTCTTAAACATTCAAGTATTATAAATTACTAAAGTTTGATGACCTAGACATGTCACCATTTTTGGACCGACATTTAAGGCTTGTCAGAATGCCAAAGATATTTGTTTAGTTATTGAGTTTTAGCCTTTTTGGTATTTACACTCTAAATTGTTTTCTTAAGATATAACAAATAAAGACCATAGGACAGGCACACTACCATAAAGTATTTCATCTTTTCAAATAGAACATTTACTATTCTTTATATGCAATTAATATCCATCCTTGTCCATTCAAGATACAAAAATAATATTTTTGTTTATGGTAGGTACAAAATAGTAGTTCTTTAACTCTATTACAAGCCTTGTGGGCAGAGATAAACTATAGGTTCCAACTGTAGTGGTAGAACTCTTGCTCCAATTGCAATGTGTAGTTTGACCTCGCCCTTTCATAAAGGCTTACTTCTTTTCAAATCTTGAATATTCAAACATATGTGAGATCCACATCCGATATCTATTACATACGATGAAGAAGTAGATATATTTATCTTAGCAACATATATACCTTAAGTGGAGATCCCTATCACCTCCTTCTTCTTCTTCATTGACCCCAGATAGATGGGAAATTTCTCTTCCAATGTCCAGGTTGGTGAAAGTGGTGAAAATTGCCTCCATAGGTGACTCTTCCCTTTTCTTTGAGTGCATAAAACTTGGGCTTCCATCTAGCATTAGAACTCATCTTAGCTTCGTATTTTCCATTGGAATTCCCTTTTGTTCTATTGATCATCACACTCTTGGGCTTGTCTTTCTTCATTTATGCTTTGTTTGTTCTCAACATGCCAAGTAATTCTGACAAATGTTTGTCAAAATTATTCATGTTGTGGTTCATGACAAACTGACTACATAATTATGGCTGTGATAGTAAAATCATATTAGTGGCCAACTCTTGCCACAAGGTAAATCCCAATCTTGCAAGGTTCTCCACATACCCAACAAGCTTAAGCACTTGGGGACCTACATGATCTCCTTCTGCCATGTTGCACTTGAAATGTGCCTTAGAAACATCATATCTCTCTTGTCCTATACATGTTCTTAAGATGTGTTACCATCTCAATCACATATGTATTCTCGTGTTGTCTCTACAACTCATAGTTCATGGAGCACAACATTATGCATTTGACATCTATGACATCCTTAGAGTGCTTCTTGTAAGCATCTTTATTAGCCTTAGGTGCATTGGGAGAATTTTCATCTAGCTCTGGTGTTTCTAGGAAATAGAGCTTGCACTCTTGTCTGAGATCAATTCTCAACGTCATGAACCAATCATGGAAATGATTCCCATTCAACTTGTCCTTCTCAAGGACCGATTACAAAGGAAACATGTTATTTTTCATCATTTGATTCTATAAGAAAATTTAGCAATTTAGTCAAAACATTTTTGGTTTGATTTGATTAAAGTAAAATTTGATGATATTCAATTAGGCCTCTACTTAACTATGGCTCCCACTATTCTACTCATTTGATAACCCACATTTATCAGTTCATAAGATTGTATCATACAATATTCTAGTGATCAAAGATCCAAAATAGTCAAATTATTACTCGTCCAATGCCAGTGTACATAACCATTTATTAAGGTAGACAACTTTTTCCAGTTGCATATTATGCAATTCTTGTATAGATGGTACAACTCTTTGACATAGTCATTTGCATGATTCTAGGTACTTAATCTCATTAAGATTACCTAGTTAAGTCCGACCCAACAACCAACACGATACTAAAGCACCCTGCTTGACTGGCCCACATAAATACTATCACACTTCAACAAGATAGACAACACACCATGCTTGGTGTGCCCACATATAGTCCATTAAGCTTATCATGTGTGTTTCTTACGGAAAGCATCTAAGACTTAAAATGTTTGAGTGAGGAGTTTTATATTTTTATATATACATATCCAATCACCACATATTTATAGTATGTATCATATACATGCTATAACCACAACAAAAACATGCAATAATAAACACAAGAAATGGTTATGGCCATCCTATTGTAATTCCTTTGATCTATAAGAGATTACTACCACCTCAGGTCTACATCATATGTAGCAACCTATTGTTGGTGACGATATGTGTTGGATCCAGTCTGGGTTGATTGGATCAACCTTTTGAATTGGTTTCCTTGCTTCCTGGTTGGTTAGTTGAATCATGTATTGATCATCTGGCCTCCATTCCTTGAGATGTCTGGACTCCTCCATCTGGTAGGTTGGGCCACTAACCAATTGGTTGGATCCTTCTATCATCAACCTCATTGGTCCTCTGATCGGTCAATTTTTCTCCTGAACTAGTATGTTTTCCTGGTGTAGAATGCCCTCTTTGCCATAACAGGAAATAAAAGCTACCTAAATCTATTTAACAAATTACATTGTAATTGGGAAACCCCAATTTACATTCAAGGTGAGCATAGGAAGGAAAGAATTTAATACTTATACATATGGAAATAAGAGAGAGGCTCAATGTGCAAATTAAGATATAAACAAGAACATAAACATCCAACCAAGCATAAAAGGTCTACGGATAAAGGCCATAACCATGCTACCAATTGCCATGAAAATGATTTTAAGGTGACGCGTATTAGATATATATATTGTATCATATATATAGGGATTGTATGTGAGATTTAGTCAGATATGAACATTAAATTTAAGTATTCACATTGTTTATGCAGAAAATAAATGATGATAAAGAATTCTGATCATATTGACTAAATCCTAAAGCATAGTAAATTGACATGGCTCTAATACTACTACTGGGAAATATGACATTAGATATGGCAAAGGAAACACAATTTGATTTTCCATATTCCCCATTAAATAGTAGATTGCATCAACAAATATGAGATGGTAAAGAAGGTTGCAAGACATATACCTGGTCTTAGAGCAAGTCCAGTGACAATGCTTGTAGTTGTGTGCTACTTTGTCGAGTTGCACCTTGATGGTTGTCATTGTCATCCTCCTGGTCTGTCACCACATATGGTGTTTGACAACATCCTACTAGCACATGCAGAGCCTTCTCGCCTCTAGAGTAGTTCACATAGACCACTGAAAGCTCCTATCATTCTAGATGAATAGACATGAAGGAGTTTTCCCTTTTATTTGACGTGCTAGTGTCAACTTTCTCTCTAACAATTGTCCCTCCCTTGTTGATCCTCCCTTTGACAGGTAGAACGTATTCCGGCTCTCTTGGTTATGATAACTAGAGAAGACAACAATTGTCAAAGCTAATTGATGTGTCTTTGAAGCCCGCAGTACCCCTCTATTTCTAAGAGGGCCAGGGTCATGGTTCCCAGTCATAGTGGGAGTTGAAGGGGATGGAATTTAATAAACTTTCACATTCTACAAACATCAAACCGGTCAATTCACCAGTGAATTGATCGATTCTTAGATGAGACAATCGATTCAACACTTGATCCGAACATTTCACTATGTTTCCTATTCACAATTATTTTGGGAATTAATATTTGATTAAGGCATAACATGATGTAAGAATCAATCCTTAATCTAGTCTCATTGATCTATCAAATGTCTTATTCACAACCTAAGCTAATATCGAAGAAGGGGAAGATCCAAATATGGTGTAGAAAAACCAAAAAAAAATGAACGGTAATATCTTGCTTAAGAGGTTAATTACTGGTCCATTTTCTCATCGAGCAGAGGTTCATGCACCTTAGCCGATCAGTTCACTTGTTGAACCTATCATTTCAGAGTGTTGATTTCCAATCTTATTTAAATTGAATGCCTAACACTTATGTAATCAATGTTAAAAATCATTCATGATTAAACTCCTATTCCAAGTGCATTTTTATGTGTGTGACCCTATAGGTCACGAATTACTTTGGTAGTGAACATCCATAACAAATTTATGATATCACAAGAAAAGATCGATATCTAACAAGACATCATTTCTACCCAAGTAATTCGAAATGTTGGAGAACAATTTCAACCTACAACATGTGATTGGTGTTACAGTGATTTTATAGTTCCTTTTTCACTGATATCCAGATTGAACTCAAGGCATGGAATCGTCCTCCTCTTCAATGTTCAATTCATGTTCCTTGAACTTGAGCATACTGTCTAAGATATATGTAATCTCAATATTATATATTGACTCACATGTGCATGTCCATGCATTTCTTGGTCTCTCTTATTTAGTGTCCAGGATATCATACTCATAGATGATAGGAAAATTACATCTACATTACTCACAATCATCCCCATGTGTCGCAATGCACCCATAACAACCTTTAAAGAAACCCTTATTCAATTTCATGGTGGATGATGTCAATGTACATCGAATGACAAGTGATCAGCGTAGTGCCTTCAAATCTAAGAACCACAATCACCACCGTCACTATGAGAGATGATTTTGAATACCAATCATGGTTTCCATGTATCACTCTCAAGGTAGGTTTGTCTGATACATTGTTCTCTATAAAGTATCTATGTGTTTGGTTTGATATCGTATATCATGACTAATGAGATTTTGTCATCAACCAACACACACTTTATTCATAAGTGTTATTGTTGTCTATTAGCCTTTCACAATAACATATGACTAGGGACATAACAAGAATGTATATAATCTTGATATATGTATGATGTCATTGTTTAGGTCCTCAACCCAAAGACATATGTCATTGAGTAATATCTTTCTTTAAAAATTTATTGTGTAACATCATTATCTCATAACTCAATAAAACATGATAAGTTGGAAGATTGCCTTTATATTCATCAAATCGTTTACAAGTTATGCCATTACAATCATCATATGATTGGATCTTTAGGCATACACACCAACAATCACATCAATCAACTCCCTTATACAAAGCAATGCCTCAAAAGAACCAATTTTTGAAACAAACAAATGGCTATAAATCACTCTATGTGACTTATGAATCCAAAAATCATGTTTCCTTGGAAAACATGACAAGCATCTAAGGAACTGAGAGGGATCAAACACATTGTTCTTCCTAATGACTAGTGAAACAATTGCATGAATCTCCATTCACTCCCCCAATATGTCATTATTTTAGTGTAGAGCAACAAGGAGAACAACCCAGTGCACTAAATTGTAAATTAAGTTTCTTGTTGATTCGACCCCTCTTCTACACTTCCTCCTCCATATGCTTACCTTCCATTCACAAAAAAAAGCCAGAAAAATATGCCAACCCCAAGGTTCATGGCAGCACAACCCCCTCTATCTACTTCTTCCATACCCCTCATTATGTAATATGGGCATACCACCAAAAATAAAGAGAAGATGACAATGTGCACAAGAAAAATGTTGTGATATATGTATTCATGCAAACAAAATGCAATCTTGAGTTGAATATACGAGATATTTTCTTCTTCCTTCCATACCACCATTAACTTCCTTTTCTATATATAGGCACAATGAACGTCTCAAATTTTACCATTCTCTTGATATACACTAGTTGGGGTCATATACATTTGTCATGTGAGGTACATGTTCATGAAGATTTTTTGAAAAAAATTTCGAGAACAACGATACATAAAGCTATTTTTAGTGATTGCGGGAAGTTGGGAAGCTTGATCATATTTGGTGGGGAGGAAATCAACATCATGTGCAGATGAAGAAATGACATGGGTCAAACATATTAATTTGGTGACTGTTTCATATTTTGTGTTACTTGAGGATGAGAATTTTTAATTTTCCCCTGGTTTGATGAATAAATATTCACCAGACTTTTGTAGTAATTCGTAGGCCATTTTTTCACCTAGATTTGTAGTTTTACATAAAAAAGCTTCATTTCATTCTAATTAGATTTCAAATTAATATGTTAAGTTTCTAATACTTTCTTAACTCCCTTTTGCAATTTTGTAGTTTTACCTATCCATGCCAGTCATACCAATACAACCTAGGGAGTCTTGTTGAAGGGAGCTAGTTGAGAGGGGGGTGCCTCTTGCAATGTGAGGGCTAGCACCTTGGCCCAAAATAGATTTTGAACAAGTCTAGAAAATATATCAATCAATATTTTTCATTTAAAGACCATGGTTGACCACATTGATTGACATGGTTATTGACCTCCACCAAGCTCTACTGATTGACTTAGCAATCAAGATCTATTAATTGATCATTAATATTGACCATGCAATAATTGTTTAAAGAAAATTAGCTCAAGCACTGAAGATCGACTTGGTGCCACCATTTATCAAGCTAACACCCATCAATGTTCAGTAATTGACCACCTCACTCAACCAACAACAATGATCGACTACTCAACAATCAAGCTACATTACTCAACCATCAGCTCGATTGGTGCATCCTCAATAATCAACCAAGTCAAAGAATTTGTTTGGCACTCAATCTCTAGATGATCAATCACGTTGATCGACCACCACAACTCAATCATCTACCGATCAATGACATCAATTGAGATCTATCAATCGAGCTTGACCCCACAAGATTCAATGATCGACCTTCATGATTAAGGAACTCAAGCATCATGCAATTGATATCCCTTTAGTTTGATCAAATTACAATCAGCCATACCCAACCACATCAAGCAGAAATCTATCAACATCTACCCAGGTTGTTTAAGGCCAAGCAAAGGATCTCAATCATTCACTTGGCATGAATATAGCTATGAACATATAGGTATAGAGGCCTATAAATACCCATCATACACCTACATAGGATCTCATTTGTAACATACTCCAGTCAAGTCATACTTGTATTCTTTATGAAAGGACAAAAGCATTGACTTACTATTCATCTTGGGCGATTGACCTCTCCATGAGAGTAATTGACCTCCTATGGTTCTACAGCAATCAAACTTACCAGTTGTCAGGACTGATTGACCTCTCCACCAAGAGGATTGACCTCTTTCTATTCAATCATGATCGATCAATAACACTCAATATCTATCAACCCTATTGCTACTCAAGCATCGACCTCCTTGACAAGGGTGATCAACCTTTGGTGCTCAATAGGTGCTCAACGTCTCCATGGAGATTTCATCCATCCATCATACTTGATTGGAAATGATCGACCTCTACTCCATCAGGTCAATCTACATCCATTTAATTAACCAAACTAGTTGTTGTCTACCTATAGTGATGTTTGAGATTGCCCCCACTGCTTCAGCTGGTTGTAAAATCTTACTATGAGGAGTGAGTATTCCTTTCATTTGGGTGCATGGACTAGACCCACTAACCATTTATTGCAATTTCTTTCTTATTTAGGGTCTCGTGTTAACTCATTTAAGTCATTTGCAACTTCTTCATGCATTTTTTGCTAATTGATTCCCTATTGTATGTGATTTATTATAATCTTTTAACCAAGAGAACTTCATCATTTGATATTTGTATATCGACTAGATTTGGTCGATTCAGTAAGAACATCAAATGGGAAGTCTCTGAAGTAGTGACCATGTGATCTATAAGTAATTGGACATCAAGATTATAGTGATTTACTCCAATTATCTCTTCGTACATGTTGGGATATGAGTGATTATGCAAACTTGAGTAATGTTGGTGAAACCTGATTCCACCCAAGTATGTTCAATCGTTAATCTATATACAATTTTATTCAAATTTTACTTTTCTTGAAATTAGTTTAACTTTCCCAGTCAAATCTTGGTTTTAGTTCAACTGGATAAAAACTAGCAAGTTTCTTAAAAAGTTTGACCTTTGAGACTTGATCTGTAACATACTATGATAAGACCCATCCGCTTGTAGGTGGAGATTATTGCACCTTTATTTTGGTAAATTCTAGGGATTCTTTCCTAGGTGAATTTTCTTGGTGTAGTAAACCCACATCAAGAGCATATAGTTGTTGATGATTGTCTAGAAAATAATGAAGAAGATACTTCTTTGCATTTAGATTCTAATAGTCTCATCAATGTTAATTCCAATACACATATATCTATTGATGAGAACAAAAATATTGCTTCTATTGGTTCTATGCAAAGGATAAACAACCCTATTTTCACTTAACCACCACTTCCGCTTCCACCATGCATTCCACATGAAATGCATGATATGTATCTTGATGGTTTCCACAGAATGCTAGTCTAAGATGTTTTTATTTTGCACGATATTTTATGATAATTTAGACAAAATACATTTTGTTTACAACAATGTATCCCAATATCTTACTCAAGATGGCTCATACAGTACCTTATGGAGTCCAAGACAGATCAACAAGTGTGTTCACACAATACTTGCTTCAATATTATTGAAAATGTCATGCCCAGTGAGAAGCAATAGCCCTTCTACAATGCTACACCATCTGTGTGTGACTTCTTATGCAAACAATGCTTGGACACATTATCTATTAATACTCTGCTTGAAAAGTTGAACCAAAACAAAAAAAAAAACATCTTGATTTCATTCCATTGTAATGGTTTGTGGTTTCTAAGCATAACATATATTGTCCAATGATAAGATGTCTCGTATAACACATATTGCTCTGAATTAACTCATGCAAGGACATGTTTTCAATATTATGAATCTTGGAAGATACCTTGTGTCTTTATCCATTTACAACACTTGATCAGGAAGTGATGCAACCATTAGAGACTCAATTGAATACCTTATGTAATTGAACCCTTCACTTATCAACAACCACCAAACAAAGGAGATAGTTCTTGATTGTCTTTCGCATTATGTAATCCATTAACCAATATATATTGGTACTCCCTTGATAAGTTTGGATTCACTGAATCATGTGGAATATATTATATGGAGGTGATCCATGACCTATGTTTCTTTCAAGACCCAAAATTGCTTGAGAATTTAAGGGATCTTTATCCCCTCATTTGGTGGCTTCCCAAAACACCTTTCCATCAGGTCCTACTAGTAACTATGTAGGCTCAAAAAACAAACATCAACGTGCATACTACACAACATCAGCCAAAGAAAGAACACTTCATGGAGCACACTTCTCTGATGATGGAACCTCCACCTCTTACAAGAATCACCAGCAAAATAGTTGAAATTTAGGCCATGTTGGATGAAAACATATGTAAACCGTGCCCAATATAGAGGGACCAACCACCATTGTATTGCCCAATTTTCCCAACTATGACATTAGTGCATGTATTGGTCTTTCTAAGGAAAAATCACGAAAACATCCTTTTCATGAAGGACAATCTACATGACATGCTTTACTTTGGAGGCTATATGTTTCTAAGTCTTATCGTCACGTATCAATCTTTTATGGGCCCAGATCTAGAAGAAGTCTAGATGGTTGTTCCTAAATTTATGAATGATATATATGCCATAGAGAACTAAAGGAAAGTTATTATTTTTTATCTAGGACCTACAATTAGAAATTATTAAATACATTTTATTACCTCTTCCTGATGACAACCATTGATATTCTTCATGGTATTCACTTGAGATTGAAAGTTTGTATTACATAATAATATTGACTATCTTTTCAATCTGGCTGGCCTAAGGAATTCCACCAATATAACTAGTAACACAAATTGTTGAGCTAAAATATGAGCCAAAGAGCTCGTCACTCTTATTTGTAAGCATGAAAAACTATAAACTCTCATCAAGGCAAGATGTAGTGAACCATGCCACAACTATTCCACTATAGCCCTCAACAATGACACCTATCAAATTTATATGGATTTCACATCTGATATTGGATATACTTTCTACTTGTTCTACGGGTAGACGTAAAATATTTCTAGGTGGATAACTACCATTGCTTGCATGGTGTCTTTGCACTCAACCTGTTGTGTCTTGAATGGGTAGATGAAGAACATTGTCACAACTCCTTTTGAAAAAATTCTTTATCAATTAAGGGCATAATGCATGATAAGTTGGCAAAATTATAACTAAATGAGAGAAGTACAAATTAGATTTCCTTTTTTAGTTCATCTTCTCATTCCTTTTAGTTCATATTATTTTTTTCCAAAACTTTCAGATAAAAATCAAAATATGTCACTTTCCTTTTTTTAGATAAGGGTGATATTATACACTCCTAAAACTTACTATAATTGTTCTTGAAGTTTTTTTTATTTTTAAAATATTGTGTAAAGGGAAAATGAGTTAGCATACTTTCATCTTTTTCTTTGATGAATTGCAATACTTTTATATCATTCTCTTATCAAGATAATGCCAATTTTGCTAACTTGAATCCATATCTAAAAACATTAAAAAAGATCCTTCTTTTAGTCATACAAAATAACGGATGACTCATGAATTTGTCATAGAATCACAATTCTAAACAAGTAAAGATCTACATCATCTCTAAGACACATCATGTCATTTATAGTTTCTGTAGATAACAACTTTTGTCAGCACACAATTTATAATAGATATGCAATAGGATTGTCTAAATTATTACATTCATCCATGACAAGCTTATTTATGAAACTAAAGAGAACTCAAATGACTAGAAAAGAAATCTATCCTAACGTGGGTTCAACTCCCACGAGCTCCTCCATTTAGAGTTTGGAGTGAGACTCTTCAATTTGCTTTCATGCATCTTGAAGGGAGTAAGAAACTCCCTTGTGAACTTCATCCCCTGAAGTATACAACTTGCAATGTTGCCCATTTACTTTGAATGCTCCATCCTTACCTTGTAATTCAATAGCTCCATAAGGAAAAATCTTCAATACGAGAAAAGGGTCGGACCACTTTAACTTTAGTTTTCTAGGAAATAGCTTAAGTCTTGAGTTGAAGAACAACACTTTGTATCCCTCTTTGAAATCCTTCCTCTGGGTTCTCTTGTCATGCCACATCTTGTTTCTTTCTTTGTAGAGCCTTGCATTTTCATATGCATCAAGCCATAGTTCTTCCAGTTCTTGCAACTGCAAAACACGCTTCTCACCAGCCTTCTTCATGTAAAAATTTAGGAACTTGATAGCCCATAGAGCTCGGTGTTCTAGCTCCAGGGGAAGATGACAAGATTTACCATATATAAGCTTAAATGGGGTTGTGCCTGATGCATGCCATTCTGGCATTAATTTGGATAATGTTACAGTCTTGTTTTCATAGATTTTCTTTATTAATCGACTGACATGCAATAATATAACTTCTACCATTTCTCTATCACAAATAAATTGTACTTTGATCCTCTCAATATTATTTTTTTGAATTCTAATAATATTTCCCTCAATTTTCAGGAATGAATGAAGATAAGAAGAGATGAAGGTAGGAGGCAATTCAGTTTCCCGCAGTGCTGACTTAAATGCACACCTTGCACCAAAATTGGCATAACTCTCACATCCAAAGGCAAAATTTAATGTTAAAATATGATTTGGAAAGATAATTCAAAGGCCTACTGAAAAATCATACCTTTGGGCGCACTTTAAATTATCTGGACAGCGGAAATTCACTCAAAATCGCTGCTGCAAGAATCTACATTAAAGAAAGACAATCAAGAGTTTGTTGACTAGATCTAAAAATTCAAACTGATGGTTCCCCCTCTTTTTCCCCCTCTTTTGAGGGAAGCCTACCCTCTCATTCTCCTATAAAAGGAGGGGGGGTTCTCCATCTTTTGACATCTCGGGTTTTCTCTTGTATTAGCATTCTGGAGCAATCTTCTTGTATTCTTCTAGTTCTGAAATAAAGTAGTCTTGCAATTTTGTTACATGTTATTCTGTTATTTTGTTGTGTTTTAGATCTAGTATTTTCTTTTCTCCTCCTCCCCTCTCTTGAGCAATCTAGCAAGGTAGGAATAGGCAACCCTCTTCATTGTCTCTAATCGAGGATCAGTAGTCATAAGACTCAAAGATGGCTAGATCACTTCCTCCTTCTGTCTCTCTTTACTCCTTCTCCATGAGTGAGTAGTTTTTTTATCGAGGCAAGGGGAATAACCCCTTGGCCATGGCTTTATCGACTTTTCCTTAAAAAATGATTGTAGATGGCTTTTAGGTTTGATAACTAATTGATCTATCAAAGTAATTAATTGATTTGATCAAAATTTAATCTGGGTGGATATGACCGTGGAAGTTCAGATTTAGAACAACAAACCCAATCGCATAGAAGTTTTGAAACGACCTTGGATTTTCTTCTTTTAGGATGTTGTACTAAGAAGCATGAGCACCATGACCAATGGGTTCATGTGGAGTCCATCTTTAGTGGATTTTTATTAATTCACTTGCCTTCATTGAATCTGTCATTTTTAAAGGATTAGTTTGTTTTTGCCTAGGCTAAGGTGGTGAAAACCCCTAAAGCCTCGATTCTCATTTCTTGATCTAATCATCGCTTGCATTTGCTTTCTCTATAGTCCTTTCATTCATAATAGTTTTTCTTGTGCTGACAAAAATCTTAATTTTCCTTGTGACAGGGCAAATTTACATTCTTGTTAAGTGCATTCCATACTTGCATTTCTTTCCTTAGTATTAATCATCAACCCCCAAAACTCGACTTTTACTTTTTGTTCCAAATCTAAAAAAATACCAAAAACAAATAACAAGTTCTTCAAAACAATTGGGATAAAAAGAAACAATCTTAAAAAGTTGTCCTATGGGATCGACCCTTTCTATACTAGCCTTAATTGGAAAAGTTGAAAGGATTAAACTCTAGGATAATTATCTTAGTGATTGTAAGTGCTAAGCAACGCATTAAAAATTTGGCACCATTGCCGGGGACAACATATTGTTTTCTCGAACCCCCAAAAATCTTTTGAAAAACTTTTTTTTTGCCTTCCGAGTAACATTCCGGAAGTGCTACTCCTCCTTTTGCCGAGTTTCCATTCCGACATTCTGTTTTTCTGCAAATACGCTAGTTTGTAAAAAAATGTTAGTTTTGTAATTTTTAACCTTGTGTCATAATCCCTTAGCTTTTCCTTTTAATTTATGGTCTTGTACAAATCTTTAATTCTTTTTTGAATTGTAAAAAAAACCTTTTCAAATGGATTGGGCATTGCAATATCCCCCACAATGTTATTATTGTGGTCATTGCCACCATGCACCTCTTGTCTATCCAACTTTATCCCATAGCACCCCTCTCTATGAGCCCTTTCATCCTGGTGGGTACAATGTAAATCCTTATTTTTCTGAGAACCCATATGTGGAACCTTGCTATCCATATTCTGAGAGAGGGTACGACCAACAAAACTTTGGGGGAAATGGACTTATATATCATACCCAATATAATCCTCAACAAGAAGAGAAACTTAAGTCCCTAGAAAAGATGGCAGCAAAAATCATAACTAGCCAAACCTTATTGGCCACCTTGCTGAAAGCCCAATCCCCAAACCCAGATGTTCCAAATATGTTCCCCGATGAATCGATGACACCTTGTAATATTATATCTTCCCACCACGATGAGAGCAATGAAAATTACAATCCACCATCTTCTGAAGATTATTATGAGGAGCAACACCACAACCAACATACTGGGTACCATGACCAAGATCCTTATAGGGGGAATGGTGAGGATGGTAATTTTTTTGGGTTGTATGAATCTAATTATGAAAATCAACTAAAAGAGAAACTTGGGGCTTTAGAAAAAATGGTAGTAGAAGGACAGAAAAAACTAGGAACTAGCTAAGCCCTTTAAGCTACCTTACTAGAGGCCCAAGCACAAAAATCAGTGGAGGACTTAGAGCAACCTAAGATGGTTCTTCCCGAAGATGATGATGATGATGATCTAATTTCTATGTCATATACATCAGATTCTAAAGAAACAATACATACCATGGGGTCGTATTTCTTGTGAGATGAGGACGTTGGCATTCCTACCCTTCCCTTAGAGACTTTATTACTCGAGTATGAAAAGTAAATCTTAGAGAGTCATCCTAAAGACCCAACAACCTTTCCCATCATTTGCAAAAGTCCAATTGTTATCAACGACCAATCCCCTCTGGTAGGATCTATTCTGGATAATGAGCAGCCAACCTCCATTGATGAAATGATTCCTCCCATACTGCCACAACCAATTCCCACTCTACATAAGGATGATATAGAAGGGGAGAACTCCTTAGAAGAAATCCATATACCCCCTTCTACTGGCTGCATTGAATATATCCCCATTTTTATCCTTCAAGAACCCTTGGGAAATCCTTGCATAGAGGAACTACAATTACCTGCAATATCAACCATGAAATCCATCTATCCCAAGGTTGATTGCCTGAATTTTGAGGAGAGCCAAAATATGTATGATGCTGATTTAAATTCGTGTGTACCTTTCATATTACCACCAATTTTACTCTATGTAGATCAATATGACAGAGGGAAACCAAAGCTTGATCCCCCACCCGATGTTGCAGAGTCGGCACCATATGTGCCACCCACTGAACACCCGCCAATCCCCCTCAAGCCACTCACATTTATGACATTTCCTTTAATACTAAAGGAAGATGTGTGGATCCTTTTGGAAGGAGTGTGAGGTAAAAGACATTATGAAATCCTCTTTCAACCTCTACGATCACCCATCAGTTGGGTGTACCATCAAGATCCTTTGTTAAAATCTACAACCATGATCAACATCCCCTTCAACTGTACATTTTTTGAGCTACCAGGACCTCCAGGTGATCCCAGTGATTTTCTTCCCTCCATCTTGGATCTGCGTTTTGCTCGGGATGAGCAAAATTTAAAGTCCGGGGTGGAGGTGGGTGGTACGTACTCCTTCCACCTACACTATCTTATTTTTATGAAATTTTTCATTATGTTATATAATTTAGTTTTAATTTCCTTAAAAAAGCACAAAATTTTAAATTTTTTAGTCAAGCCCTTATCTAGTCGGCCAATGGTTGTATTTTCTGCCAAAATTGAATTATAAAACAACTTTCCTGCAAAACAAATTGTCACCAAAACATCTATGAGCTGAAATTTGCATGTTCCCTATGACCTAAATTAGCAATAGATTTGGAAAAGATGGCAAGCCTTAGAGTATCAATCAGAATCAAATGCAAAATTTTCCTATCTTTAGCATTGATTAACTGATCATTTATGTTTATGCAATGTATCTTCATGTTCTGTCTTACCAATGCTTCAAATTTTTTTTTGAAGTTCACACATGGGGACAAATAAATCTGCTTGACAAACCCTAAGTCTGGGGTGGCAAGCCTCTTCTCCCTCTCTCTTCCATACCCCTCGTAAATGTAATAGGGGCGTACCGCCAAAAGATGCCAAAAAAGAGAGCACACAAAAAATTATGGTAAATGTAACCGCAAGTCCATAAATAATATCCCAAGTCGAATAGAGGAGGGATCCATCTTCCACACCCCCACTTCTCTCATCCCCGTGAATGAAAATTGAAAAAAAAGGAAATTTTTTTTTGAAGCAGAAGTAGGATGAAAAACAGTTTTTACAAAGTGTGGACTTAAAAGAAAAGTTATGAAAACTGCTATCATAAGAAATATAAAACCTTGCATTTTGTGATTCTAGGAGATCTAGTTGCTTGACCATTAAAAGGATAGAAATCATTGCTAATTGGTGATGATGAACATGTTTCTTTTATAAAGAGATGTTTTGTAATTTTATTTGCTTGAGGACAAGCAAAAGCTTAAGTCCGCGGTATTTTGATGCATGTCATTCTAGCATTAATTTGGATAATGTTACAATCTTGTTTTCATAGATTTTCATTATTAATCGACTGACATGCAATAAAATAACTTCTACCTATCTCTATCACAAATAAATTGTACTTTGATCCTCTCAATATTATTTTTTTGAATTCAAATAATATTTCCCTCAATTTTTAGCAATGAATGAAGATAAGAAGAGATGAAGGTAGGAGGCAATTCAGTTTCCCGCAGTGCTGACTTAAATGCATACCTTGCACCTAATTTGGCATAACTCTCACATCCCAAGGTGGAATTTAATGTTCAAATATGATTTAGAAAGGGAATGCGAAGGCCTACAGAAAAATCATATTTTTGGGTGCACTTTAAATTCTCTGGATAGCGGACATTCACTCAAAATCGCTACTGTGAGAATCTACATTAAAGAAAGACAATCAAGAGTTTGTTGACTACATCTAAAAATTTAAATTGATGGTTCCCCCTCATTTTTCCCCCTTTTTTGAGGGAAGCCTACCCTCTCCTTCTCCTATAAAAGGAAGGGGGGTTCTCCATCTTTTGGCATCTCGGGTTTTCTCTTGTATTAGCATTCTGGAGCAATCTTCTTGTATTCTTCTAGTTCTGAAATAAAGTAGCGTTGCAATTTTGTTACATGTTATTCTGTTATTCCGTTGTGTTTTAGATCTAGTATTTTCTTTTCTCCTCCTCCCCTCTCTTGAGAAATCAAACAAGGTACGAAGAGGCAGCCATCTTCATTGTCTCTAATCGGGGATCAGTAGTCGTAAGACTCGAAGATGGCTAGATCACTTCCTCCCTCCGTCTCTCTTTGTTCCTTCTCCATGAGTGAGTAGTTTTTGATTGAGGCAAGGGGAATAATCCCTTAGCCATGGCTTTATCGACTTTTCCTTAAAAAATAATTCTAGATGTTTTTTGGGTTTGATAACTAATTGTTCTATCAAAGTAATTAATTGATTTGATCAAAAGTTAACCTGGATGGATATGATCATGGAAGTTCAGATTTAGAACAACAAACCCAATCGCATAGAAGTTTTGAAACGACTGTGGATCTTCTTTTTTTAGAATTTTGTACTAAGAAGCATGAGCACCAGGACCAATGGGTTCATGTGGAGTCCATCTGATGTATGTACAAATTGTTGTTATTTTGATATCTAATTTGGTTAATTTCTTTTTCATTTGTGCTTAATTGAATATCTTTTTAATACATATTTTACCAAATTAGTAAAAATTGCTTGTGCATCATTCATTAATTTTTTACATGTATTTTACATGCATTTTACATGTTTTAATTATTATAATAATAATTTGATTTGATGCATTGATTATTTTATTACAGATAATTATTATATATTGGGGCAAAGTCGATACCATCGACTTGCAACTCGATGGTACCGGCATGGAATCAGAGAACAAATATTTTTTCTCTAGATTGAAAAGGAAAAGGACATTTTACTGTGAAGGAGTCGATACCATCAACTTCCAACTCGATACCATCGACTCAGACACTGTGGACCAAATTTTAATGTGTTAAATCTAACACATATTGTATTAAAAATTACATTTTAGGTTTCCTCTTGACCTAAACATGTACGACGGCTATAAAAGACACCATTAGAACCGCAATTGGGAGATCTATCAGTGGGGGATGATATCAAAAGAGAACAGAGAGAGAAAAGTAGAGGAACCCTACACAGAAGACCTCAGAGGCGTTTTGGCGGTAGAAATGACGGTAAATTCTCTCCATCTTCTCCAGATCCACTCTTTAACCCATTCTCCAATTTACTGTATCTTGAAATTCATATTTTACATCTTTTTGACATACTGTGATACCATGTCGTCTATTTTCGGTTAAAATTCATAATTCCTTAGGACCCGGGAGTAGCCCGGGTAATCATTGTATGATACTTTTTACATAGTTTATCATAATTTGTCTCTCAAATCTGTGGTATGATGTCGTTTTCTCGATTATATCATTATGATTGATCACCCTAATGATAATCTAATACCTTTAATTACTTTGAAAGAAGAATTAACAGTTGAAAAGAGACGATAATCACATTAACTAATAAATCCTTTGAACAAGGTGATGTACAGTTAATGGTGGAAACCCAGAGTATGATCTTCATGCGCCTAATTTAGGGTATAGGTTACTACTACCGTGGAACCGACCTAGATTTAGGTAGTGAATTGTATCGCGAAAGCGAGCAATTCTGACTACAGGCCACTACCCAGAATCAGAGATGAATTAGGATAATTGTGTAGGAATTAGTACAAAGAGAACCTTCGGTGAAACCACAATCCTAAGGATTGCATTTTTAATTGATTAAACCAACCATTTAATTGATTATTTTAGTTTCTTTTTTAATCTACTCTTGTTTTCGTCTTAGCTAATCAATCCTAATTAGTAATAGTCTTTAACCTCACAACTCCCCGTGTTCGATAACTCGGGACTCATAATCCCATATTACTTCGACACGTACACTTGCATATTACACGCACGTTATACACGTGTCATGTTTTTGGCGCCGTTGCCGCGGAGTTGGCATGGTTAACACTATAAAAAGTTAGGATCAACCACTCTAGGCCATTGTAGTTATTTTCCTTTTTTATATTTTTTTTATTCTTCCCATTTTTCATTACATAAAACTTTATTGTTAGTTTAGGCATTGTACATAATCATCTAAATATTTCTCTATAATTAGTCTTCTTTCATTAAAAAAAAGTAAAAAAAAGTACATGCCCCCTATTTGTTCTGAGTGTGGAAATGCACATGTAGGTTATAAATGTCTGAGTCCACCTTCATTATATCATGAGAAAATCTCAAAGGAAATTCATCGTGAGCATATTAGGATTATGGTTCAATATGTTTTAAATCGCAAAGGTCCTATTTCTAATGGAGGATGGGGTAGAATAGAGAAAATGGAAGAAGTTGAGATTGAGGATAAGGAATTAGAGAGTGAGGATAACATAATGGAAGAAGCTTTAGAATCACCTCTATCATGTCCTTCCATTGAGCCAACACCCACACCCTTGACTCCTAGGATTGATTTTGAATATGATTGGGGATCTGATGAGGAAAATGAGAAGAATGATGGAAATAATGTGGATGAAAATTTTGATACATGTGTTGGGGATATGAGTGAAGGAGAGGAGGATCCAGAAGGTGCTTTATTTGATAGTGATCTTAGAGAGGAGGAAGAGAGTGAGGAAGAGGATATTGAGAGTGAAAAGGTGGAGGAATTTCCCATTACTCATCATATAATTCCTTCACCACAAGACCCATCTCTTCGTTTCCTTATTGAGGATCCTATATGGGATATATATCCAGATGATAATTTTGAAAGTTTTTGTGAGGATATTAAATGTGGGGGAATTGAATTATTAGAAGAGGATGCACACAATTCACCTTTGATATAACCCCTCCATTATGTGTAGATAGGAGTGATCCATTGGGGATGGTCATAGAAATTAAGGATCAATCATCATTATACCTTTCACCTCATGGCTATCTATTTTTGCATGTGCTCCCAGATCAAGACTTGATTGTGAGTCGTATTCATGTTCATGTTCATTGCAATGATAATTTACTGTTGAAATGGAACATCAACCGTACATGTTGGTCTTCTGACTATTATTTATTTTTTCTCACTATTGCAAGGAACCAAAAGTTTAGAAGGAAGAGGTAGATAGAGCTTTACCCTCCTCCACGACCACCTAATTATTGTTGATTGACATGTGTCCATCCTAGGATGTTAAATAAGGAAGCTTGTGGGAGGCAACCCACCAATTAGGTTTATTTCGTTAAACTTTCAATTCAACTTTTACATTCCTATTTGTAGATTGTGATATCTAGTTTTGATGCAAGTAAAAAAGCTGCCTTGATATGTGCATTCAGTGTGCAGGGACGCATTAATTCAGTACCATCGACTTCACTGTCGATATTACTGAGTCCTCATCAGTGACATCTCACAAGCTGAGCAAGCATTGACACTTCATCGAGCTCGAGTGCTTATTGGAGGGCATGTCTTCATGTGGATCCCACCCACCCGTCTTTTGCCTAGATCTGAGCTCACATATCGGTACAATCGTTCCATTTGTCTTCCTTTACTTTTGGCATTGCGAACAATGTCATATTCAAGCTTAGGGGGAGGAATGGAACGATGCTTCTATCTTTACCTCTTGCATCTTTTCTTTATATCATACATCTACATGTTTTTGTTTCAAAAAAATTAGATTTTTCATTTTGTTTTTAGAGTCCACTTCTATCTAGTGTACTTGTGGACAAAAATATAAAATTTTGGTTAGGATTAGCTGTTTGTTGATGATGTGGTATCAATTATGAAAATTCTAAATAAAAATTTGAATGTGCTTTTATACTTTGCTCATTAAGCTAAAGTTGCTATGTTTAATAGTACATAACTGGAGGAATTGTTTGGATTAGTCAGCTTGAAGACATACTGATTGAATGAAAAACCTAACTTAACCATATGGCTTGTGTTATGACGATGATGTTTGAGTCCAAACCAACCAAACAGTAACGTGATCTTTAATGTGAATTTTAGAAATAAACTCTAAGGTTACCCTATTACACAAGTTGATAGAAGAGGGACATATCATGGTTGGGAAATACATTGTCTCTTAGTCATGTGATCTCATCCACCTTCCATTCATCTTCATTCACCGCCATAGGATGATCAAGTTTAATCCAAATTATTTTCCTTTTGTTTGCATTACATGGCATGATAGGAAGCATATAGTTAGTTCATTTTATTATGCATTAGAAAAGGAAAAAAATCATATCATCTTTTGAACATTTGTAGTTTGCATAACAAAATCGCATATAGTTTCATTTGCATTGCATATTTCATAAGGTGTTACGGATTTGTTATCTTCTACCATCTTCTGTCATGAAAGAGTGTAAAAAATAAAAAGTTGTATCTCCTTATTCCGTCTCCAAATAAATAAATAAAAACAAAGCATGAACTGTTCATCTTGCTAAAAATAGGGTAAGGAAAAAAAAAAGAGTTATTGAAAAAGAAAAAGAAAAAAATAGGAGAAAAGGAGGAAAAGGATTTTAAGTTCAATGTCATATTCTCTCTAAGAAACAAATGAGGGGATTGTGGATCTTTTTATAAGCACATTTCCACCTATATTCATCATTAGGATGAGACATTCATTGCATGCATCATCCCACCAAAATAAAAAAATAGTCATTAGAAGTCAAACATTCACATTTTATCCATCATATAGGTGCATCATATTTTTTTTATATCTTGTATAAATGATTTGGATTATTCTTCTGATTCTTGATTTCATATCCACCCATTTTTTTTTCACCCATTGCTCTACATGGTAGGCCACCATCATAATTAATCTCCCGATCCATGTTTATTTGGGGATCTGCTTCCAAGTAGTTTATTTAGGTAGATCAGAGCAATGTAGATAGGGAGATCACATCATGCATCAAGCATGTGTCCTACTGGCCATGATATTAACTGCTTCATATTGATAGTGTTTTTCATTAATCTTGCTGTGGAAATCTATTATGAACATGATTAATCGCTTTAGAGTAGTTACTTGTTCAGTGGTTGGCAAGGATCGGTTTGGGACCGACTGGTGGAGGGCGGTTAGAAAAAGTAATTCATAGGTACCTGTCTTCTTGCTGACTTTTTTTAAAACAAATCCAAGAGTAGTGTTGCCCAAGGATGAGCAATATTCAATCTTAGGGGTGTGATGTATGCACAACTTGTTGTTATTTTGATATCTAATTTGGTTATTTTCTTTGTCATTTGTGCTTAATTACCAGGACCAATGGGTTCATGTGGAGTCCATCTTTAGTGGATTTTATTAATTCACTTGCCTTCATCGAATCCGTCATTTTCAAAGGATTAGTTTGTTTTTTCCTAGGCTAAGGTGGTCAAAACCCCTAAAGCCTCGATTCTCATTTCTTGATCTAATCACCGCTTGCTTTTTCTTTTTCTATAGTCCTTTCATTCATAATAGTTTTTCTTGTGCTGACAACAATCTTAATTTTCCTTGTGACTGGGAAAATTTACATTCTTGTTAAGTGTATTCCATACTTGCATTTCTTTCCTTAGTATTAATCATCAACCCCCAAAACTTGACTTTTACTTTATGTTCCAAATCTAAAAAAATACCAAAAACAAATAACAAGTTCTTCAAAACAATTGGGATAAAAAGAAACAATCTTAAAAAGTTGTCCTGTGGGATCGACCCTTTCTATACTAGCCTTAATTGGAAAAATTGAAAAAGGATTAAACTCTAGGATAATTATCTTAGTGATTGTAAGTGTTAAGAGACACATTAATAATTCCTATGATGGTCTTGTAAGCCGTCTAGTAATGCATCATCTATCTTTAATTCCCAATCTTTCCTTGAGCTAGACACTATCTTCTCTAGAATACATTTTAGCTGTCAGTTGGAGACTTCTACTTGTCCAAAAGTTTGTGGATGGTAGGGTGTAGATACTTTATGTGTGACTCCATAATTAGAAAGAAGGTTATTAAATTGCTTCTCAACAAAATGCATGCCATCATCAGAGATTACAACTCTAGGAACACCAAAGCGAGGGAAGATGATTTTCTAAAATAGCTTGACTATTGATTTTGCATTCGGTGCTTGGGTTGGGATGGCCTCAACCCAATTAGAGATGTACTCAACAATGACTAGAATATATTGATAACCAAAAGAAGATGGGAATAGTCGCATGTAATCAACTTCCCATACGTCGAATACCCCAATCTCCAAGATAGAGTTAAGAGGTATATCATCACGTCTAGAAATTCCTTCGGTTCTTTGACATTTGTCACAAGCTTTGATGAATAGATTGACATCTTTAAACAATGTTGGCCAATAGAAACCGGCATGTAGGATCTTTGTTGTAGTCTTCTCTCCACCAAAGTGACCTCTGTAAGGAGAGGCATGCCATTCATAAATAATGGTAGAAATATCTACTTCAGCGACACACCTTCGAATAAGTCCATCACTCCCATGTTTGAACAACAAGGGGTCATCCCAATAGTAAAACTTTACGTCATGGAAGAACTTCTTCTTTTGCTGGTATGTCAAACCCAGTGGCAACTGTCCTGTAGTAAGGAAATTTGCAACGTCTGCAAACCATGGCACTTGGGTGGATGATAGTGCATAAATCTTCTCGATAGGCAAATGATCCTCAACAGGCAAACAATCTCCAACATCTGTAGTCAATCTAGAAAGGTGATCGGCAACATTGTTCCCCATCCCTTTCTTAGCCCATATTTCAAGATCAAACTCGTACATAAGTAATATCCAACGGATGAGACAAGGCTTTGCATCCTTTTTGTTGAGAAAATACTTAATGGTAGCATGATCTGTGTATACAATCACCTCAGATCCCACCAAATATTGTTGAAATTTGTCGAAGGCATAAACTATAGAAAGCATTTCCTTTTATGTGGTTGTTGAATTTATTTGTGCTTCATCTAGGGCCTTGCTTGCATAGTATATGGCATGAAGCTTCTTATCTTTCATTTGTCCTAGAACTGCCCCCAATGCATAGTCACTTGTGTCACACATCAGTTCAAATGGAGTGTTCCAGTCTGGTGGTTGAATGATTGGTGTAGAAATAAGAGCTTCCTTTAGCTTGGTGAAGGCGGTATAGCAGTCATCACTGAATATGAATTCAACATCTTTGGTGCGTAAGGAACATAATGGCTTTGTGATTTTGGAGAAATCTTTAATAAATCTTCCATAGAAACATGCATGACCAAGGAAACTACATATGTCTTTGACTGAAGAAGGAGTATACATCTTTTCAATAGCTTCCACCTTGTCCATGTCAACCTCAATACCTTTTTTTTTATAAAGGACGGAGGGCCCTATGATTGGGACCCCCCGTCGTCTATAAAACTAGGCTGCATCAGCCAAAGCTGGGTTCACAAGGTATGAAGGAAATGACTGGAAAAAGGAAAACCTATCTACTTGTCCCCTTCGTTCCATGGTGGAAACTTCATGGGCAAGTTTGTTACATGAGCGACTAACGTAAGAAAAACTACAAAAAGAGAAATGGTAGTTCAGATTCCTAATGTCATCAACAAGGATTCACACGTAGTCTCTCTGTGTATAAGAGTCGCTGCATGCTTGTACAACTTTAAGGGAGTCCGTCTCCATCTCCACCTATCCGACGCCGTGTCTACTCACCCACTGGAGTGTTGTCCTCATGGTTGTTGCTTCTGCCGTTGTTATCCCTATGCCGCTGCAAATTTTCTCTCCCACTATTCCGATAAGCACCCCCTCACTGTCCCGCATCACCATCCCAATAGCCGTCACTCCATCCTCACCACATGCAGCATCCACATTGATCTTCAGTCATCCCTGTGCTGCCTTGACCCACCTTGGTATCACTTCTCTGTCTCGTCGAGCTTTGTTATGAGTCCTTGGGTGCTGCTGTCTTCCACCCTGCTTGACCCATGTCAGTGCCGAACGAAAGAGGTACCTGCTGTGCACTGCTCCATCTTGGAAGATTCGCATGTTGCGCTCCCTCCAAATAGCCCACATGGCTGCAACGATCGCCTCTTTGTCAGTCCTACCAAAAGCCGCCCCCATGGTGCTGATGATGTCTTTGTCCTTATAGTCTTCCACCCACTCTTGGGTCCCTTGCTCCAAGTGTTCCCAAACCTCTGTAGCATTGGGGCAACAGAAAAGCATGTGTGGAATAGACTCCTTTTCTGACATGCACAACTGACACATACCATCATCAATGCAATGTCGGTCGAACAACCTTCCCTTTGTTGCTAGACACCCCGTGCACACTCGCCAAATGAAGTGTGCAGCTTTGGGGGTCCACCCACCTTTCTAGGTATGCTGCCATAACATGTCACCTTGTTGCATTACTTGCTTCCTGGCTTCCTTTTTCCCTAACATGCCAAGCCAATATGCTGATCACACTGTGAATATTCCTTTCTTTGCCGGCCACCATGACCATACATCATCTTGTTCACAAAGGCTAAGTGGGA
Source organism: Alisma plantago-aquatica (assembly GCA_963693085.1). Classification (NCBI taxonomy): domain Eukaryota; kingdom Viridiplantae; phylum Streptophyta; class Magnoliopsida; order Alismatales; family Alismataceae; genus Alisma; species Alisma plantago-aquatica. The sequence continues at coordinate 55,024,617 of OY856410.1, forward strand.
TAGTTCTTATCCTCTCTATGTAGGTCGATGGGAAACAATCAACCATCTTTGCAATGTCCCATGTTAAGCCATCCGGTGTCATGAGATCATGTACCTTCAAATAAGGTGTGTCATCCGATTTCTTGAAACATGCAAGAGTGTCCTCCTCTCCCAGCAGCCATGTATCCTCCCAGATGTCGATGTCTTTCCCACTTCCTATCCTCCACTCCATCCCTTCCTTCAGAAGCGCCTTTTCTCCCCATAAACTCCTCCATGTATAGCTGGGATTATAGCCTCTACTTGCCTCCCAAATGGATGTTCTAGGAAAATATCTAGCCTTCAGCACCTTATCCACAAGGGAGTGTGGATGCACTCCTAACCTCCATAATTGGTTGGCTAGAAGGGCTTGGTTAAAGACGTGGAAATTCCTAAAACCGAGCCCTCCCAACCTTTTTGGTTTGCACATATTTTCCCAACGTGTCCAAGCTATTTTCCTTTCATTTCCTTTTGCACCCCACCAAAACCTTGATATGATGCTTTGAATTTCATCAAGCGTGCCCACTGGGATTTGGAAGATGCTCATCACATATGTCGAAATAGCATGTGCCACTGCCTTAATAAGGACCTCCTTGCCGAGTTTGGATAGCAATTTTTCAGACCATCCTTGGAGTTTTTTCCAAATCCATTCCTTTATGAAGCTGAAAATCTATTTCTTTGATCTACCTATCACCGTTGGAAGGCCTAGGTACTTGGCGTGTCATTCTACCTCCTTTACTTGCAGCAGTCCCTTCAAAGCATTCCGTTTTGTGGCCGACATCCCCTTGCTGAAAACTACCTCCGTCTTAGATAAATTAACTTGTTGTCCGCATGCCTGTTCATATTGGCTGATAATTTCAGTTATCTCCAAGCACTCCGATGAGGTTGCTCTTGCAAACAGGATGTTTTCGTCTGCAAAGAAAAGGTGAGATATGTGTGGCGCCCCTCTACACGGAGTGATACCGTGTATAAGGTTGTCACATGCAGCAATACTTAACATGGTAGAGAAAGCTTCGACACATATTATAAAAAGGTAGGGAGAGAGAGGGTCACCCTAGCGAAGTCCCCACGAAGGTTTTGTTCTCCTGGTCCGGTCCCCGTTGATGGCAAACACATGTTGGACAGATAAGACACAGTCTTGAATCTTCCCCCTCCATACCACCCCAAATCCCATTCTCTCCATCACATAGTTTAGAAAACTCCATTCTACCCTATCATAAGCTTTGAACATGTCCAACTTCAGAGCAAGGTTGCCTTTCTTTTTTCCTTTATCCCTCTTCATAGCATGGAAAAGTTCATAAGCAATGAGAGCATTATCAGTGATCATGCGCCCCGGAATAAAAGCAGTTTGATTCTCCATTACGATGTTGTTCATGAGTGGCTTTAATCTATTTGTCATTAATTTACATGCGAGCTTATACATCACATTGTAAAGGTTGATCGGGCGAAACTCCCCTACTTTTTTGGGCTTGTCGATTTTTGTGATCAACACTACCAGAGTATCGTTTACCTCTTCCAAGCTCCTTTCCCCTTTCCACCACCCCTTAATGTAGCTAGCCACATCTTGGCCCACAATGTTCCAATATTTTTGGTAGAACATCGCCTTCATTCCATCCAGACTCGGCACCTTATTAGGGTGCATCTGTCTGAGGGCTGCCCATATTTCCTCATTTGTGATATATCTTTCTAAATCTTCTTTCTGTTCCTTTCTGACCATCCACCTAATGCCTCTTGCTGCTTATTCAAAACTCGTGGGATTACTCGTGTGGAAAAGTTGGGAAAAAAAATTGGTGATGATAGTTGAAATATCTACTTCATTTGTTCTAAAATTTCCTTGATCGTCCTCGAGACCCTCAATCCAGTTTCTTCTTTTCCTGTTAGACGCCTTTTGATGAAAATAGGCAGTATTACGATCCCCTTCCTTGAGTTCTTTGACCTATGCCCTTGCTTCCCAATACTCCTCATCCTTCTACAACCAATATTGGAGGTCTTTAGATGTCTCCTCTTCCCTTTGTAGTTTTACTTGGTCTGGAGGTTGAGCCTGATTTTTTTTCAGCTCGCCTTCAAGCTCCTGAATCTTTTTTCTTTGATTCCCAAATTTCTTTATAGCCCACATGTTAAGTTGGTCTTTGCAATTGTTAATGTTTGTCTTTAAATCTCCACCCCCTATCCATGCTTTCCCAATAATTTTTGCACAATCCTCCTCACTTGTCCACATGGGCTCAAAAGCAAAGTACCTTCCTCTTGTTCTTCCTTTTCTTCTTCTATTTTCAGCCGTCAAGATGATAGGGGCATGATCTGACTCATAAATGGGTAAGTGGATAACCTTACAGTAGCTAAAGAGATCTCACCAACTGGGCTCCGCAAGATATCTATCAAGCCTTTCTTGCACAAGGGTTCGGTCAGACAACCCTCTTCTCCAAGTGTACTTGTTTCCTTCAAAGCCGAGGTCCACCAGCTCGCAGTCGCTGATGATGTCCCAAAAATTCTGTATAAGCTTTTCCTCTTTGGGTGGGCCACCTTTCTTTTCAGTATTAGATACCATCTCATTGAAATCACCAAAGAAGAGAATCAGCTCATCGGCCTCTGCCTTTAGGCTCCTCATCAAGGCCCATGTCTTTAATTTGCTATGTTGATCCGCCCATCCGTATAAACTAATGGCACGCCATCTAGACCCTGTAGTGTTGTCTTTAACAAGACTAGTGACATGCCTATTTGAGTAGTTGAGAACCTCCACATCTGCATCTTTCCACCAGAAATCGATACCCCCTGCCCGGCCCGTGCTAGAGATGCACAAGCCATCTTTGAACCCACAACTTTTTTTAACATCTTCCAGATTCTTTCATGAAATCATAGTTTCCATAACAAAAACTATATTTGGACGCTCTCTCCAACACCACGATCGGAGAGTTGTACACATGTCAGGGTCGCCCAATCCCTGACAGTTCCATCTGAAGAGTTTCATTGTCCTTCGCGGGATTGGGCACTGCCAATCTCCGCTACTTGGGTCTCACCAACCCTTGTTGAGGTAGTTTCTCCTGCCATAGCTTGCCTTGCCTTCTTTTCACCAGCCCCTGCTATTGGTAGTTCATCAAGCTCCATGTCGTACCATTCCGATTTCCTGTCCCTTTTCCCTGCCCTTTTTTCCCACACCACCTCCTCCTCTAGGATGCCTAGATGGGCACCTCTACTCATCTTATACACCCAAGGTTGATCTTTCTTCTTTGTTCGAGTTGGATGTGCCCCTTGCTTCGACTTTAAACCATCTACCTTCCTTCTTTGAGCTCTTGTGATTGTACGGGGTTCTCCCCTCTCTTTATGTGTGTTGCTTCCCTTCACTTATTGTTGCTGCCAAGATGTTTTCTCCGACAGGGATATGTCTTCTTTACGGCGTTGTTCTTCATTGCAACGTTGCATCATTACCATCCCTATAGAGCCCCCATCTAGATCTTCCTCCTCTTCTGTCGGTGCTTGCTCTTCTATTCTGACCTGCCCATAAAGCTCGTCCTCTTCCCCCTTACGTCGTTCCTCTTGTTGCTCTCTAACAAGATTTTCCACCACCATGTCCCCCGAGATTGACTTCCTCACATCATGCAAATCCTGCCCCTTGTCCCCCATCAGGTCCCCCGTCTCCAAAACGCTCGGTGCCACATTCCCTTCTCCCCTCTCTAACCTTTTCTCTTACTTCATAGCCCCTGGCATCTCCCCGACAGAGCGTCCCGCCTAATGCCGCGTTGTGTTGCATTGTGTTGCACCCTCCTCCCCACCCAGCGCCGTCCCAGACACTGCTTTGCATCCTCCTCCCCACCCAGTGTCGTCCCCACCCCTCATCACATTCCCGACGTAGCACCCACCATGATGATGCCTAACTTCCTCCGTTTGCCCCCTATCCACTGACTCCTTCCCGACGAAATGGATTACAACAACGCCCCCACCCATCCCCATTCGACCTTCGTCGACCTCAGGCCCGTCGCCATGCTCCACGCCCCTCCTCACACTCCCGTTGTTGTGCCCAAGGATACGGCGGGTAGCGCTGACACCCTCACCCGCCATCACACTCCCCCCCTCGTCATCCACCCCTAACTCACTTGCCGTGTTGCTCGCTGTATCCCCAACGTTACGCCAAGGCGAACGTCGTGATGCACCCACAGTCCCACTTTTGTTATGATCTTCCTGCTGCCTCTCCACCGAATCACTACGTTCAAGGCTTCCCTGTTGGGATGACGCCCCCTGCGTCTCGACCTTAAACGTCAGTTTGCGCCTCGTCGTTCCCAACTTTCCATCAGTGTCATGGTCTGGCCATTGCTGCTTCCACGGTGACGCCCGCAGCCAGTTCCCCCACCACTGCACATGGTCTTCCTCGACGCCGGTGCCCTGGAAATCCTTTTCAATGCGTCCCAGCATCCCACACTCAAAACAAAAATTGGATAGGTGCTCGTATTTCACTTCAATATCCACAATGTTTCCCCCTTTCACCCTAATCTTCAGCACCCATTTCAAGGGTTTGGTAACGTCCAGCAAAATCCTGACGTGGGTGGACGCATCCCATCCCGAGTCGTCTGTGTCTACTTTTATCATGTCTCCCACATGTCCAGCGATTTCAAGTATCGTGTCTTCTCCTCTATAACCCAGTGGGAGGCTGTATAAGAGAATCCAGAAAGGATTCTTATTAATAGCAACCTGCCCCAGTTGTTCCTCCTTGCAAATGTCTTTAATCATCTATAAACGCCCGTCCAAGTTCCATGGCACCCCTTCAATGACGTGTTGCCTATCACACCAATGGGTGAATTGAATTACAAATATTTCTCATTCCAGTTGTTTGAACTCCATATTCTCTTTGAGGCTCCAAGCCTGCGATAGCGTGTGTTCCATGGCAATGAAGTTGAAAGTGTAGTTTGTTAACATCTTCCCTATCAATGCCAATGCCGTATGATCCTCTTCCTCTCCGCCACTCACTGGCTTAACATCAATAGGTTCCTCTTCCTCATACGACAATCATAGACCTGCATATCTATCTAGTAACTCTGTCGCCATCTTGGGGAGGGGACCAGTAGACAACCAAACTCTTGAACCTGCAAGAGAGAGAGACCCTAGAAGGGTGGGGGCGTCCACTTCTCACAACCCTAATCGCTAGAGCAATGGGAGTGAGGGGAAAAGATGGGTTGATGTCAACCTCAATACCCTTGTTAGACACAACATGACCTAATACTACACCAGATTGTACCATGAAATGGCACTTCTCCCAGTTTAGTACTAGGTTAACCTCTTTATAGTGGGCTAAGAATAATGATAGGTTCCATAAACATTGATCAAATAAATCACCATAAATACTGAAATCATCCATAAAAATTTCCATTATGTTTTCAATGAAATCATAAAAAAAGCCATCATGCATCGTTGAAGCGTCGCAAGAGCATTGCAAAGGCCAAAGGGCATACGACGATACGTATAAGTTCCATACATGCAAGTGAAAGTGGTTTTCTCTTGGTCGGGAGGTATGAATCTGGAAAACCCAGAATACCCATCCAAGTAACAGAAATAAGAGTGTTTTGCAAGGCATTCAAGCATTAAGTTGATTAACGGAAATGTAAAATGGTCCTTTTGGGTCGCTTTGTTTAAACTTCAGTAGTCAATACACATATGCAAACCCATGACAATATGTGTTTGATTCAACTCATCATTGCCTCCCTTGATGACTGTTGCACCCCCCCTTCTTGGGTACCATGTGGATGGAACTAGCCCAAGGGCTATCACTTATAGGATAGATGATACCGACATCAACCAACTTAAATATTTCCTTTTTAACCACCTCAAGCATATTTTGATTTAAGCGTCTAGGTAATTCAATGGTGGGTTTAGCATCATCCTCCATATTTATTTGGTTCATACATATAGAGGGATGAATGCAGTTCAAATCATCGATAGAGTAACCAATAATGTCTTTATACAAATGCAATTTGGCAAGAAATTTACTTTCTTGTTCTTTGGTTAACTCATTATTGATTATTATAGGAGAAGTAGAGTTGGAATCAAGAAATGCATACCTTAGCCCTGGTGGAAGGGCTTTAAGTTTTACCTTTCTCCCAGTTGTATTGTCTTTGGCTTTGTCATCAACAATTGGAGTGTCTTCTTCAGTAGCATCTGAGTGGGCAATAGAAAATACCCCAAAATTTTTAGATCCATTATTAATACCTTCATCATCATCATAGTAGTTCAGTATCAAATTGGCAACATCATGATCTTCTTGTACAATAGAATCAACAGAGTCCATAAAACAAATTTCTTCTACGCGAGAGGGTTCTTTCATAACATCATATACAGAAAATTACATGGCTTCAACACCAACTCGGAGTGTGAGTTTGCCTTCGCGAACATCAACTAGGCATCCAACATTTCTCAGAAAGGGCCTCCCAAAAATAACAGGGTTGGAAGGAACTTCTAATATATCTAGCACTACAAAATCACAAGGAATATAAAGTTTACCAATTTGCACTAGCACATCTTCCATGATACGTTTGGGGTATTTGATGGAATGATCGGCCAGTTCAATGGCCATCTTTGTAGGATTTAGATCTCCAAGATCTAGCTCTTGCCACAGGGTAGATGGGATGAGATTGATACTAGCTCCAAGGTCTACAAGACCTTTATGAAAAGTGGTATTGCTGATCTTGCATGGTAGAGTGAAGGCTCCCAAGTCATCCAGCTTCTCAGGAAGTCAATTTTGAATGATAGAACTGATTCTTTCAGAAAGAATCATGGTCTCCACTTGGTCCACCTTCCTCCTTTTGGTGAGGATGTATTTAAGAAACTTAGCATATGATGACATTTTTGCAATAACCTCAACTAGTGGAAGATTGATATGGAGTTTTTTTAGAATGTACATAAACTTCCTAAACTTTGAGTCCTCCTTCGTGTTTACAAACCTCTACGGAAATGGTTCATTAACTTTAACAAAAGATGGTATCTCAACTGTAACTTTACCTTTGTCACTGATAGGGGTGTCAAGCTTCTCTTCATCAACTATCTCTGCACTCTTCTCCTTGGGTGGAGAAGGTCTGTGGATTTTAGCTCCACTTCTCAAGGTGATGGCATTTGCTTGTTGTCTTCGATTTACCTCTGATTGGCTTGGACGAGAATCGGATTGGGTGTTCTTTTGCAGCGACAAGGCTTGTTGGGCAATCTGATTTCCCAACATCCTTGTGTGAGTGGAAATGCCATCCACTTTGGCGGAGAGTTGGGCAATCACATCCTTCAAGAGCTTGTCATTGCCCATTAACTCTTCATTCTGCTGCATCTGCGTGGAGATAAATTTCTCCATCATGGCCTCCAAGGAAGAACTTTGGGGTTGTTGTTGCTGTTGGTAACCCATGTTTTTGTTGAAGCCCAGTGGATTCCCATTGTTTTGCCGGTTGAAGTTTTGTTGTTGTTGTGGTTTCTATTGTCCATGTTGGAAATTCCGAGTGTTTCTTATGTTCCGGTAGGAGAAATTAGGATGATCTCTCCATCCCGGATCGTAGGTGTTAGAATAGGGATTGTACCGCTTATTCCCCTACATCCCAACGACATTGGCTTGTTCTAGGCTCCTTTCATTCATATTAGGACCAAAGCATGAAGAAGAAGTATGTCCAAAATTCCCATAAGCTTCAAATATCACTTCAGCTGATTTGATTTGCAATGTAGTCATCTTCTCGAACTTTTATGTAATAATATCCAAGTTTAGCAACAATTAAGTCAACGACATCAACAATATGCTTCCCTACTAGTTTCTCACCTGAAGAACTAGTTGTAGAAGATGATTGTTCTCTTCTATCTGATCACCAGTGGCAATGGTTGAGGGCTATGTCTTCAATGATGTCATAAGACTCTCTGTAAGACTTAGTCATCAATGCTCCATTAGCTGCAACATCCAGTGTCAACCGGGTGTTATCGAACAGACCATCATATACTGTTTGAAGTAGTATCCAGTTGGTCAATCCATGGTGAGGACAAAGATGTTGAAGGTCTTTAAACCACTCCCATGTATCATGCAGAGTTTCTCCATCATTTTGAGAGAAGTTGGTGAGTTGATTCCTTAGCTGGGATGTCTTGGTCGGCGGGAAATACTTTGCAAGGAAAGAATTTAGAAGTTGGTCCCAGCTCTTGATAGACCTCTTTGGAAGAGACAAAAGCCACGCCTTGGCTCTATATCTTAGGGTGAAAGGAAATAACATTAGTCTCACTCCTTCGACAAATAAACCGTTGATTTGGAAAGTATTCATATACTCCAAGGTATATGGAAATTTGAAAATGGAAATGAAGATCTAGTCTCAAATACTAGTTAGCACGTTACTCTAATAAGATTAATCATAGCTCCCTGGCAACGGCGCCAAAAACTTGTTAGTTTATTACACTAACAAGTTTCAATCTTAAGAAAGATCTTTTACTCAACTAACCAATTTCTGCAAGTATAGGGAAGTAGTCATAGTCGAGGTCAAACACAAGGAGCTTAAGCAATTAACTAAATGTAGCAGTGCTAAGGTTCAACAATATAGACCATTTTAAAAGTGGAATTGGTTGATTAAACTAGAAAATTTTAGAATTAAGCAAACAATAAATTGTTTACTAAAAGAGATTAAAATTCAAAATTAGAAGTATCTTAGACTTAGGATTTCATCCACACATCATAGCATAGAATAGGAGCACAAAATTTAAACATACTAAGCACTTGTTTTAAAGGAGATTTGTATGTTGCACTTCACCTCTCAGTGCAAGTACAACGATCCTAACTCAATTCAACATTTCCATGTATGAATTTTGTTTTAGATCACAAACCTACTCCTCAACTCCATAATATCCACTCTCATGGTAAAGAAGGAATTTCCAAGAGAATACCTCCTTACTCTCCTACCTATCTTCTCTAATCAAGCAAAAGAGCATAAAACATACACATAAGGTGGTCAGCCATACATGCAGAAAAGAAGAAGTTGGTACTCACAAGGTGGAAAAATAAGCAACATAGCATTTAGTACGAAATTGTCATGTTCCATACATGCTATGACTTGGGAGATACTCTCCCATGTCTAAAAAAAGGAAACTACTCATCCATAATAGTGTACAATAGAAAATGCACAGAAATTTCAAAGTACAACATGATTTAGAGAAGGAAAAGCTAAGAAAACCCCAGGTGTAACCCAAGAGGAGTAGAATTTCAGCTTTAGCATGAAATCACACTCCAACAGCTGCTCCAAACCGGACAAACCTCTCTCCCAAGCTTTGTGGAGTGGAGAAGCTTTGTTCCACCTTGGAGAAGAAAATTGGAGAAGAAAAAAGAAGAATGGGGTTCTTTAGCAAGAGATCACCTTCTTCCACCTCTAAAATTGTCCTCCTGGCTGTAGTCTTGCTCTAGGATGAAAGAGTATCGAATAATGACCCCAGATAACTACTCCATAGAGTGTTTTCATCTTTTAAAATGAAAGGAGTCATATTTGAAAATTGTTGAACCTGACAGGCACACAGTGTGTCTTTCTCTGGACACAACATGTCATGTCTCTAGTAGTTGTTTCTGAGTGTGAAGCACACGGTGTGTGTGATTTAATACATGCCATGTACATTATCAAAAAGGTTTGACTCAGTTCTAAATTCCCAGGTACACGTCGTGTCTTTTGTGGACACACTGTGTAATTTTCTTCAGAGTCTGAAGTAATAGGCCGTCTGGAAATGCACACGTCGTGTCTTAAATAAGACACGTTATGTGCATTGCTGCTTTAGTAGAATTAAATTTTTGAATGTCTGCAAGGCATGGAGAAGTCTCAATAATGATGAATTTGAGTTTGCCTATCTCCAATTTGATCCTTTTGATGTAAATATGCAATACATATCATGTGATAAATAAAATAACAAAAAGGTGTCAAGAGTAATATGAATAGAGGCTAAATGAGAACAAAATGAACTGAATTTGTGTGTGAAAACATTTGAAATGTTTATGTGGAAACCACACAACATTCTCTTTGTGTTTTCAAACCATCTATCCAATGTACTCACAAAAGGTGGGATACTTCCTATATCCCCAAGCATCATAGAAATGTTTCAACTCATATCACCTTTATCCTTAGTATTTGGCATGTGTCCTGCCCTATCTCTCACACCCATAATGAGAGGAAATAAGCATTTGGATGTAGTCCAAATACAAAGTTCATCTCATTCTAGGAGTAGAGAAGGTGCATCACACATCACCATTACACTTCCAGTCTAAGTCGAAACATACTTCTCATGACTCCACACCATGAACAACTCGAAACATCCATGGAAAAGTTGTTTCCAAACACTTTTGGGTCTTATCATCGCTCTTATGTTCAATCCTTAGTCATATATGCAAGGTCTCTTGGGTGTCGGTACTTTTGGGGTGATCCTTCCCTTATGCATCTAGGAAGTGCCTCTCAAATTTACCCCTTAGGCACCATGAACTCATGAAGGTGGCCAACCTCCTAACCCATTGTCCTCGCTTAAAGGTGGTTGTTACCTCTCGACCCTATGGTCTTGTGCATTTAGGGAATAGACAACTTCTACTCCCATCGGTCTTATTCGTACTTGAACTTAGTGTTGACTTAGGATTCTACTATAGCTCATGGTTTCTGTATTGATACTCAAGCACATCTCATTCTTGAATCCTCACCCAAATCTCCATCCTCTCTCTGGGCATTCATGGTTAACTTTGCATCCCTCATAGGAATCATGGTGACGTACCTAAATTGGTATGGCCCCATACAAGCTACCTCCATGGCAACATATCATCATGCCCCCTGAGAGGTGGTCACACATGGGTTTATAGATTCATGATCATAATACGTGCTCTTACACTTAGGTCATCAAGCTCTTATAAGTGACCTCTTCTGGTTACCTCAAACCTAATAAAAAGTTGGTGCTCACCCTAACATGAAGGGTCCCTCCCCAGGATGGGAGAAAACTTGATAACAACAAAGGTGACAAAACGTTCTTCCCTCTAAGGTTTACATCATCATGTATATGCTTAGCTCCTAACATGATAGTTATGCATGTATCTATCAAGAATACAACCTACTAAACCATGCTAAGTTCCTTGGTATGTCATATGTATTCATCATTCCTCAAGGTTGGATCAATATTACATATACATATGTCACCAATTTGTGTGAGTAGTTCATCAAACATATATCTCAGTTCGAGTGGGGTTGACCGGGTGCAGTTGTTTCCATATCTAGTTGACGATCGAGCTCCTTTCCAAGACGCTCAGTTGATGGACCAACGTATCACGGAACCACCCATACAAAGGCATTGCCATCACCAAGCACATTGATTGAGACACATCAACAAAAGTGGGTTTTGAACTCGACCTCTCATCATCATCGATGGATATGCCTCTCTTTCTCTCCATGAGGTCTTTCTCTACTGTAGTTGGTATCAACTTCTGGATATGTTATAGCTTATACTGGTGCTTATGGACAATGAGCTAGATTGACTGAAAGGAGAGGGAGGAAGACTGATAGGTTGAGGGAGTAGGTAGGCTCAACTGATCTTATTCTATAGTCATCTATCATGCTTTCGGTAACTAGTCTGGATGTCGATAATCATCCTCACTTTGCAAGAAGATGGAGGTGCTTTAGTAATTTAGCTAACCCAATCACTCTAATTCTACCTTAGCTCCCCTTTTAAGGATCACTGCCTCATGCAAGTAGTAGATGAGGCAGAAAGCTATGGTGAAACTCCTTCTTCACTCTTAGAAATGGTGAAGAGATCATAGGAAAGGAAGGTTCAACCCGGTCATGTAAGAAAGTCAACCAATTCATTTAGGGACCGCAGACAAACCCAAGAGGTTAGATTTATAATTGTTGTCCTGTTATTCCTTTCCTGAAAGCTCAGTCAGTTGGGGGAAGCATAAAGAAGTTCCCTATTCCTATTGGGAAGCCTAGACTTATTACAAAGAGATTTTACAAATTAGATGGGAAGCCTTTCGATAATGAAAAGAAAAAGCGTGTGAGCAAGTTGGAGAGGCCCCCTTTTTATGAGGTGTAGAGGAATTTAGTTTGAGGGACAAAGTATCTCGACCGTAATGGAGAGGGAATCATAGGCGATGTCAATCATCAATGATTCAAAAAGCAATTCATCGACCACGAGCAAGTTAGGTTTAGAATGATTGACGTATTCATATCTTCTGTCACGAATTTCCCTTCAGATGGATTCTTTTATCATCTTATCTGAACGATAACACCAGATGCCTTACTCCGGCCCAGAATGAGCCTTAGATAGTTCTTCTTCTTGGCATAAAACAGGTGGGGGCTCTCTATTTGCTTTCAATGTCAGCTTCGGGAAGGGTTTGTCCATTTGATTCAAAAGGTTCTACTAAATGACTGGCGTACTGCTAGTTTGAGTAGTCAAAAAGAATGTCGTTCGCCCCTTCACATATGAGGAATCATAGTTGGATGGGAGGTCTAGCAATAAAAAAGCATGTGTCTTGTCTGATTCCAGTTCATGAAATATTGGATAGCCACTCAACATCCTATGCTCTTTGCTTGATGGAAACGACCCTGGCTCACAAACAAGGTAGGGTCGACGTCAATTGAGGTCCCTAAACACATCTTTTCATTTAGGAAAACATCCCTCAGACAAAGTCAGCATCTTTGTCTCAGTGCATGAGGAATGAATGAAAAGAAAAATATGGAAATTGGAGAGTCAAGCGAAGGAGTGGAGTTGAAAGAAATAATGTTGATTGGATAGTGAGGAAACAATGTATTCATTAACATTCGATTCAACTGTCTTTGTGAACATGAAGAGAGGGTCATTTGACGCGCCTCACATCAGAAAGCAAGCTGATTGGACCAGAAGACTCTTATAAAGAAAGTGATGTAGACTGGTTTCCTTACTTGCTTTCTACTAGCCTTACTACGCCCAAGCTTGATGGAATCTTTCCAAGTACAGATAGATAGAAAGTGCAGACAGAGACAGGGGAAGACATACTCTAAAAAAGATTGAGGGATTACGACTACTTCCGAAACTAGCACTGGAATGAACCATCCGAGACTAGTATACTAGGCAATGTGATGAAGTCAAATCCTTCTATTACCAGATTTCAATTAGATTAATGTGAGCTCGTATGAGAGTAGAAGGCACTACTGACCTCTTCCCCCGAGATAAACAACTCTCACAAAGAACCTTCCTTCTATCCCTTACGTCAAGACTCTTCCTTGACGTGAGTTGCTTATTCTGTGGGTGAACAAAGGTTGGAGCTTTCTTCTTCTTAGAAAGAGTCTTTCATGCATGAAAAGTGGACAAGGAATTAATGGCATTTGCTAGAGCAGTAAAGAGAAGGGACACGGGAAAATTGTAGGAATAGCTCCTAGAAAATCAGCAGTTGGGGCACCTGTTGAAGATAGATTTTCCCACGACTAGAAACGGGGAGAAGGAATAATAGGATGTTCTTACTTCTTTTGAGATAGATGTTATAGAGCCCTTTATTAGAGAATCTTTAAGGATAAGGACCAGCCCGGCTCAGGTTTAGGGAATCAGATGAGGAATCACCAATAGACGTACCTAACAACACAATCTAACACCAACAAAAGCCCACTAGTTCAATCAGATTGTGAGTTCTGACCATGAGAAATCCGCTCCTTTTTTAATAAAGAAGGGGAAGTTCAAGAAGAAGCTACTATTGAATTGTTCATGCCTAGATAAATGGAACTAAAGAAAAAGTGACATGAGATAGTTAATATGGAATCAAATGCAAGTTGTAGCGAATTGGACAGATTGACTATGAATCTTTCTCTAAACTAGCAATTCCACATTGCCCTTTCATGTAGTACCCGCCCTCCTACTTTCAGACCTTCAAGCTAGTATTTAATCGAGTAGGATTGATTATGGGTGAGAAACTACTGGAGCTTATGAAAGATAGGGTGTTGGACCGAAACCTACTATCCCCACTGGCTTTTCTTCCTTCTCCCTTTGTTAGTTACTTTACAGATGTCATACCTCTTTAGTCTATTTCTCCTAGGCCTATGGGTTCTAGAGTCGAGTCCTATTAACTGTCTTTTTCTTGGGGGAACTCCCTTAATCCCAAAGGTGACAGAACTCTCTTCCCTTCCGAAAAGAGCTGAAGTAGCCATGTTTGCAGCACTTATGCCTGCAACGGAAAGCACATTTCCGTGTATGACATCTCATTCAAAGCCAACCCTTTCTTGATAGTGAGGGAATCCTAATTACATCATTTCACCAAGAAGTCCTTCCTGCTGAAAGGGGGAAGCATCTAATTCCATGACTCCTTCCTTATTGAATGGAGTTGCCTATTATTAACATTTTTTGAAATCAGTCCTTTTCTAACAAATCTACCAAGGAAAGATTCCACACATTGGATTTTGTAACATACTACCCTCGGGTTACTTTCCTTAATCCCAAAAGTTCATGTGCTTCCTTCTAGCCTACCACTGCTTCATGCCTACGAAAAAGTTTTCAAAGCAAATCTTCTCACCAGATAAGAACTAAACCTTCCAAGTGCATCCAGTAGGAATTCAACCTATGAATTTTCCCCTTTCTTAGGTTGGGAACTTTAACCATAAATCCATGGATGCAAAGAGACTCAGTGAGTGAACTAGGTTTGACCTTGTCTATATTTCTTCCATTATAAGAGATTCAAGAACAGATGGAATAGGAAGACGTGTTTCCAGAACAAAGATTCTCTAGATTGAAAAGAAGTATCATGCTCGACTCAAGCCAACTAGGATCAGAAGAGATGAATAGAAGGGACATTTCCATCTCCAATCTTGGATACCGTCAATCAAAAAAGTGGAGGACCATGAACCAATATAAGGGGTGAACCGAGTGCTTGTGCGCCCATATAAGGGAAGAATGGAAAAAGTGAATCAACTCACTGTTGGATGGTGAAAGAAAGAGTTCAAGTGCATCGCACTATTGCAAAAACAATTGATCCTCTGGACTAGACACATATGGGATGTAGGAAAGGAATAGTGAACAGCCATGTCACTTGGAACTGTGTCTGGGAAGATCACTTGACTTTTGTAAGAAAAATGAGATGTCGACTAAAGACAAGAGAGGGTGGGATTCTCTTCTATTCTATTCTATTCTATTGGGTGGGCCCTTCAAGTAGCCTTTGGACCTCTATTATTATACTTTGTGGAGTGTCTCCAAGATTAGTCAAGGCCTTTCTCTAAAAAGGAAGATTGAGCAAGGCCTCCAGTCCAGATCTAGAAATAAGGAAAGAAAGTTTTCCTCCCCTCCGTCGCCAGTCATATAGCCATTTTTTGGGGGAATCAATATGTCAAAAACTTGATCTGGAAAACCCAACTTTGGCACATGAGGTGGCAGGTTTGGCTAGGTAACATAATAGAAATGTATAGGACTGCATATCCTATAATGATGGTTTGACCCCATCCTTGAACTCAGGGAGTGGCGAATAGCCCTCCTTGAAAGATTTTGTCAATCAATTTGTCCAATAGACAAATCCTGATACGCGACATCCAAGTCCAAATAAGGATGGTTTTTTCTGCTTGGCAATTTCTTCTTTAGCTTGCCATGCATTGCTTTGCTTGCTCCACTTTTTTTGGTTCTCTAATATGATGCTTCTCCTCATTTTTGCAAACTTGAAAAGAAAAATCTCCTCTATATGATGTCGATTTTTCCACACTTCTATTTAAACTCCCACCACTTGCTGGTTGGGAGCTATATGAGCGATAACGTCCACATATGGCTCCATGAGAAGGTGGATGGAAATGGCCTTGTTGTACCTCACTCTCATCTTTAATGGGATCTACTTTTTTTTAGGTGAGTATGGCAATGTGATCATAATGAGGTATGGGGCTTTGCATCTGACATTCGTTTCCCTTTGTGGGAACCAGCGTCCCGACCCTTTTGTGCAATAAACCCCTCCCGGCCGAAGACTTGTAATACGTGGTACTACAAAGCTTTTGGAGAAGGGTAGATGGGGGGTGTAAGAACAACAATGAACCGTGACGAGCCGTCATATGACCCATCCCCCGATGAGGGGGGAGATCCTCGATAGTCCCTTTGACTCTTCCATGGACTTATACATGTACCAAATGCTCATATGGGAAAGTGAACTTCAGGGGCGCATAGGAATCATTTCCTTCTCATCTACTCGGGGGCGGGGGGGTGCAGACACACCTGCGCAGATGACAAGTGATGGTTACAAGAATGGTGGGGAAGTGAACAATACCCAACGACATTCATGGATGAATGTAGACTCATCAGGTAGGGATAATCATTCCGATACTGGGAGAGGTGGCGACACCAGCCTGACCTAAGGTAAGTCACCCTGAGTCACTGAGAGGACTGTTGTTTTTGTTCTTCTCAGAGGTGGCAACGTTGACCCTGACAACTATAAGGAACATGAGGTCTTTTGATGGTGAAAGACCAATGGGGGAAGGGGGTGAAGGGCTATTCTCCTTTTTTGTCATTTCCAAAGCCTCTATTATCTGTCAATCTATAGACTTTGTCAAAGCAATCAAAGAAAGCATCATGGTAGGGGAAGCAGGTGGGTCACCCGTGAGTGTTTGCGTATGTCACCACCGTGTAATCAGAGAAGAAAATGACAAGGAAGGAAATCGTTTTCTATTTTCACAGTTTAATTTAGATTGTAATGATTGCTAGGTCCCCGAAAAGAATGTTGTCAAATTTGAGACCTCTCACAGTAGTTCTACTCATAGAAAAGATCATGAAGGGGCCGATCTGAATAGTAGTTGAGTTCATTTATGATTCTGAGTTTCCATACACATTGCCCTTCTGCTCGGGTCGAGGCAGCCACCTGGCCCTAAGAAAGATCAAAGAAGTGTGGGGAAGCTCTCGCTAGTTTTTGGAATTCAAGGTTAGGAAGTGTTTTCACACCATTCACCGACATCAATTCATCCCAATCTTTAAGGAAGAGATCGATGATCCCAAGTTCTTTGACCTCATTCATCATGTGTTTTCTGCATGACCACTAGTAGGAGTAGAGAAGGGCCCTAATTCTATCCAACATAGTGTACTACTATGGGCTCTATCAGGAAACATATACCTAAGCAAGCTTGATAAGGAGATAGGGAGGATCTGACAGAAACATAAAATTCCTCTTGTTCATAGAATCATGTTAGTTCTCTCTAAAAAGAGTATTGATGACCAAGAAAAGTCTAGCGAAGAAGCAAGCTTCAACGCTGATGAATCCTCTAGATTCATCTGCACAGTCGCCAATTCTAAGGATTTTATTCCTCATATTGAGTGATTTACCCTCTCTTTGGTTCACCTTGAGTATTTCATTAATTCCTTGCAAATATTTCCTAAATAGTTCTAATTACTAGTTTATTCGATGATATTATCTCTTACACATTCTCCTTTCCCTCTGCAGATCACTCGCAACCATCCGATCGAGATCCAACAGTTCGGTTTCATCCATTCGGTCCCGAATGCATTCGGTCTTGACCTCATTTAGTTTTGACCACCATTCGGTCTTGACTCCATTCGGTCTCGATCCATTCAGTTTCATCCTTTCGGTCCTGAATCCATTCGGTTTTTACCACCATTCGGTTCTCTCTCCCGGTCTCGAAACCGTGAGCATCTAATACCGTCAGATCACGAATTAACGGCCCATCTTCATCCAGCCATTCGGTCTTGCCTCCACAACTCCTCTCACGGTCTCTAGACCACGTGAGCCCTCACGGTCTCAAGACCGCGAGAGGCCTCACGATCCCAAAGACCGTGAGAACCCTCACGGTCTCAAGACCGCGAGAACCCTCACGGTCTCAAGACCGCGAGAGGCCTCACGATCCCAAAGACCGAGAGAAGGTAAGACCACGAGGGCTGAAGTGAGCATTGAGACCGCGAAGGCATCGAGACCGCGAGGGCTGAAGTGAGCATCGAGACCGCGAAGGCATCGAGACCGTGAAGGCTGAGGTGAGCATTAAGACCACGAGGGCTGAAGTAAGTATCAAGACCGCGAAGAGTGCATGCATGCACACTGAGAAAGCGTGACTGAGAGAACAGAAACCGAATGGAAGAGAGTAAAATGTAAACCGTTTGGATAAGATATTTTCGGTCTGGAATCACACAAAAAAATGTGAGAGCCAGTCCAGTGCCTATAAATAGGACCCCAAGGGTCCCCATTAGAAAATCCCATCTCACTACGGCCCAAGGCTGCCGGACTGGGACCAGTGCCGGAACGCCGCCAGATTGCCTGAGCACCGTTTCCGACCAAACTGCACCCACAGCCTTAGAATCCCATCCTGAGTCCAGATCCGGTGAGCAGCCAGTCTGGGCTCAGATCTAGTTGGATGTTCCATCACGATCTCACCATTTCTCACACCATAGCTCCACCTCATCCTACTCTTGCTATTCCGGAGGTTGACCCGAAGATCGAGGCGGAGAAACGGACGACATCGACCACGAAGGAGCAGTCCCGGAGACTGTGACGATCTACACCGGGCTGTCACAGATCTACTCTTCTGCTCCGACGATGCTTTCTTTCTCTCTCTTCTCTTTCTTTGTTGCTCCCTCTATGAGGATCGAGTAGTTCCATCCACTGGGGTGCGGGGACTAGCCCTGTTGCCCGTGTTTTGTATCTTGTACTAAAAAGATGTTATCATTCTGTTTCAATACTAAATTGTTTCATACATGCTTGAATGTTGGCCGCGTTCTTGTATGCATCTATTGTCTTTCGTTGTGGTTTGTCTACGACCGCTCTTGAGACTCGAATACCGATTTAGTTTTGGTTTCTGGTGTGTGTATCCACCGCGCACCCGTTTCGGTATCTAGGAATGCTTTTCTAAGGACTGGAGTAAACTCACCTCCATCGTTGTACTTTTGTACTATGAAATGGAATCAGTTGACGTACAAAAGTGCGACCTTGACAGGTCGAGGAACACACTCTGAGGAGAGAGTGGTGCAAAGTACTTGACCATTCGTTCGAGAATGGCTGACGTTGCAACACTCTCACGTTTCTCGTAGCTATATCCTCGAAAGAGGGATAGTCTATAAGGATACTAATCGATTTGGTAATTATCGCTCGCTTGTTAGTTTTCCGATGCACGTTTCACGAGGTTGAGTAAGATTTTCTCTTCGGAGACTACATATCTTCATTGACACGTAGATATGTACCGGATGAGAGTTTCTCAACCCGTGAAGGATGTGTGCATTACTCTTGTCCTCTAAGACATCGGTATTGTACAACATCCAGGTATCTTGCTTACAAGTCTTGCTATGATTGGTACAAGTGCAATCCATGTGTAGTGGTGGCGAATACCCGCATCACCCCATTGATCCATCATCATTTGCTATCTTAGATTTTAATCATTAAACTAGTTTTTATTCTTGCCTTTACTTTTACATGTTTAGGTTAAATAACTCAAATCAAACTTATGGTCTTTGATGATTAACTTAGATTGATACGAAACAAGAAAAAGACACTCAGATTCTTAACGTTGTCCTTTGGGTTCGATCCTAAATCTGTACTATGATAAGGCTTCCACACTCTTGTGGGGTTGGAGCATTTATCTAGCACCAGTTGTAGGTAAACCTAGTGAGGACATCAACTCTCTAGGGTTTTTGGTGCATATTAGGACTTCCATTGGAAGAATAATCTTTTGGTGTAAGTTCTAGCTCCATCAAACGATCCCCAAGACAATAGAGTCATCATTGTGGGAAGGGACGAGTTCCCCCAAAAGAGCAAAGCAACAATTCATTCCCTTGTTTCATCCTAGCACACCCCCTCTTCCCCCCCTCAGCCGTGGGGACTAGAAAAGGCCTTTCATTCCCCCCCCCCCTGCACCACCACCTTCCTAAACAAGTCGATGATTTCTCATTCATGTACATTGATAAGATCTTTCCATTTAGCAGCACCCAGCCTTCCTCATAGAAGCCGCCTTCCCGATAAAAAATGGAGAAGGCTTTTTGGAGAAGAATTTGGCCATGAGAGACCTTCTGTAGTATTGCAAAACAAGGGGCCTACATATAGAGCTGGGTGGGGCTGTGATGCCCTTCTGAAGGTCAGAGAGAGGAATGGGAATGGCTCGAGTGAAAGAGAGAGGTGCAAAAGTCACTCGACCTTCAGGGAGAGGTATTATAAATGACTCAACTGAAAGGAGAGGAATGCCCCCCCTCCAAAATAACCCATTACTGGAGAAGGATTTATTGTGTGCGATATGTCGATGACTCACTACTGGGAATCATGGGTGTCGTTGAGCTTCTCATAGAAATACAAAAATGTATCACCCACTTCAATCAATTCGGCCTTCACCTTTTAGGAAACCCACAGGATCAAGAACCATATGTTCACGGAGTATGATACAATTCCTCGGTATGGTCATTTTAGAAGTCTGTCCTTAGACGACTCCCATCCTCTTTATACGGGAGATGGAGAAGCATCTATGGGTAAAGCACCAGGTACATCTAATAGCTTGCCACCTGTGATCCACCATCCATTCCAATTGGGGGGACCAGGGTGAGGCTATCCTAATCAAAGAGATGACACATGGGATGAGCAGAACACGGATATATGAAAATGCAGTTCCACTTTCAGAGACTCTTGGAACACCTGGAGTCAGAACCAAGTTTTCATCTCCTGGGTGATTTCCAAGAACATCCGGCAAGGATCAAGGGGGATTGAGTTCTTACAATAGGGATCAGGTCAGAGCAATGTGTCAGTTCAACAGGCAGTCTCTAGATGGGATTTCTAATTCTATAAATATCAATATCAACGTCGTTGTACTCCCGTGGGTCAAAAAGTAGCGGGGGAAGGAGGGGGATACTGGGCGGGATCTTTCGGTAGTGAATTTCCCATACAGATAGAGACATCGTTGAAAAAGATAATACAAAGGCTTCGGGATCGAGGTTTCATTAGCCAAAATAGACCCTAGACAATTCACGTGGCCTACTTGACAAACGTCAGCAACAGAGACATCATAAATTGGTTTGCAGGCATCACTATTTGTCTTCTATCTTACTACATGTGTTGTGACAACCTTTACCAAGTCTGAACAATTGTCAACCACCAGATCTACTGGCATGCCCTCGTCATCCTAGCCCATAAGAACAAATCCTTGAAGTAGAATATTATCCAAAAGTACTCCACAGAGTCACATATTTTCAATCACGAAGGTGGTCAGACCCTTGTAGAGTTCCCAAACAACATAGAGCTTGGGAGGACCCAGTCGAAAATCCGAACAAGGATTGAGCACTTGCAACTTCAGATCTTTTCGACACAACCGGGGGAAAAAATGGACGCGGATCAGTATGCAACAAAACTAGTACAAGAGTTGCTTTGCTCTTCCATTCCATAAGGTGCGATACGGTTCTAGTGAGGGATGAAGTAGCTCGACGGTAAGGGAGAGGGATGGAAATGGCTTGAGCGTCAGCGAGAGGAATTTTTGGTATGCCACTCTACAAGCAAAGCGAGAACGAGATGAATAACCCCCTTTGGAGATAGCCCAAATATTCCCAGATCCCTTGGCCCAGAAGAGGAAGGTCCTGCCTTTGCCCTGGTCCCTATGAGAATGAACCCAGGAGGTGATAAGGAAAGACAGTATGGCAGATCCTTCTCTCCTCAGGATCCTCCTGGATTTCAATGAGTGGGGGATCGGAGTTGGTATTGGAGCTAGCCGACTTGCATGCTTTTATTACCCCCAACTCCCCTATTGACCACCAATTATGTCCCTTGGTGTTTGGATGAATCAATAATGCCTCAAATGGATAAATTCACATATTTCACACAATTCTTCTAGTTATGTCTGGTATTCTTCTTATGTGGATATTGTCTCCAATTCACGGTTGGAGGGTCAGAGTAAATAGGGGGAGGGGTTATCATGCACAAGACCAAAGAAAATCTAAGAAACAATGATTCTCTCTTCGAAAACAACCCATCTATTCCACATGTAACCATCATTTGAAAGATTATCCAACCCCAAGCAATCCTAGTTATTGGTGGGGTTTCAATTAGTTAGTAGGTATTTGTTTAATCATTCAGATAGTGACTGGAATTTTTTTAGCTATGCATTACACACCTCATGTGGATCAAGCTTTCAACAACATCGAACATAATATGCGAGATGTTTCAGGGGGTTGGTTGCTCTGTTATATGCATGCTAATGGGGCAAATATGATTCTCATTGTGTTTTACCTTCATAATTTTTAGTGGTCTATATTATGCGAGTTATAGCAGTCCTAGGGAAGTTGTTTGGTGTCTCAGAGTTTTCATATTCCTCTTAATGATTGTGACATCTTTTATAGGATACGTACCACCTTGGGGTCAGATGAGCTTTTGGGGAGCTATAGTTAGCTGGCGCCATACATGTAGTAGGAGATACTATAGTGACTTTGCTTTGGGGTGGTTTATCTGTGGATAATGCCACCTTAAATCATTTTTTTAGTCTCCATTATTTACTCCCCTTTATTTTAGTGGGCTCCAGTCTTCTTCATCTGGCCTCATTGCATCAATATGGCCCAAATAATCCCTTGGGTGTACATTCTGAGATGGATCAAATTGCTTTTTACCCTTATTTTTATGTAAAGGATCTAGTAGGTTGGGTATCCTTATCCATCTTTTTTTCCATTTGGATTTTTATGCTCCAATGTTTTGGGGAATCCCTACAATTATATACCTACTAATCTGATGTCCACCCCGCCTCATATTTTGGGTTTTCTCCTGATTTCACAATCAGGAGAAAACCCAAAATATGAGGCGGGGTGGACATCGGATTAGTAGGTATATAATTGAGGGGATGTGCTAAAACATTTGATCATAGAGAACATATCCTCTCCGATACACCTTGAATATAATCAAGCACTTGAAAGTAATGAGAAGTATATACTTTGAAAAGCGTAGGCAAGTATACCCTAAAGATTGTCAAGGCAATACAACAAGTTCAAGTTGAATCTAATATCCTAGTATGGATAAAAGAGAAACTTGTACTACTTACACTACTACAGAAACAACATTCAATGTCGCTTTTCTGGGCATCGGTTATTTAAACAAACCTACGCCTATAACATTCCATGTCGGTTATTTAGTAAGTGCGACGTCTATATTCGAAGACCAGCCAGACACGGGCATCGCTTTGTATTCAGCGTTTGCTAGGTAAAACAATTTGACGCCTAAAATCGCCCGCGAAATCCAATTTTCGAGCGAAAAAAAAGTGTCACATACATCGTCGGTTTTTTAACTACTAACCGAAGCCTATATAAGATGAAAATTTGCGTGAAAAGTGTCACATACAGTGTCGGTTATTCTTTGATAACCGACGCTGATAATGGTTCCCGCCAAATAATTTAGGGCAAATATTGTCCAATTAGACGTCGGTTTTTACGATCAACCGACACTTAAGATGTTTAGGTGTCAATTTTTTTAGACAACTGATGCCTTTTACAAACTTAATAGACCCGCGATCACCCGACTCTTCCCCTTTCTTCTATTTCATTGCAAGAATTCTCCTGCTCTTGCCGCTACTGCTGCTGGTTGCCCGACTCAACCCCCACCCGCCGCTGCTGCTTCTTGCGCACCGCCACCACTCCCCTGCTCCTTCTACGCCGCTGATGTCTCCGGTCCTTAGTCGTCACGTTGGTCTCCGGTCCCTATGCCTGCCTGCCCTGTGGCTGGTGGTTCTGGAGCTCACCGGTATTCCTTGCTCGCCGCCGCCCACCACCGCCATTCTCCTCACCGCCGACCTACTCGACCTACTCGACATCACCTTGCCTCGACCTCACCTTGACCTTCTCGATCTGCTCGCTTGCCCAGGTACCTGCCGACCTACCCAGACAGCACCCAGGCACGCCTAGGTGGCCCAAGAATTCACCTAGGGTCCCAAACCCAGGCGCCCAGCCTAGTTAGGCCTCTAGGATGCTTGGGCTGTGCCAAGGCACAATGTTGTTGGGTGTATTTTTTTAAAAATTAAGTTATTTATTGATTTGTGTTTATTTATGTACTGATTTGTATTTATTTATGTACTGTTTCAGGAATTAATTGATCATCTACTGCTGCCCGCCGTCTCCCTACTCATCGCCTGCTCATCTGCCTACTTGCCTGCCTACTCGCCTACCCTCTGTCTCACCCTCTCTCCCTGCTGACGCCCGACTGGGCTCAAACAAAGGTAAACCCTGTTTTATTACACTGCTTGATCTTTAATCACATAGATTTAATCAACATTGCTACTTGTATGATCCTAGTGATTAAAAGCACTCTTTCTTGGCCCCCTCAATAACTAATGTTCCCTTGAGATGAGTGTTAATTGATCTAGCTTGATTACTTTCCTTGTAATGCCATCTTTTATGTGCTATGACCCACTAGTCACCTTTAGAGTATTAAAATGATGCAACTTGTACACTTGTTAAATTTTAATCTATAAATCCTATGAAATGATATCACCCCACAAAATCAGTAGTCACTATTATGTCTTGTACACTCTAGAATCAAGATCTAATACTCTTATGCTATTTTAACACCACGAGACATTTTTTGCTCATTCTAGTGGATTATTATGACCTATGATGACCTAACATGAAACCATGCTCTTAATGATATGATTTTGTTGGCCTAGAAACCCGTCCAAGATTTACTGATTAGGACTAAATCTTGGATAGTCCCCGATTTGGGACTGTTCTTGAACACCTAATCTCACATAGGATGTAAGTGTATAATGTGTATTGGGTTTTCGAGAAAATTTCGGCAACATTTCCCCGTTTGTTCTCTAAGTACATATGTACTTAGCGAACAATAGGGAAATGCTTCCGAAATTTTCTCGAAAACCCAATACACATTATACACTTACTAGTGAGATTAGGTGTTCAAGGATGGGATAGGTGGTACACATTTATTATATATAAGAATGACATCACATGTATTTGTTAACCGTAGACCCTAATCTTGTCCTAATATATACTTGTTTTCTCTTTGATCATAGAATGGATAGATCATGGATGTCCATTCGCAATCCCTGCAACCCAGAGTTTATATCTGGTCTTGATCAATTTATTAGATTTGTCGAGGAACATAGGAAAGAACCTGGAGATAGGTTCTACTGTCCATGTAGGTATTGCGGTAACAACTTGAAAGTCAGCACTGGTGGCGAAATCAAAAGTCATGTCATGTGCAACAGGATTGTACAAGGCTATACAGAATGGCACTGGCATGGTGAGATTTCAAACTTGAAACCAGTGGATGTCGATAGCAGTGCTTGGGTGGAAGAATAAATTGCCTCCGATGACGTAGATGTGAATGAACCAGTTCCAGTAGACATCGTTGATGCGATGCTGGATAGTTGTAGGGTAGAGCACACCGATCCACCTCCTATCTTTAGAAACATTGTGCATGATGCTGAGATACCATTATACACATGTTGTGCTAAGTTTACGAAGCTTAGTGTTGTGTTGAGATTGTATAAGTTGAAAGCTAACAATAGATGGAGTGACAAAAGCTTCACTTCATTGTTGACTTTGTTGAAAGAAATGCTTCCTGAAGGAAACGAGCTGCCAATCTCAATATACCGGGTAAACAAATTTTTGTGACCAATGGTAATGGAGGCTAAGAAGATACACGCATGCCCAAATGATTGTGTATTATTTCAAAAGGACTATGTGGATTTGAAAGATTGTCCAAAATGTGGTGCGTCACGGTATAAATTGACGACTTTGGGGGAGTCCAAAACTGGTTCTCCTGCCAAGGTGATGTGGTATCTACCTATAATATCATAGTTTCAATGCTTGTTTGCAAATCCGAAAGATGTGAAGAATTTGAGGTGGCATGCAGATGTTAAGAAAAATAATGATGGGATCCTACGACATGCGTCTGATTCCCCACAGTGGAAGAAGATTGATCTATTGTACCCCAAATTTGGTGAAGAAGATAGGAATCTAAGACTTGGGCTTTGTACAAATGGGATGAATTCGTACGGGACATTGAGCAGCCAACATAGCACTTGGCCAGTCATGCTTGTTATATACAATCTTCCTCCCTGGCTGTGTATGAAAAATAAGTATGTTATGTTGTCGTTGTTGATATCGGGCCCTAAACAACCCGGAAATGATATCGATGTTTATCTTGAACCTCTGATTGATGACTTAAAGAAACTTTGGGCTGAAGATGTGATGACCTATGATGCTTCAGGAAGAGAGACATTTTTCTTGCACGCTATGTTGTTTTGCACTATTAATGACTTTCCAGCATACGGGAATTTGTCTGGATATAGTGTCAAATGAGCTAAGGTGTGTCCTATATGTGAAGAAAACACTGATTCAATAAGACTAAAACATGGCGGCAAGACTGTATATCTTGGTCATCGAAGGTTTCTTTCAAAATTCCATCTGTACCATAGGAAGCGCAAAGCATTCAATGGATGGAATGATGAACGGAGTGCACCTAAACCTATACCAGGGGAGGTTGTTTATGAAAGAGTAAAAGACATTGTCAATGAATTTGGTAAGAAATCATAATGTAGTATAGCCACATGGAGTGACAATTCTTCATTCAAGAAGAAGTCAATATTTTGGGATCTTCCTTATTGGAGTTCTTTGAAAGTCAGGCATTGTATCGATGTAATGCACGTTGAGAAAAATGTCTATGACATCGTCATTGGTACTATGTTAAATATACCAGGTAAGACTAAAGATGGGATAAAATCTAGACTGGACCTATGTGAAATGGGAATAAGGTCATAATTAACAGAATTACATGAAATGGGTAATAAAAGAACATGGGTAATAAAAGAACATACTTACCTCCTGCTTGTTACACATTGTCTAGAAAGGAGAAGTGGTTGTTACCCTATGTCAGCTTGAGATGTATTTCCCTCCTTCGTTCTTTGATATCATGGTACATCTTGTTGTCCACTTGACTAGGGAAGTGAAAATGTTGGGACCAGTTTTCTTGCATTGGATGTATCCATTTGAACAATGCATGAGCATTTTTAAAGGTGATGTTTAAAACCGTTATCGGCATGAAGGGAGTATTATTGAAGGTTATGTGGCGAGAGAGGTTATGGATTTTTGCAATGACTTTCTGAGTGGTAATAACACTCCTGTTAATGACAAGAATATTGAGGAGGGCAAAGGAATTTTGGGATCACGGGTGAAAGTAATCATCCATGAGCAGTTGGAACAAGGTCACTTGTATATTTTACACAATATGGACAAAGTGAGTGTTTAGATCGAGGAACATACCAATTTCATCAAGAGACAACATCCTCGAGCAAGTTCAATGTGGCTTGCTAGAGAGCATAACAAGACTTTTACTAAGTGGTTTGAAGATAAAGTCTTACATCAACTATCTCAAACACCAAATGATATTACGGAAACTATTAAATGCCTCACCTTTAAACCAAAACTGAATGTTATGCCTTATGAAGGGTTTGACATTAATGGGTTCACATATTACACAAAGTGCCAAGATCATAAGAGTGTCGTCCAAAACAGTGGGGTCACTCTTCAAGCGTCGACTATGTATTTTGCAAGTGCAAAGGATAAGAGTCCATGTGAAGCTAAAATGTCATATTACGGTGTCATTGAAGACATATGGGAGTTTGACTATATGGATTTCAGAATTCCGCTCTTTAAATGTGATTGGGTTGATAACACCAAAGGAGTTATAGTGGATGAATTGGGTTTCACTTTAGTTAACTTTGAAAAGATTGGCGAGAAGGGTGAACCATTCATATTGGCATCACAAGCGAAACAAATATTCTATATCAATGATCCTGCAAATGATAAATGGTCAGTTGTTCTTCATGGTAAAAGACAGTTCATTGAAAATCCTATAGATGAAGAAGAGTACTATGATAAGTATGATGACTCCAGTCCATTCTCAGTTGGGTTGCCAACTCCACAAAATATTGAAGCTAATGATGACTTATATGTGTCCGGAGATCACAATGAAGGATTGTTAATTGATAAAAAATCACAATTTTAGAGGCATGCATGTTTATATTTTTTTATTGAAGCTAAATGTTTGCTTTTTTAATGTCAATCTAGACATTGATCAGTATTTCACTAACTCTACACTAATATATATTTTTTTGTATTCTCTTTGAAAAATAAATATAGGAAGAAGGAAGCCACACAACAATGGAACTACTTGGACCCCAAAGACTGGGAGGAGTTTGTTACCCAAAGAAAAACAGATGAATTCAAGGTATTAAGCGCCACTCCCAATTTAATTAATATATGTTTTTATGTATTCACCTATTCAAGATTAACCTTTAGTGTTGCTAACCAAATCAATGTGCTAACTAACTAGGCTATCAGCAATGCTCAACGAGCAAGCATCCCACACTAAGGTTATATAGATATATAGGCAGCAAGCCATGAAACAGCAAAAGAAGAAACAATGAAGAGAAGCAGGATACATATACAATACATAAAGTGCAACATGCACAAGTGTTTCAGATTCATATAACAACATGACAGACTAACACATATATAGTGCATAACAACAACAACGCCGAATTTACATACAACACTAGCTTAGTACATATATAGTGGGACTAAGGTGACGAGTTAACAGGAGGAAAAACAGATTTCACCACGAGTTAACATTGAAGAAGGTCTACTAACCTACACTAAGCTAAACAAGTTTATCAGTACTAGCCTAAGGCACAAGTACCGTTCGTCGAGACAATGACATTCGTGGAAGCTTAGTGGCCACCAGCTTAGTGGACACTACACGTTCAACTGGCCAGTGGCCACTAAGCTTCCACGACCATCATTGTCCCGACGAACGGTACTTGTGCCTTAGGCTAGTACTGATAAACTTGTTTAGCTCAGTGTTGGTTAGTAGACCTTCTTCAATGTTAACTCGTGGTGAAATCTGTTTGTCCTCCTGTTAACTCATCACCTTAGTCCCACTATATATGTACTAAGCTAGTGTTGTATGTAAGTTCGGCACTGCTGTTGTTATGCACTACATATGTGTTAGTCTATCATGTTGTTATATGAATCTGAAGCACTTGTGCGTGCTGCACTTTATGTATTGTATCTGCATGAGAAGAGGAAACAAGGCACGTTCATCCTGTGGGAATCAAAGCATTCTTTGGGCCATCCCAGCGCAAACCCAGAGCAGGACTTTCACAAGAAGAGGTAACCTATTCTTTTTTAGAATGTTACTGCATCTTAGGCTTCTAATCATCCTATGGCGACCCGCTCTTCTCCTGATGTGGATTTTGAGTTATTAATTTTTAACTTTTTTACCTCTAGCAGTTGGCATTGGGAGTTGCTAGTTATTCTCCCCGAGACATTCACTGTTGTATTTTATGTGAACTGTGCTTAGTTGTATTTTTTAATATTTTGTATGTTTCAATTTTAAGTTGACACGATTTTACCGTGCGTATAATGCAAGTGCACGCGTCAAAGTAGTATAGGCCTTTGTGAGGCCCGAGTCAAACTCAGGGACACTAAATTATCGGTAGACTACTACTAACTACTCGCAATCAGCTAGACCAATAAAAAGGTTATGAGAGTTGATTAAAAAGAAAAAGAAAATAAAAGAAAGCAAAGCAATCGATTAAGTGTTTAGTTTAATCAATTCAAATGGAGATCTTTAGGATTGCGGTTTCACCGTGGGTTTTCATTGTATGAATTTCCATATAGTTGCTCAGGTTCATCTCTCAATCCGGGTAGTGGCCTGTAGTCAGAATTGTCCACTGTCGTGGTACAATTCACTACCTAAGTCTAGGTCAGTTCCACCGTCGTAGTAACCTATACCCTAAACTAGGTGCATTAAAATCGACCTCTGGGTTTCCACCATTAACCGTACATCACCTTGTTCAAGGGATTTGTTAATTAATGTGAATTTCATCTCTTTTCAACTGTTAATTATTCTTTCAAAGTAATTAAAGGAATTAGATTATCATTATGGTGATCAAGCATAATAATGTAATTGAGAATACAAAATCATACCACAAATTTAAGAGACAAATGATGAATTACTATGATAAAAACGTCATACAATGCTTCCCCGGGCTACTCCCGATCCTAAAGATAAAGGGGATTAGCCCCGCATGTTCATCTCAGAGCAAGACATGGTTGAAGAAAGAGGAAACATGGAGAAAAATGTGAATAAGTGATGAAACCCCTGAACAAAGAAGATCCAATCGTTCCTTGGCATAGAATGCACGATCTACAACCTTTCGACGGTGGAAAATGTCTTCTTCGGCTTCCGGAACGGTCGGGGTGTGCTTTTGGGCTCCATTCTTCTCTCCATACCTTCTTGGGACGTGTGCAGTGGCTAATGACGTGATACCCTACTCTTTGCCGCCGTCATTAGGTATAATCACCGAGTTAGGTTGCAAAAATATCACAACCATTGGATTAGAGTCGATCTGAAACAAACTTTAATCTGACGGCGTCGATACCATCGACGCGGGTCGATGGTATTGACACCTCGCGATATCGACAAGCCTTCTTTCTTTTCTGTCGTTGCACCTGATGCTGGCTCGATACCATCGATGCGGGTCGATGGTATCGACTTCCTTTAGCATCAGTTTTATCCTTTTTCCTTCGTTGAAGCTACACGTGTCGATAGTATCGACTTTGGGGTCGATAGTATCGACTGACTGATTGCTGGCAACCTGATGGTAAGTCGCTACCATAGAATTCCCAGTCCATGGTATCGGTGGCTCAACAACTAGCTGATCAGATAACCGTGACCAAGAAGTTGATAGACGATCTTGATCAACCTACACAATTTTTCAACGCCTCTGACCAACATGTAGAACAACCACCAATTTCAACTAAGCACATCCCTAGTCCACATGTTGATTATGATGATGATTATTAAACCATGTGGGATATGCCTTCCGATGATCTTCAAGCGTTAGTGCAGGGTGAGGAGTCATCCTTAGAGTTAATAACTGAACTCAAAGATGATTTCTTCACAACATCACAAGAGAAAGAATCATTTTCTGAGCCAAGGTCTGACTCGGATAATGATTCCTGCACTATGCTCTTAGATGAAAGGTTGAGTAGCCAATATGGGGATTCTCTACAGTCAGGAGATCAATTGGAGATAAACTTCAACACTTACCTACCTTCTGCCCCCATAGACACATATTTAACAGATATTGAGGAGCAATTAACAATGATTGACTCTTTAAATGACAAATATTCTTCTACAATTGTCTTATCGATAGATTCCAATAAAGAAGGGTCTACATTACAAGAACTCTACACTCCTTCACAGTCAGACTTAGATGAATATATGACTAATTCAGATAAGGATATATCTTTTATGCAAGAGACTCAAATGACTCCATTACTGGAACAGGATCCGATTTGTCCTTATGAAGAAATTCTTGATCATTCGGCTGATCCAGAAATAGACTTCGAGGATGGGACTGATCAAGATCTTGATTCAAGGATGGAGCATATTGGTCTCAATATCAAAGAAATAGATTTGTGGGAGGATTCTAGTCCGCAAAACGATACGCCATGGGCTAACCCTTCCCACGAAGAGATGTCACAGGAGCCTCTACTTCATGTTCTCATGATTCCTTTAAATGAACAAGAGCTCGTTCTACCTGTTGAATCCTCCTCTAGTTACTCAAATGAATTAAGAGTGCACAACAAAGAAGAATTTGAACAACGCCTTAATTTTGGAATGAAATATGCTACTCCTATTGACCCCAACATTGATAATGATAACCCTCCGGAGGACACATGGCATCAAAATGACGATCCTCAGAGCAATCCCCCTAATGAACAAATATCACCCTAGCTACAACACCCTACACAAGAAAAGTCGGGTGACGAAATGAAGCCTGAACCAGATCCGCCATGTGATCCGAGACAAGAAGAAGTTCAAGTGTCCGACCCTCTATCAACTGCTCTGGATCATGAAGATGGCATCTTGACTCTAAACTTCGATGGCGAGCCACAAATAGAGAACACAAATAGGCATGACTTTGAATATTCACCTAGTCCTCCAGTTTCAACTACATATATTCCACCTCCCCCGCTGATGGGGGAAGGTCTCTGGATTCTACTGGACAGACAAAGAGGTGAAAGAAATGTACATCCAAGTCATCCAGAAAACCCGTTCGAGTTACCACGACCACCCAGTCAACATGTTGTATGTGCCACTTCCTCGCTCTCAGTTTCGACTATCATGAAACATCTTCGCCAGACCTTCTTTCAATTACGAAGACCGCCTGGTTAACACTGTGCAACTCTTCCCCTCCATCTTGAACCTAGTTTTTGCTTGGTGACGAGCAAACTCATAAGTTCAAGATGGAGGGTGGGTGGTATGTTTCTCATTCCACCCTCTATCTTTAATGCTTTTTCTTTGTCCATTCTAGTTTCTTTTTCATAATTTTTCTGCATTTTTGTTGTCTTCTAAAAATAAAGCCTTTATGTATCTGGCTTTTGCTATTTGAATCTATGGTCATCACCTCTTTTTGTTGCAAATCCATGAGAAACAAATGCTTAAAACTAGCCGATAAATGATTTCATCTTGTATAGCCTATGAACCCTAATGTCATATCCTTAAAATGATGATGAGCTTCAATAAGACTGAGATAGATCAAATGCACCGTGCCTCAAACTAATTAATGGATCTGCTATATGGAATTCTCATTTGAAGTTTTATCTTGTCACTTTTTGAGCAGATTGTGATGGAGAAAAGGAACTCGTCATATGGAATCGCTAAGAAAACTGCATCATGATCTGAACTCTCTTATGCACTTCTTCCTTCATTTTCAAACCCCTCCCCTCACAATCATGCCAAAGCTTTAAGTTTGGTGTGGCACGCCACACTCCTTTCTAGTGAAAATAGGAACATTGCCGAACTCTAAGTTCGGTGTGGTGAACCACACCACTTCCGAACTCTAATGTTTGGTGTGGTAAACCACACCTCTTTTTCCACTACCACTTCTTCCATACCCCTCAATACATAACAGGGGCGTACCACCTTCTCATTTCAATTCAAAGAGTATACAATGATGATTGTGCACATACTGAGGTTGTTGAAAAATCTACCCCGATTCCAAAAAAAAAAGTGGCCTGGCAGCCCAAATATACAGGAATCCAAAAATACCCTTTCTCCTAAGCCAAGTAAGAATGAATAAAAGTCAGAGTGTGAATAAAAACATTAGAGTTGTGCCCTGAATAAGGATAACCGATAAAGGTCTTACCCGGCCGGTACATTAGCTGCCCTCACAAAGGCAGATGTGTTGTGACCGGCAGTGAGTTCTGAAGCATCCAAAAATGACCCTTACATCCTCTCGAAGAGGTAAAATAGCCAAAAGCCTTAAGCCAACCTATGCACACTTCTAAGTTACCTTAAAAAAAATCAGGTGTAAGGCTAAGTCAACCAGAGTTGTGCACAAATTATTCAAAGTATTTCGATGAATCAACCAATAATAAGAATCTTGAGTCGATTAGAGGAGAGACTCTTATCTCTTAATCATACCCCATTCTCTCCTTTTTCAACACCAGTGATGGATCATATGCATATTGCTTGATTCTGTGGGTCTTTTCAAAGTCTCATAAAACTTTTAAACACGACTGATACAATAGATAGTGAGAAGGAAATACTTCAGTAAAGTGAACTTAAAAATGAGGATATCATAAGATGTATTCTATGATCTAAGGAAGCCTTGATGTTGTATCGATCTGAGCCATGAACAAAATTATGATATGACATAAGGATGAGGCAACCACAAGATGAACAATTCCATTGGCGTCTGTTTTAAGTTTTCCGTTCCTCGAGACGAGAAACGCTTAAGTTCGGTGTGGTGATGAATCCTCCAGATTCATCTTCCTCAGTCACCAATTCAAAGGATTTTAGACATTTTTTGCCCTAATTTTTGTTTTGCCTCATTTTTTTCATTTTCGTGAAAATTCTGACATTTGCACGAAGGTGAGGTAATTATGAGACGAACGAGCATCTTGGTGACTATCTTAGGCTTTTTCCTTCCTTAGGACGAGCAATGCTTATGTTCGGTGTGGTGATGAATCCTCCAAATTCATCCTCTCAGTCGCCAATTGTAGGGATTTTGTGCCTCATATCGACTGACCTACCCTTGTTTTGGTTTACTCTAAGTATCTCCTCAGTTTCATGTAAACAATGCTTTACTAGTTCTAATTACCCTAGTTTTTAGCTTATTTGATCTTATCCTCCCTTACTCACTTTCCTTCTTCTCTACAGATCACTCTCAACCATCCAATTGAGATCCATTGTGGGATTTTATTATCAAGGTCTTAACTAGGTTCAAGCATCATATGCAATTCATTCAAAGATCCTACCAACTTTGGTCTTGACCAAATAGTTTCACCAAACGGTTTGTCCTAATGGTCTCAAGACCGTTTGAGTCCATTCGGTTTCAAGACCGCATGAGCCCAAACGGTCCCAAGACCATATGACATCTAAGTGTTTCAAATCGATTCGGTCCTCGAAACCATTTGGACAACAAAACTATTTGGACAACGAAGATCCAAGACCGATTGGATGAAGACCGTTTGGGACACGCAAGCAAAGACCATTCGGTCCCAAGACCGTTTGACCTCAAGAATGAATGATCACTCAAGATCATTTGAGCCCATTCGGTTTGAAGACCGCATGATCCCAAACGGTCCCAAGACCGTATGGCATCTAACAGTTTCAAATCGATTCGGTCCTCAAAACCGATCGGACAACAAAATTGTTTGGACAATGAAGCTCCAAGACCGATTGGATGAAGACTGTTTGGGACACGTAGGCAAAGACCATTCGATTCCAAGACCGTTTGGAGCCATTCGGTCCCAAGACCGTTTGACCTCAAGACCGAATGATCACTCAAGACCGTTTGAAGTTCAGAAGCAAGACCGTTTGGTCATCCAAACAGTCTCCAGACCGTTTGGGGTGTCCAAACAGTTTCCAAATTGATTCATCCGGCCACCATCTAAGACCGTATGGTCACTAATATCTCAAGATCTATCAAGCAGACAGATAGAGCAGAAACGCAAGACCGTTTGGTCATCCAAACGGTCTCCAAACTGTTTGGTCATCCAAACAGTCTCAAAACCGTTTGAAGGCCAAACGGTCTCCAAACTGTTTGGTCATCCAAATGGTCTCAAAACCATTTGAAGGCCAAATGGTCCCCAAACCGTTTGAAGCATTTTCACAGAAAAAACGTGAGCACCCCATCCAAGTGTATAAATAGGACCACAAGGGTCCTAATTTAGGCATTAGAGGGAGGAGGCTGAAAGGCTGCTCCACTGCTACCTCATCTCCACCAAGATCTACCCAGCTCTACTCACATGTTTACAGAGGTGCACACGAAGATCAAGGCAGCAAGAGACAGACTTCATCGACAAAGTAGGAGTAGTCCTGAAGACTGGGGCGATCTACATCGGGTTGTGGCATATCTACTCTTCTGCTCCGACGATGCTTTCTTTCTCTCTCTTCTTTTTCTCTGTTTCTCCCTCCATGAGGAGCAAGTAGTTTCATCCACTAGGGTGCGGGGACTAGCTCCGCTACCCTTGCTTTGTATCTATACTAAGAAGATGTTACCTTTCTGATTCAATACTAAATCATTTCATGCATGCTTGAATGTTGGCCGCATTCTTGTATGCATATATTGTCTTTTGTTGTGGTTTGTCTACGACCGCTCTTAGGACTCGAATAGTGACTTAGAGTTGGTTTCTGGTGTGTGTATCCACCGCGCATCCGTTTTGGTATCTATGAATGCTTTCTAAGGAGTGGAGTAAACTCACCTCCATTGTTGTACTTTCGTACTATGAAATGGAACCAGTTTACGTACGAAAGTGCAACCCTGATGGGTCGAGGAACACACTTTGTGGAGGGAGTGGTGCAAAGTATTTGACCATTTGTTCGGGAATGGCTGACATTGCAACACTCCCACGTTTCTCATAGCTATGTCCTTGAAAGAGGGATAGTCTATAAGGATACTAATCGATTTGGTAATTATCGCTCGCTTGTTAGTTTTCCGATGCACATTTCATGAGGTTGAGTAAGACTCTCTCTTAGGAGACTACATATCTTCATTGACACGTAGATATGTACCATATGAGAGTTACTCAACCCGTGAAGTATGTGTGCAATGCTCCTTGTCTGAGAGGGCATCGACATTGCACAACATCCATGCATCTTGCTTGCAGGTCTTGCTATGATGGTACATGTACAACGCATGTGTAGTGGTGGTGAACACCCACATCACCCCAGTGATCCATCATCATTTGCTAGTCTTAGATTTTAAACCTTAACTAGTTTTTATACTTGCCTTTGCTTTTGCACGTTTTAGGTTAAATAACTCAAATCAAACTCTTGGTCATAGATGATCAACTTAGATCGAGACAAAATGAGATAAAGACACTCATATTCTTAACGTTTTCCTTTGGGTTCGATCCTAAATCTGTACTATGATAAGGCTTCCACACTCTTGTGGGGTTGAAGCTTTTATCTAGCACCACTTCTAGGTAAACCTAGAGGTTACATCAACTCCCTAGGGTTTTTGGTGCATATTAGGACTTCCATCGGAAGAGCAATATTTTAGTGTAAGTTCTAGCTCCATCAACGTCCCATCACAAGGGTGACGGCTAACAACAAAATGTGTCAACCAAGTCCTTGACAAGGTCGTGATGACCTGTCACAAGTTGTGACAGTTAGTGGCATCACAGGTCATGACGACCACCCATAACATATTGGCCTATCATGCCTATTAGACCATTCATATTTAACCTTAGAATGGTGTTACAAGCAAGGAAAAAGAGTAACACAAGGGTAGAAACTAAGAAAAATTCTTTTCTTCAAAACAACACTCAAAACTACCAAGAAGAGATACTAACATACAAGATATAACGAGCCAAAGATAAAGAACAAGATAATAAGTAAGGGGTGATAATAACAAAGAGGGTTTAGAGTTATATAACCCGCTTCATGGATCACCTCCATGAATCAAGCTCTGAGGTCAAGCTCTAAGCTCACGATCTCAAGGTAGAAGAAGATCTCCCAAACTTGGTCACCACAAGACCTCCAAGGAAGAAGATGGAACCAAGGTTAGGAGGGTTCGAAGAAGAAATAAAGAAGATAACCATGATCCATGGACGAGAAGAAGAAAGGAAAGAAAGGGAGCTTAAGGATCATGGCTTACCAAGGTAGAGGATGAAGGAGAAACCACAAGCTTGGGACTTGTCCACCAAGATTCCAAGAGAGACTCTCCTAGCTCCTTTGCTTCTTAAGGTCGTCCATCAAGGAGAGGAAATGAGAATAGACAAAAGGATTCTCTTACATAGAGAGAAAGGGGTATATATACAAGAGGGATGAAAGAGGGAGCAAGAGGAAGGTGTCAACACTTTAAAACCCTAGGTGACACTTGTCCACAAGAAAGAGCCACCTATAACACCATGCAACGAGGTGACACGATCTATGTCTCATCCACTAGGTCACTTATGATGGTCAAGGACGATACACACATATACCCTCTTCACAAACTGATAGGGGTAAACCCTAGGTACCAAAAACTATTAGGATGTCTCTCAAGACAACCACAAACTGATACAAGGCCTCTCTAAGTCTCTCAAGCCCGAGACAACACTTCTAGGTGTAAGGCACACCTCAAACATGTGCCCAAAACATCACCAAGGATGTCACTATACAACCAACATCCAAACAAGGTTCCCATATCTTTCTTTTTCTTCTAGATGATGCCAAGAGAGAGAACGAACACACTAGATGTGGAAAACTTGCACATGAACCCCTATCCTAGGTATATTGCAGTTTGCACCTAACCTCTCCACAAAACACAAGCATCATCCAAACAAGCTCAAATAAGAAACTCCAAGCTTCCAACATGCCCTAATTACATCTTAGATGATTAGAGCAAGGAGCTAAGAAACATACTTAAGAAAAACAAATACGGTTATCCCAAAATGTGGGTCAGGGTCCTTACAATAAGGGCATAGTGTGGTGAACCCTAACACCCCTCTCCTTACCCCACAATAGGATTTGTCCATGTTGCACCAACTACTCTCTTCTATCCTCGTGGGGAAACTCACCGCTACTGTTGCTAATGCTAACAAGCCAAAGGAGTTCAGCCTGATAGACTTCATCAAGATGCAGCCACCTTACATCAAAGGAGAGAGTGATCTGAACATGGTTGACAAGAATGATGATTGGGTTTTGGCCCTGGACCAGACTTTCAAGGGCATGGCGTGCCCTCCTCACTAGAAATTCCAATTTGCAACCTATGTGTTGGATGGACCGGCCCGAGTGTGGTGGAACAAAATAGCCCACACCAGATGCACAACCACCATGACTTAGCACCAGTTTCTCAAGCTCTTTAGGGAGAAGTACATCTACTTGGATTTCTTGAAGAAGAAGTAGGCCAAGTTCTACAGCCTTAAGCATGGGGGCATGAGCATTGCTGACTACATTCAATGGTTCTTGTTGTTGGAACGTTGTACCATAGACCTTGGTGTCGAGAGAAGATCGACCCTATTCTTGAAGGGTCTGAGCTATCAGGTTGGCCGAAACCTTATTCCACAACTTCCACTCACCTTTCAACAAATGGTGGATAAGGACTTGGCGATTGAATCTAACCTTGGATTCCAACCTTTGGATCACAAAAACAACAACAAGAGGAAGAATCATGGTGACAACCACATGAGACGTGCACCCAGTGCTCCCACTACCATCCTCCTTAGAGATGCCCTGCCAACAACACTCCAAATCAAAGAGATGATTGACCAGAACCTACCTGCCATGAGTGTGGCCAAGTTGTACATATTCGACCTTTCTATCCCCAGTTTCAGCAAGGACAGGCTCCAGCTCAACAACTGACACAATAGATTCAACAACCACAATGAAATCTGCCTCCACAGAACAATAATCAAAATTAGCAGAGACCGCCTGTGGAGAGGTAGAATCGAAGGGTGTTTTCTCTAAATACTAAAGAAGCTAGATAGGATAATGAAGTCATTGAAGGTAGATTACATATCAATATGCATCCTATCAAGGCACTTTTCGATTCCGGCTCTTCGAACAACTTCATGTCTTTTTAGCTTTCTTCCATGTTAGAGTTAGAATCTGAATACACATACTATGTATTAGATGTAGAAACACCTAGTGGTAGGATCTACTCCTCTTATCACAAAATCCCTACCTTGGACCTTTGTATATTGGTAAAGATGTTTCCTTTATACTTTATCCTTCTCGACATGTCTACCATTGATGTTATCTTGGGCATGGATTGGTTGAAAAAACATGATGCATCCTTATTTTATTAGGAAAAGAAAGTTAGATTATTGCATCCTTATGGAGAGAGTCTATCTATCAAGAGTAGGAAGTGAGAGGATAGGAAATTCATCATCTCAGCCATCAAAGCCAAAAAACTTGTCTCGCAAGGGTGTAGATCATACTTAGCATCTATTGTTATTGATGCCACACCTATTGCTCTAGATCATATAGATGTGGTGAAGGACTTTCCTGATGTCTTTCTTGAGGAGTTTCCCAGACTTCCACCAACTCACAAGGTGGAATTTTCCATCGAGCTTATGCCCGGGACTTCACCATCTTGAAGCCGTCGTACCAATTGGCCCATGCTCAACTTGCTGAGCTTAAGAAGAAGATTCATGAGCTTCTTGACATGGGTTTTATCCGCCCCAATATCTCACCTTATGGAGCCCCTATCTTGTTTGTGAAGAAGAAGGATAGTTCTCTATTGATGTGCATGGATTGCAACATGCTCAACCAAGTGATGATGAAGAATCGGTATCCCTTGCCTCACATCGATGACATGTTCGATCAGCTTAAGTTAGCCACCATGTTTTCAAACATGGACATGCTAAGTGGCTACTACCAGATGTGTGTGAAGGATGAAGATGTGTTGAAGAGAACATTCAAAACTTCATTTGGACATTATGAGTTACTAGTCATGCCTTTCGATTTGACTATTGCCCCTACAACTTTCATGGACCCGATGAACTGAGTATTCTTCCCTTACTCTGAGACGGAAGAAAAATGTCACGCCCCGATCTCATGATTTCCACTAAATATGAGATTTGGGCATGAATTGAGGATTCAACTTAAAACATAGAGCACCCTTAACTTTTTCTTTTCTTAATCACTTTGAATTAACCTAAAGGAAAAGTTATAATTTGGACAATAGTGAAATTGTCACGGAATCAGAATCCCAGTCCCATGAACCAAACGTATACCAAAGGTGAAATGTAGAAGCGTAAAGCTTAGCACACATGAACAGATAACAAGATAAAAGCACCAACATAATCTCAACAATCAACAAGATATATTAAGCAACATCATTATATTACATGATTTGAATTACATATTCAAGAGTCACTTTGTACAAGTCTGCTCATGTATACTATATCTGGATCTTACAATAAGTACACCTAGCATAGCTCACCAAGCCCTTCATCTTTCTAGCCATCTCTGAACCTAAAAACAACATACAAGAAATGGGTCAACACACGAGGTGTTGAGTATGGGGCCGAAAGATACACATATATATAAGCTTTGCATAATTTTGAAAAGATTTCAAGACTAAATGAACAAGAATAAACATGTTAATTGTTTAACAAATGTAAAACCATATTTTATGTCATTTCACTCCATTATACCAACAATATCAAGTATGTTTAAGGCCTTTGACCATCTTCCTGTCGGAAGGGTCCGTAAGGGTGCTCAAGCTTAGCTAACCCTTTTATACGAGAGGGACCTCAAGGCCGTAGCCAAGAGCTAATCCTTTATCAACCATATTATTATGGAGTTTCATCTATATATGTGTTCAAGTTATAAAACTGACGAGGCAAACATCGAGTAACACATAGCAATACTACATGGCAATATTTGAGAAAATAGACAAACAAGCATACAATATATGTCTTTTCAAGCAAGAAAGCGGTAGTCATATAACTAGATAAGGCCCATACCTGATTCTGATATTTCATAACCTAACATATTATTCACCATCTAGCCACATGCCAAACCTGATTAAGAACAAGATTACATATACACATTAGATTCTTATCATTACCCTAATTTAGATGCATTTTAGGGTTTTGGCCAAGGTGGGTTCCAAGTTGCTTATTGGGTCGTTATATGATATTGTGTTGATCTAGAGGTCATCATGATGGTGTGGTTCAAGTTTCATATGCTTTCGAGGTTTGAAGTGGGTATGACAAGATTAAGGACACTGACGTGGCTTATATTATCGCTCTAACAAACTCACTTAGGGTTGAAATCCCTAAGTTTTTAACCAAAACAACATGCAATAATGCCACCCACAAGTGGACGGGTCTTATCGCAGTATAGTTGAGATCGAATCCCAAGGGACAACGTTTTTAAGAATCTTCTTTCTAGTCGAATCTAGTCAAATCAAGACTAATATTTAGAACAAGGTTGGTTGATTTGAGTTTAGTTAAACTAAATGCAAGGAAAGTAAAAGAGCAGGATTAAAGGTTGATTAAAGATTAATGATGGAAATTGTTGGGATGGTCTCGGGTTTCACCACCACTGCACATGCAATCACATCCCAACATCAAACATCCAGGCAAGATATAACCATTCAAAAAGAGCTGCTGCAAAACCCCCCATATGGGCGTCAGGTCCGCGTAAGCATCACATTAGGTATCAGATGTCTCGTCACCATCCAGATCACATACTTACGGCTCCAAAGATACAGAAATCCAAATGAAGTTGTGGGCCCCCTATACAGGCGTCACGCACACAGAAGTGTCATTGTGGGCTAGATGGCTCGTCACCACACGGATCATACACTTACGACCTCAAGGAATCCCATTCTATTTCTAGTTTGGGAGTCAACCACGTTAATCGACAATCAAAACCTACGCATAGAAGTTCTCGCAACATAGGAAACGAACAAGATACATGCAAGCATGTGATCAATCCACAAGCACACATCGATGATTAACAACGAAATGAAAGATTATATACATGCCATGAAATGTTTAACAAAAGGATATAAAAGCATGGGCAGCGGGGCTAGTCCCCGCACCCCAGCGAAAGTAAACTACTCGCTCATGGTGAGAGAAACAAGAATAACCAGAGAGAGAGATAGGTTTCCGCCATGAGCATGGTGAAGAAGATGATCGCTGCTCGGTGGAGAAACGGTCTTCTACACGACGTCGGGGCAGATCTGAACGAAGAGAGAAGAACACCACGGTAGACGGGGTAGATCTTCTCTCTCCACCTTCTTCTTCTTCTTCTTCTTCTTGTTGTCCTCACTCGCAGCAGGAGGAGCAGCTCGTGGATGAGATGACGGCGTAGAAGTGGTGTAAACACAGGAGATCTAGACCCAGATCTAGATCTAGATCCTGATCTGAATGAGGTGGCTTACAGATCTGGGTCTTCACTCCAGATCTTGGTGAACGGGCTGCAAAACCACCACGGGGGCAGGTTCTTGGCTATGGAGATCGTCTCCTTAGGCCCAGGACAGTCCTGCAGCCTAACAGTGTCTGGAGATGATCCTTTGGCTGACTGGAGTCGTGTCCTATTTATAGGCAGGTTGGGCTCGGACTTAAAATCGCGACCTTGTCATTTCTGCAGCGGGTCGCGGCTTTTTTCGTGGTCACGACTTTTGTCGCGGTCGCGGCTTTTTTCGTGGTCGTGACTTTTGTCGTGGTCACGGCTTTTTTTGTGGTCGCGACATTTGTCGTGGTCACAGCTTTTTTCATGGTCGCACATTTGTCGTGGTCATGGCTTTTGTCGTGGTTGCGACATTTGTTGTGGTCGCGGCT
Organism: Alisma plantago-aquatica; assembly: GCA_963693085.1. NCBI lineage: Eukaryota > Viridiplantae > Streptophyta > Magnoliopsida > Alismatales > Alismataceae > Alisma > Alisma plantago-aquatica. Next base: position 55,067,328 of record OY856410.1, read on the forward strand.
TTTGTCGGGGTCGCGGCTTTTGTCATGGTCGCGACATTTGTCATGGTCGCGATCAGTAGCAGGTCATGGCCACGGGCAACTACGATGTAGCAGAGCTCCCTTAGTCACAACTATTCTTTGATGTGGTTGGATAGCTGTGGACCGTGGGGAAGATCCCGAGCGGAGTCGCGATTGTGGAAGGGTAGAACCGCAGGCGCGATCATGGAATCACAGATAGGTGGCTTAGAAAAAGATCACGACCAAGCTCTTAATCGCGATCACGATTAGGTCATGCTGGGAGAAGAAGGGGACCCACTGACTGCTGCTGCCACCAAGCGTGCTCAACAGACGAAGACCCAAAATAGAGTATTGGGCCGACAAGACAAGGCCCAAATGCTCAAAGTGACTTGCACAGAGGTGCAAAAATTCAATAAAAATAGAAGTAAAATCAATTAAGCCAATATAAGTTGCATGTGAAAAGATAAGGCCAATAAAGGTTCATTAAAGCAATTAAACCAAGTCATCTCGCATATAGGAAGATAGAGCTAGTAAAGGCAAATAATCAGGGCAAAATAGGGCCAAATGAGGCGATTAGACTCAGATGAATATGCATTCATCAAAATACCCCGAACTTAGACGTTGCTCGTCCTCGAGTAACACAAAATCTAAAACACTCACCGGATGAGTACTTTCAACTCGTGTGATTGCCTCATCTTCACATCATGATTATTAGTTTTATGCTCGGTATGACTAAGTGTCTCAACATCCTGAGATCACAGAACACATTTTACCATATCTTCGTTTCTGAGTTCGCTTCCCAATATCACTTCCTCTCTACTTTTTCCAAAATCAAGCATGTCAGAGAGTATCGTAAGAGTCCAGAGATACCCGCAGAACAACAAGTGTGCACCTGATCTGACACTGGTGTTTTTAGGATGTTGGTGAGAGTAGGCATTCATTGTGCTAGTAGGCAGAAAAGGGAGTGAAGGGTGGTATGGAAGGAAGAAATAAATCTCTCCTCTATTTGACTCGAGATTTTTAATATATGATTTGCAATTTCATTGATTGCATGTTTTTTGTGCGAATCTCTCCTCTGTTTGACTCGAGATTGCATTTCTTTTTGTGTGCGCTTAGACATCTTTTCTTGGTGATACGCCCCTATTTCGTAGTGAGGGGTATGGAAGAAGCGGAAAGAGAGAGAGGGTGTGCCACCCCGAACTAAGGGTTTGGCACTATATTGGCTATTTTTGTCTGTTTTTGATGAGTGAAGGGGTAAGAAGATGATGGAAGAAGTGTAGAAGAGAGTTCAGATCAGAATGCAACTTGATTTACAATTCAATGCACCAAGTTGTTCTCCTTATCATACTCTGCTCAAATAATGACTTGATGAGGATCCGGTGGAGGTTTCGTGCTATTCTTCCACTAGTCAGATAGGAAGCACAATGTGTTTGATCCCTCTTAGTTTGACAGATACTTGCCATATCTACTGATCATGATGTTAGGATTCATAAGCTTCACACGATGATTTCTAATCATAGGCTAGTTTTAGAAATTGTTCTCCTTGAGGCTTCGCTTCAAATAGGGAGGGTATAATGATTCAAAACTGCATGGGAAAATGGGATAGCCAGCTAGGTAAAGGCTTTGATTGAAACAAAAGTGTCACAACTTCATCAAGTTTCTATACAAGTTGCTAAGAAAACTTTTGAAAATTTTTGAAAATTTTTGAAAAATTTGCTCAAAATTGCGACAAAATTTCAACAATGAGATCTTAAGTCAAAACGAATAGGAGAGGGTGGAAAGTAAAGTACGTACCACCCACCCTCCACCCCGAACTTAGAAATTTTCTCGTCCCGAGCAAGCTCTAAATTCGAGATGGAGGGGTAGACTCGTGCTGGTTGGTCCACTAGATCTGGTTGCATTCCTTTTGGCGACGCGTCCTCCATCTGAAATCTCAAAGATGGAAACTATCAGGACTGAAGACTACATCTTGCGATGCATTGTCTACCAAGTGCAAAATTTTCTAAAAACAAAACTAAAAGTAAAAACTAAGTTAAAGATTGGGTTGCCTCCTGAAAAGCATCTTTGTTTTACGTCGATGGCTCGACGTGATTTCTTTAGCTCTCTGGAAGGTATGTTGGTTTGGACAGATTCATCAATTCTTCAGTGCTAGTATCAGATGTGGTGAAATATCTCTTAAAGCGTTGGCCATTTACCACAAAATCACCTGACTTCTCATTTCATAAGGTAAATGCACCATGTGGATAGATGCTTTTGACAATGTATGGCCCAGACCATCGAGAGTGGAGTTTCCCTGGGAATAACCTCAGTCTCGAGTTGAACAGCAGAACTTGGTCTCCCACTTGAATGTCCTTCCTATTCAGATGACCATCATGCCAAAGTTTCGTGCGTTCCTTGTAGATTCGTGCATTCTCATAAGATGTCATTCGGAGTTCATCCAACTCTTGAAGTTGTAGAATCCTGGCTTCGCCTCTTTCTTCATGTCAAAATTCAGCTGTTTGACTGCCCACCATGCTTTATGTTCTAGTTCCACAGGCAGGTGACATGATTTTCCATAGATGAGTCTGAAGGGTGTTGTTCCAAGAGGAGTTTTAAACGTAGTTCGGTAGGCCCATAAAGCGTCATTGATTTTCACTGACCAATCTTTCCGGTTGCGTCCTACTGTCTTTTCCATGATAGCTTTGAGTTGACGGTTTGAAACCTCTACCTACCCACTTATTTATGAGTGGTAGGGGGAAGCTACTTTGTGTGTTACACCATATCTTCTCAACAATGCTTCAAAGCTTCTTTCCAAAAAATGAGAACCTCCGTCGGACATCACAATGCGTGGAACTCCAAAACGGGGAAAAATGATATCTTTAAATATTTTAATGACGGGTTTTGAATCTCTAGTAACTGTTGGTATAGCCTCCACCCATTTGGAGACATAATCAACTGCAACTAGGATGTAGGAAAATCCATGTGAGGACGGGAATGGCCCCATGTAGTCCACTCCCCAAACATCAAAAATCTCAACTTCTTGTCATAGCTTAAGTGTCATCTCATCTCTTTTTGTAATGTTTCCCGTTCTCTGACACTTGTCACATGACAGAACAAAATTGTAAGCATCTCTGGATATGGTTGGCCAAAAGAACCCACATTGTAGAACCTTCAAAGAGGTTTTCTTTGAACTCATATGGCCTCCGACTGGGCCTGAGTGGCATTGTTCTAAGATAAGTTGGGATTCTTCCTCAGCGATACAACGTCTGTAGAGACCATCAACATAGAGCTTGAAGAGGTATGGTTCATCCCAGTGATATTGCTTCACATCATGCATGAATTTCTTTAGAGCATTTCCAGTACACTCAGGGTGGATGATACCGGTGGCAAGGTAGTTCACATAGTCTGAGTATCAAGGGGTAGCTTCTGAGACTTTCATAAGCTGGTCATCTGGAAGAGATTTGTTGATTGGGACCTTCTCAATTTCCAGAGTGTGGATACGACTTAAGTGGTATGCTACAACATTTTTTGTGCCTCTCTTATCTCTAATCTAAAGATCAAATTCTTGCAATAGGAGAATCCATCTTATTAGCCTTGGTTTTGCATCTTTCTTTTTTAGAAGATAACGGATAGCAACATGATTGGTGTAGACAATCACCTTTGAACCGATGAGGTAGGATCTAAACTTATCAAAGGCATATACGACTGCTAGGAGTTCCTTCTCAGTAGTTGCGTAGTTCCTCTGAGCCTCGTCAAGGGTCTGCGATGCATAATAGATGACATGATGTTTATTCTCTATACATTGGCCCAAAATGGCACCCACAGCGTAATCACTGGCATCACACATAATTTCAAATGGGTGATCCCAATTCGGGGCTCGAATGATGGGTGTTTTCGTAAGGGCATGCTTTATATTGTTGAAACTCTTGATACATTCTTCATCAAAATGGAAGTTAGCGTCCTTCAACAAAAAGTTTGTCATGGGCTTGGTTATCTTGGAGAAATCCTTGATAAACCTTCTATAGAAGCCCGCATGACCAAGTAATGTGCAAACTTCTCTTACATTGGTTGGGATAGTGAGTTTAGAAATCACTTTGATCTTTGCTTTGTCAACTTCGATTCCTCGATTACTGACCCTATGGTCGAGGACACTACCTTCTTTTACCATAAAGTGACATTTCTCGCAATAAAGCACAAGATGTGTTTCTTCACATCGTTTGAGGACAAGGGAGAGGTGCCTTAGGCATGAATCATACGAATTCCCATATACAGAGAAATCATCTATAAAAATGTCCATAATGGTTTCAGTTAAACCAGCAAATATGGCCGCCATGCAGCGTTGGAAGGTTGCAGGCGCATTACAAAGTCCAAACGGCATCCTTCTAAAGGCGTATGTTCCAAAGGGGCAGGTAAACGTAGTTTTCTCTTGATCACCTAGATGTATAGGAATTTGGTAGAATCCAGAGTAACCATCGAGATAGCAAAAATATTCCTGATGAGCCAATCTCTCTAAGACTTGATCTAAGAAAGGCATCGGAAAATGATCCTTGCGTGTGGCTTTGTTCAATTTTCTGTAATTGATGCACATCCTCCACCCAGTGACTGTGTGAGTGGGGATGAGTTTATTTTCTTCGTTCTGTATCACAGTAGTGCCACCCTTCTTTGGAACGACATGCACAGGACTCACCCACGGTGAGTCAGATATCGGATAGATGATTCCGGTAGTGAGCAACTTGATAACTTCGCGGCAGACTACTTCCTTCATATTAGGATTCAACTTCCATTGATGCTCAACAGTCGGCTTATGGTCTTCTACCATAGGGATTTTGTGCATACAAAGCGCTTGACTGACCCCGCTGAGATCGCTCATCTTGTAGCCCATAGCTTTCTTTCTTTCCTTTAATTCTTTCAGGAGTTTATCTTCTTGTTCGGTCGTTAGATCAAAATTTATAATAACTGGACAAACCTTGAGATCATCCAAAAACACATATTGAAGTCCCTCGGGCAGGGGCTTCATTTCAGGGGCTTCTGGCTTCTCACATGGCTCTTCAGTTACATTCACAGCTTTGAGTTCCTCGAACATAGCTTCAGGATCTTCTTCTACAGAGTCGAGGTAAAGGATACAATCCTTAACTTGTTTGTTGATGAAAATTTTGGCAGATGGGTTTGTTAGTGCCACTTCTAAAGGATCGTCTTGTTCATATTCCTCTTGTGTGAGGAGAGACATTTGCTCAATGCAATCAATCATATAGACTTCTTCCTGCATGCTCGGTCTTCGCATGCTTTCAAAAACTTTGAACTGGAGGGTTTCTTTCCCTAGTCTGAGCAACAAGGTCCCTACTTCAATGTCAATCAAAGCTCTTGCAGTGGCGAGGAATGGACGGCCAAAGATAAGAGGGTATCTGGCATCTTCTTTTATGTTCATGATGACAAAGTCACAAGGGACATAAGAGTCTTTTCCAACCTTGACAGGGACATCTTCGATGATTCCCAAAGGAAGATTCATAGAGTTATCTGCAAGTTGAATGGTCATTCCAGTTGGGAGTAATTATGCAAACCCTAGCCTCTTGCAAAGGCTAAGTGGCATGATAGAAATGCTAGCACCAAGATCGGCTAACCCCTTCTTACATGACGAGTCACCGATATGGCATGAAATCCCAAAGGATCCCGGGTCTTTCTGCTTCTTGGGCATCTTGCTCTGGATGATATCGGAAGTGGTTGTTTCTAGATTAGTAGTCTCATATTCTTCAGGTATGTACTTCCTTGTGAGGAGAGACTTTAAGTACTTAGTCCAGGATGGAATCTCAGCCAGCGCATCTAGAAAGGGTATATCTACATGAAGCTTCTTCATAGCTTCTTTAAACTTGTTGAATCGAGTATCGAGCTTTGTCTGCTTCAAATGAGTTGGGAAAGGAGGACGAGGCTTGTATATTGGCACATCCGACTCAAGTGTGTCTTCAACCTCCGCAGTCAATGGTTCCTCCAATCTTGCTTTGTCTGTCCTATCAGCGGTTGGTTGTTCCTTCAGTTGGGACTCAGGTGTTGTAGATTCTTGGTTATTTGCAAAGTTATCATCATTTGTTTCCGCTATTGGTATCTTAGCAAGAGAGTCAGAATAGTATTTTCCAGACCTGGTGGTGACAGCCTTCAATTGCTCAGGATGTTTAGGATTGTTTTCGGGTTGTTCAGCAAAGGTTCCAGTAGGTGGCTTCATGCTAGCCGCAAGTTGAGCTAGTTGAGATTCAATAGCCTTCTGATGGGCTTGCTGGTTAGCTATCATAGTCTGCTGTGACTGCAACATCTTCTCAATAGTTGACAATTTGTCATCAGAATGGATGGGACCGTCTTGTTGCCCTTGTTGTGCTGTTGATAGGGGGCTTGGTTGGGGTTCTGAAACTGAGAATTGTTATGATAATTGTTGTAGTTCCTATTCTGGTAGTTTCCTCTGAAGTTCCCTTGATTCCCAAAATTTTGTTGTTGGTTATACTGGAATCCTGGCGGGCCTCGTTGTTGAGTATTTGAACCAAGTTGTCATGAGTTCTCTGCTCCAGAAGGATTTCCACATTGAAAACCTGGATGGTTCCTATTCTGATTCGGATTATAGTACCCTTGACCAGGGATAGTGTTGACAGCATTCAGATTTTCCATTTGACCACTATCTCCTTGGGCACAAGTATTGCTCAAAACAACATCATAGAGAATGTTACAGGCTAGAGTAGAATGATCAGTTCCTTTGCATGCTTCGCAGAAGAGTGATGCTGACTTAACTTGCTCTTGTTGTCGATGGGGTGAACGTCGTCTTTCATAAGTTGCGAGAGACGATTCTAGATGGTCTTGCTTTGCAACTAGGAGTTTGAGAGATTCAACGATATACTTGTACTCGGGTGTTGCTTCAGCCATAGCTACCTTCAGCACTCCTTTGCTAACAGGTCTACCCCAGTTGGCTTGGTTTTCAGCTCCAAGGGTGACAACCCTCCATGCGCTATCATAACTCTGACGCATGAAGTTTCCAGACGAGGAATCCAAAAACCTCTTGATATCATCGTCTATACCTCTATAAAAGATTACAATGAGTTGATTCTTTGGAATGCCATGATGTGGACACTTGCGTAGAAGCTCTTTGTATCTTTCCCATGCTTCAGCTAGGGATTCTCTAGGGGCTTGGGTGAATTGCGTTATTCGGCCCCTAATTTCATAGGTGAGAGAAGGTGGATAAAACTTTTCCAGAAAAACATTTTGAAGTTGTTCCCAAGTGGTGATGGGTTCGCATTGCAAAGAGTTATACCAACTCATAGCTCTATCAACAAGAGAGTACTTGAAGAGGTGGAGTCTGATGGCATCATCTATGACTCCATTTTGCTTTGTCATGGCGCATAAGTCTATGAATCTCAGAAGATGTTCTTGACTATCTTCTCCTTGCTTACCATAGAAAGGATTGTTTTGAAGCAACGTAACCCAATGTGCTCTTATCTCAAAATTTAGAGCGTTGATGGGAGGAGGTTGCACTGGGTGACGAACGTCCGTAGCTTTAGGGATCGAGAATTCTCTAAGGTCTTTTTGTAGCTCGGCTTGTTGAGTTGTTGCTTGAGCTGCCTAGATTTCTTCTTGAACTGTAGCTCGGGCTTCTTGCATAAGTCTATCTCTTTGTGCATTAAGGGCTTGAGCTACCCTTTGAGCAATTTCCTCCTCTTGAGCCATTCTTTCCTGGTTCTCTCTGTACTGACGGCGAAAGGTTCTGTCTATCTCATTGTCAAAGCTAGCAGAGAGTCTGGGACTGTCCGAGCGGCGCATACACTAGACTTTGTGGGTACCTAGGATGGAAAGATCTTTTGCTGATAAGATGGATGGAGTATAACCAAATTCAAGTATATATGATCGATAATATCAAAAGTAAAAGAAAAACCTAAATTAGCCTCAAAAGAACTAGATTCAACTAGATGATTCTGTTTTCCCCGGCAACGGCGCCAGAATTTGACGTGGCTTATATTATCGCAATAACAAACTCACTTAGGGTTGAAATCCCTAAGTTTTTAACCAAAACAACATGCAATAATGCCACCCACAAGCGGACGGGTCTTATCGCAGTTTAGTTGAGGATCGAATCCCAAGGGACAACGTTTTTAAGAATCTTCTTTCTAGTCGAATCTAGTTGAATCAAGACTAATATTTAGAACAAGGTTGGTTGATTTGAGTTTAGTTAAACAAAATGCAAGGAAAGTAAAAGAGCAGGATTAAAGGTTGATTAAAGATTAATGATGGAAATTGCTGGGATGGTCCCGGGTTTCACCACCACTGCACATGCAATCACATCCCAACATCAAACATCTAGGCAAGATATAACCATTCAAAAAGAGTTGCTGCAAAACCCCCCATATGGGCATCAGGTCCGCGTAAGCATCACATTAGGTATCAGATGTCTCGTCACCATCCAGATCACATACTTACGGCTCTGAAGATACATAAATCCAAATGAAGTTGTGGGCCCCCTATACAGGCGTCAGGCACACAGAAGCGTCATTGTGGGCTCGATGGCTCGTTACCACACAGATCATACACTTACAACCTCAAGGAATCCCATTCTATTTCTAGTTTGGGAGTCAACCGCGTTAATCGACATTCAAAACCTACACATAGAAGTTCTCGCAACATAGGAAATGAACAAGATACATGCAAGCAGGTGATCAATCCACAAGCGCACATCGACGATTAACAATGAAATGAAAGATTATATACATGCCATGGAATGTTTAACAAAAGGATATAAAAGCATGGGCAGTGGGGCTATTCCCCGCACCCCAGCGAAAGTAAACTACTTGCTCATGGTGAGAGAAACAAGAATAACAAGAGAGAGAGGGGTTTTCGCCATGAGCATGGTGAAGAAGATGATCGCTGCTCGGTGGAGAAACGGTCTTCTACACGACGTCAGGGCAGATCTGGACGAAGAGAGAAGAACACCACGGCAGACGAGGCAGATCTTCTCTCTCCACCTTCTTCTTCTTGTTGTTGTCCTCGCTCGCAACAGGAGGAGAAGCTCGTGGATGAGATGGCGGTGTAGAAGTGGCATAAACAGAACAGATCTAGACCCAGATCTAGATCTAGATCCTGATCTGAATGAGGTGGCTTGCAGATCTGGGTCTTCACTCCAGATCTGGGTGAATGGGCCACAAAACTACCACGGGGGCAGGTTCTTGGCTATGGAGATCGTCTCCTTAGGCCCAGGACAGTCCTGCAGCCTAACGGCATCTGGAGATGATCCTTTGGCTGACTGGAGTTGTGTCCTATTTATAGGCAGGTTGGGTACCAACTTTAAATCGAGACCTTGTCATTTCTGCAGTGGGTCGCGGCTTTTGTCGTGGTCGTGACTTTTGTCGCGGTCGCGGCTTTTTTCGTGGTTGCGACATTTGTCATGGTCGTGGCTTTTGTCGTTGTCGTGACATTTGTCGTGGTCGCGGCTTTTGTCGAGGTCGCGACTTTTGTCATGGTCGTGACATTTGTCGTGGTCGCGATCAGCAGCAGGTCATGGCCATGGGCAAATGACCTGGTTACGATGTAGCAGAGCTCCCTTAGTCACGGCTATTCTTGGATGTGGTTGGATAGCTGTGGACCGTGGGGAAGATCCTGAGTGGAGTCGCGATTGTGGAAGGGTAGAACCGCGGGCGCGATCATGGAATCACGGACAGGTGGCTTAGCAAAAGATCACGACCAGGCTCTGAATCGCGATCGCGATTAGGTCATGCTGGGAGAAGAAGGGGACCCACTGACTGTTACTTCCACCAAGCGTGCTCAACAGACGAAGGCCAAAAATAGAGATTGGGCCGAGAAGACAAGGCCCAAATGCTCAAAGTGACCTGCACAGAGGTGCAAAAATTCAATAAAAATAGAAGTAAAATCAATTAGGCCAATATAAGTTGCATATGAAAAGATAAGGCCAATAAAGTTTCATTAAAGAAATTAAACCAAGTCATCTCGCATATAGGAAGATAGAGCTAGTAAAGGCGAATAATCAGGGCAAAACAGGACCAAACGAGGCGATTAGACTCAGATGAATATGCATTCATCAGACACTTATGCTCAAATTATGCCACGAGACTCATAATAGAGTAACCAAGGTCATGATCATCAATATAGGAGAACCCATCATCAAACATGGTTTAGATCAGCAACATTAGGTCATAAGAAACATATATCAAGATTAGGTGGTGTCCTTTAGAAGCAAGATATAGATACATGAATCATATTCAAGAAACATAGAAACTTTGATCAAGATCGTACATTAAAGTCCAAGGACAGGTCACATAGTGCAAAAAGGGAGTAATATAAAGAAATAGGGGTGATAAGGACCCTCCTATAGACCAAAGATGTACTAAAGATTCTGATTTCATGATTAGGTAGATAGATGATCATTAAAGGTTCAAGTTTTATCACCTAGATGCATTGAAATTATTGAACATGGATAAAGTTATCAGTTTCTAGAAATCAAGGGAGTAAACTTTAGAATTAGGACCTGTAACCATGCCCAAATGGTAGGTCTCATCGAGATGATCAATTTGATATATTGGTTCGACATTTTTGGCCAAGGGATTAGCAAGATATCATTTTTACAATGTTTACAATGAAAACTATAGTGGATATCATAGAGGGCGTTACCAGTAATTATCACAACGACCATGGCCCTTGATCATCAATCCAACGCCTCGCACCAGGAACCTCCACCAACATTTCCTGGCTGCTCAGGCCCTCAGCACACTGCAGCCGCGCTGTCACTGGACTCCTGCAATCACACGCCACCACTACCGAGCTGCTGAGGGACGTTCGTGGTCGCCAGGAGCCGCCTCCCACCATGAACACACGATCACCATCCCTCACTCACCGCCCGTCCACCTTCCGTTGTGCCCAAAACACGATTGCTCTGTTCTGCGTTCAGAATGGAGCACCTACGGATCCCATCCTTGAGCATCGTCGAGTCCACCACAAGCCCTGAATGGGCTGTGTCCGAGCGGTGGCGGGTCAAAGGTACCCCGACCGCCCATCCAGACCTTGATGCTCGTCGTGATGGGGCAAGGTCAAGTTGGTTGTCCTAACCGCCTGCAGGAAAACTAGAAAGTTTGGAAGAACCAAAGTCGGGGCTAATTGGGGAAGAAAGAGGATGGAGAAGTCAAGGAAGGATGATGAACTAGGGTTAGATGGGGGGTGGGTTATATACATTGAGCAAAAGCTAGGGTTAGACCCAAGCCTCAAGTGCCTCCCTCGATGTCTGATTTGGCGGTAGGGTGAACCAGAGCTTCCAACCCTACGCTTCTTTCCCAAAAGGGAAACGCAGAAGGAAGCCATGGGCCGAGATTGAAGACTTTAGGCCCAAGAAGAGTTGCAACTCAACAAGGATAATTAAAACATGTATAATATGAGTCAATTTTCAAATACCCATATCTTGGGCTAGGATGGTCCAAAAGAGGTGATTTTTGTTCCGCTGGATTCGCAACTGAGTCCTCTACAATATGATACATATTACAAAGCCAATAGATTATGACGATGAGTTTCAAAATTAGATACAAGAAGGTGACATGATATAGCAAGATACTTAGTTAAAAGTACAAATTAAAGTTGCACATTGCATAATTGACCATGGTAGTTGCCAAATTGGAACATCACAACTATCCCATTATGAATTTAATATCAAAAAGAGTAAAAGACACTTGATTAGATAGGAGGAGTACAATAGAGGAGAGAGAAAATTGATGTTGTCACAGAAATCTTACTTAAACTTGCAAAAGCAAACTTATTGTTTCTTAATCTTGAAAGATACCTCAGAGTTTAAAAAACATATTACATCTTACTTGCGGAATATGAAGCACAACAGATAATTTAAAACTAAACTACTTATTACATTTAATTCTCTCTCTACCACACCACATACCGAAGGACCAAGGGGAAAAGACTAAGAGACATGTATCTAACTACAAACTACCTTCTAAGAACTTGGGTGATACGATCCTTCAGCTTCCTCGTGCTGACGCTGACCTAAAAAAAATGTTTCAGTAGGTTGGTGAGCTACTGGCTCAGTGAATAGAATTTCACCCAACCATCGTAGATAACTCATTTTATGTTTATTAATTGGAATAAAATACAAGATAATACTATACTGAGCAGATCTAAACAACATAATTTAAACGACATGAGAAGTCAACATTTCATTAAGATAACAACTGATGCAAAGTTGTAAATACGATTAAATAACAAAGAATACTAAAATTTCATTTAAATGACAACTACTGTGAAACTAACTCAAATCTTTCTTAACTCTTTAACTTATAAAAAAGTCTATGAACATATTTTATCTTATGCCTAGATCATATGTAGTGTACTCTACATATGAAGACTCGTAGTGAACTACGATCTCACCATACAAGACTTATCTTAAAACCCGGGAAGCTAAGCCTAAAACTAAATATGGGTCTGCTTGACTCTAATTGTCACGTCTGACTAAGGCGGATAAACATATGGCCTTTAAATGGACCTCTCCTCTAGGCTGAGTACACAGGAGGAGGTTTTTAGACGCTCTGTTGGCCTCATCTTGGTATGCTCTGTGGGTACCTCTGAGTAACCACTGGGAACTCTGGTTCATGTTGGGTAACCTATCTTCTCTTAGGAGACTTCCTCAAGGGCTTCGTCTCCCCACATGCTCTGTGGGTGCGTTCTGATCCCCGTATACTGGTCGCTGCCAGGGTGGATCGTTTCCTCCCTACAGTGCAAACATCCATAGGGAATCTACGGTGTTCATGGCACCTATGTCTATTATTTTATTATTCTAGAAAATCTCTTACTACATCGCATATCTCTCTTACTTATTCTTGGCTTTGGTATCTCTATGGTACTGAGTCTATTTATCTGAAACTTACAAATACAACATGTATATCATTTGTAACTTGTTAGTGGAATATGCTCAAACACGGTAATTTACTGAGAAATCAACATATTGTACTTGTAGGCAGATTTAAATAAATAGAATACTTGTTAACTTGGCACATACATACTGAAATCATGAAATTAAACATCTTAATATACTGATAAGGGTTGATTACTCAACATATGAGAAATCATCAGTAGCACTTGTAAATTATCTAAAATTCCTAGAAAAATGTGCTCATCAACCCTAATCTTGAGTTGTGCATCACTTAACCCAATTAAGAATTAATTACTTATCATGACACGAATTATTGATAATAACTGAGAATTTCTTATGATATCCTTGAGAAACGTGTTGATTTGTATAATTATTAATAAACTCACATTAAATATGATCGGGATTGTGAAACTAGGTTTCTATTGAACCCTTTCATGTCATTGGCATTCCTTTGAAATCGAGCATCTATTAACTTACTAAAAATGTACAACTTGGGTTTATACCCAAACTGCACCGTTACTGGTCATGTGCTACTATTTTCAACATTTAACTAAACAATTTAGGTTTCGATCAATCGTGTAATTTCACTAATCTAAATCACAATCATCAATCAACTAACTAGCGTCGTGCAAGCGTAACTAAAAAAATTCATGCAATTTAGAAATTAAGCGACGCCGACACTGCCCAACACCTGGGTAAACGCTGACATCCGCGAATAACACCAATTTCAACTGAAACATCCGATTATTTGAGTTATACTTGCATTTGGGAGTGAGATTCTACTCACAGTTGTTTGAAGTGGTTAAATTTCAACTGAAAATCCATCCATAGACTAAATTTGGGCGTCAGTAGGTCTTCTTCTACCTTAGAATTGCTCTCAAACAAACCCGCTTCACATACAGGTTGAAGAAGAACCGAGCTGGGTGCTAAATCGGAGCTGTTGGCTGTGGATTTCAGTTTAGACCTCAAGGACGAAGTCGAGGCAGCATTTTCGTGGTACTGGCTGTGCCCAAAGGCTCTGGTTTGGACCTGCTACAAGCAGTAGGTGCTTTCTCATGCACAGGTGGAAGGGAGAGCTCGACTAGGTGCTAAACGCAGTTGGGAGCTATGAAATCAAGCATAGATCTCAAAGTCAGAGTTGAGGGCACCATTTGGTGGTGCTAGATGTGCCGAAGGCGGCGCCTAGCCAAGCCAAAGCAGTTGGTCGCCGACCACTGCTGCAGTAGGTCAGGCACCTGCTAGGGTGGGGGAAGAAGAAGGAAAGAAAAGAAAGAATAGAGGAGGAGGGTGGACGGAGCTCGGTTGTTGGTTTGCCCTAAATCGTGTGCCCTATTTCTCCCTCTATTGCGGCTGATTGAGCTGTTGGGCGCCGCTTAGGTGGTTCCTGGAAAATGATCGGGGGAAGAAGATAAGGGAGAAAGGGGAAAAGGGAAAAGAAATTATAGCTAATTAATGGATAAATTGCAACATCAGCCCAAGGAACTCAAAAATGTCATATCTTTTGCCTCGGAGGTCCAAATCGAGTGATATTTTTTGCAAAACTTCAAGCATGAAATTCTCTACCTTCTCATGGCATGAAAATATGATAATTGGACTGTAACAATAGATCAAAGAACTAATTCTATCTGTGAGTACTTAACTCAACTAAATCAACTTAATGATGTACTAAGCGATGTGCTTACTGGTTAATCATGGAGTGGGTCATAACAAAAAACATCATGAACACTTGCAGGTTGTGCTCAACACACTAAGAGAAAACCAACTTTATGCTAAATTCTCAAAATGTGAGTTCTGGATATAGGTTTCTAGGTCATGTGATTTCTTTCATACATATAGTTGTTGATCCTGCAAAGGTCAAAGTTGTAACCAAGTGAAAAGATCCAAAGAATCCCTCAAAGATTCATAGTTTCCTCCGATTAGTAGGTTATTATCAAAGATTCATCAAGAGCTTCTCAGAGTTTGCCTTGCCTTTGACCAAGTTGGCATGGAAGGAGGTCAAGTTATCATGGACACCTGAATGTGAGGACAATTTCCAGAAGTTGCAGGAGTGCTTGACATTTGCACCTGTTCTTTCCTTGCATGTTGAAGGCATGCCCTATGTCATTTACACTAATTCTTCCAAAGAAGGATTAGGGTGTGTCTTGATGCAAGAAGGTAGAGTGATCTCCTATGCTTCACACCAATTGAAACTGAATGAAGAAAATTGGCCTACACATGATGTAGATCTAGCTACAATTGTTCATGCTCTAAAAATATTGTGACACTATCTGTATGGAGTGAAATTTGAAGTCCTCTCAGACTATATAAGGTTGAGGTACTTGTTGACATAGAAATATCTGAACCTGCAAAAGTGAAGGTGGATGGAGTACCTTAAGGAGTACAACTTTATTATCACCTATCATCCTGGTAAAGAAAATGTAGTTGTTGATGCTCTGAGTCAGAAGAAGGATCTTGTAATGGATATTATGAGTTATCTGTGTGGAATAATTTTGAACATGTTTCTAGTTGGCAACCTCAGCTTTTTTATTTAGTGGATGAAGATAAGGTGTGTGTACACCTGGCTAGTTTGTTTGTTACCCTGACCTGGGTCTCAGAGGTTGTAGTTGTATAGTTGGAGAGTTCCAAGCTTGAGGAGATGAAGGCATTAGTATAGAAACTACAATCTAACTTCTTAGTTGTAGTGGATGGTGTTGTGTACTTCTGACATAGGTTCTGGATTTCTGATGTAGGTAATTTAAGGCAGAAGGTTCTGAGTGAACCTCATGGGTCAAAGTACACGATTCAACCTGGTACAACTAAAATGTACAAGGACCTACAATGAAGCTTTTGGAGGAAAAATATGAAGAATGGCAAAGCTTTATTTGTTGTGAAATGTTTGACATGTCAGCAAGTCAAGATAGAGCATCAACAATGTGGTGGTTTTTTTCATCCTCTTGAGATTCTGGCATGAAAATGGAACAAGATTACCATGGACTTTGTTACTGGATTCCCAAAGTCCAAGAAAGGTTATGATGTTGTTTTGGTGGTGATTGATCGACTCACAAAGTCTGCCCACTTCTTTCCTTTAAAATCCACTTACAAAGTTGTTAATATGGCTTAGTTGTATGTTGAGTGGACAGTTCGTCTGCATGGAGTGCCTGAAGTGATAGTTTGTGATTGTGAACAGAAGTTTACCTCCAAGTTATGGAGTTAAATTTAGGAAGAGATCATGAGTGACCTATGATTTAGTACAACATATCATCCACAAATCAATAGTCAGTCAGAAAGGACAGTGTAGATTCCAAAGGATTTGCTATGTGCTTGTGTGATGGATTCAAGAGGTTCTTGGGATAGCTATATTCCATTAGTTGATTTTTCTTACAACAACAGTTACCAAGCTAGTATTGTTATGTCACCTTTTGAAGCTCCCTATGGTAGACCTTGTCGTTCACCTTTGCATTGGGATGACATTGGTGATCATTCTCTGGTGAAGATAGATGCTATGCAGATGATAATAGATAAAGTTTGGCTAATTAAGAAGCATATGAAAGCTGCTCAAGCTCAACAGAAGATGTATGTTGACAAGAAGAGATATGATGTTAGCTTCTTAGTGGGTGACTATGTGTTCTTGAAGATCAAGTCTATACGCTCTATTGCTTGATCTAAAGTTAAAGACAAAATGAGTCCCCACTATGTTGGACCATTTGAGATCTTGGATAAAGTTGGATATTGTGCATACCGCTTAGCTCTTCCTCCTTCCTATGATAAGATTCATAATGTGTTCCATGTCTCTGTGTTGAAGAAGTATGTGAAGGTACCTTCTCATGTGGTTACTATTGAGCCTTGTAATATTCATGAGAATCTCACATACGAGGAGCTACCTGTGAAAAACCTAGACTCCCAAGTAAAGTAGTTGAAGAACAAGGAGATTGTGTTGGTGAAGGTTTTGTGGGAATATCATGGTTTGGAAGAAACCACTTGGTAGTTGAGAGATAAGATGTTGCGTACTCATCCTTCTCTTTTTTTTAGATTTTGGGGATAAAATCCTTTTTAAGGGATGGAGTGTTGTAACATATTAAATTCTAAATGTAATCTCCATGTAACCCTTTTCCCCAAGTTTTCTTCTCATTTCTATCCTTTATGTCCTTGTTGATGAATTAGTGGTATTTATAGTTCTTTGGTGAACATTTGTTCAACAATTATACCAATGGAAGGGTTTATCCACAAATACCTTAGTGAAAACTTATTTAAGGATCTAAAATGCAAAAACACCACTTCAGTGGAACAATGGTAAATAAATTTCACTACTACAGAAACAACATTCAGTGTCGCTTTTCTGGGCGTCGGTTATTTAGGAAAACCGACGCCTATAATATTAGACGTCGGTTATTTATGCAAACCGACGTCTATATTCGAAGACCAGCCAGACACGGGTACCGCTTTGTATTCAGTGTCGGCTGGTTATAACAGACCGACGCCTAAAATCACCCGCGAAATCCAATTTCGAGCGAAAACATTTTAGGTCACCTACAGCGTCGATTTTTTAACTATTCACCGATGCCTATTTAAAATGAAAATTTGCGCAAAAAGTCCCACTTTCAGTGTCAGTTATCCTTCGATAACCGACGCTGATAATGGTTCCCGCCAAATAATTTACGGTAAAGGTTGTCTAGTTGGGCGTCAGTGTTTTACTATCAACCGATGCTAAATCATAATAGGCGTCAGTTTTGTAGATAACTGACGTCGTTGACCAACTTAATAAACCCGATCACCCGGCTCTTCCCCCTTTCTTCCTATTTCATCACGATATTGCTATGATGTTGCTCGCCGCCACTCTCCTAAAATCGCCCGACGACCCCACTGTTGCTCGCCGCCGCTACTGTTGGTGCTTCTCCGCTCGCCGCCGCCACTGCTGCTGCTGGTGCACCTCTACTCACTGCCACCGCTGCTGCTGGTGTGCCGCGCGCTGCTCTGCTCATTCCCGGTGCCACTGTTGTTCACCGCCCGCCGCTCTGCTCTCTCATCTTCTGCCGCCACTACTACCGCCGCTCGCCGTCGTGCTTTCCACGCTAGCTCCAGGTAGCCCTACCTCTTTGCTTGCTTCTCCCTGGCTATTTACCAACAGCAAGCACGACCATGGTTGTGTTGGCCTACCACAGTAGTGCTGGACAGCACAACCGTGCTTGCTGTTGGTAAGGATATGAACAAATTTTTATGTAATGCTTTATGTAAATCCTAGGATATGAACAATTGATGAAACCCAAACATCAATTGTGATGAAACCCTAACATTAATTGTGATGAAACCCTAACATGTACATATCTATTATTGTGTTTGTTGGCCTAGAAACCCATCCAAGATTTACTCATTAGGAGTAAATCTTGGATATTCCCCAATTTGGGACAGTTCTTGAACAACTAATCTCACTTAGGATGTAAGTGTATAATGTGTATTGGGTTTTTGAGAAAATTTCAGTAGCATTTCCCCATTTGTTCTCTAAGTACATATGTACTTAGAGAACAGTGGGGAAATGCTGCCAAAATTTTCTTGAAAACCCAATACACATTATACACTTACTAGTGAGATTAGGTGTTCAAGGATGGGATAGGTGGTACACATTTATTATATATAAGAA
Organism: Alisma plantago-aquatica; assembly: GCA_963693085.1. NCBI lineage: Eukaryota > Viridiplantae > Streptophyta > Magnoliopsida > Alismatales > Alismataceae > Alisma > Alisma plantago-aquatica. The sequence continues at coordinate 55,085,819 of OY856410.1, forward strand.
TGACATCACATGTGTTTGTTGGCCTAGAAAGTGAATAATCATTGTTCATTATATTACTTGTACATTGGTATAAATTAGAATGAACAATCACTAAATTATATATTGTTTGTATGGAGTCTGGCTTCATTGTAGATAATAGGAGTAAATCTTGGATAGGATGTAAGTTTATACCCTAATCTTGTCCTAATATATACTTGTTTTCTCTTTGATCATAGAATGGATAGATCATGGATGTCCATTCACAATCGTTGCACCCCAGAGTTTATATCTGGTCTTGACCAGTTTATTAGATTTGCCGAGGAACATAGGAAAATACCTACAGATAGGTTCTACTGTCCATGTAGGCATTGCGGTAACAACTTGAAAGTCAACACTGGTGAGGAAATCAAAAGTCATGTCATGTGCAACGGGATTGTACAAGGCTATACATAATGGAACTGGCATGGAGAGATTTCAAACTCGAAACCAGTAGATGTCGATAGTAGTGCTTGGGTGGAAGAAGAAATTGCCTCCGATGACGTAGATGTGAACGAACCAGATCCAGTAGACATCGTTGATGCGATGTTGGATAGTTGTAGGGTAGAGCACACCGATCCACCTCCTATCTTTAGAAACATTGTGCATGATGTTGAGATACCGTTATACACAGGCTGTGCTAAGTTTACGAAGCTTAGCGCTGTGTTGAGATTGTATAAGTTTGAAAGCTAACAATAGATGGAGCGACAAAAGCTTCACTTCATTGCTGACTTTGTTGAAAGAAATGCTTCCTGAAGGAAACGAGCTGCCAATCTCAACATACCGGGTAAAGAAAATGTTGTGCCCAATGGGAATGGAGGCCAAGAAGATACACGCATGCCTGAATGATTGTGTATTATTTCAAAAGGACTATGTAGATTTGAAAGATTGTCCAAAATGTGGTGCGTCATGGTATAAATTGATGACTTCGGGGGAGTCCAAAACTGGTTCTTCTGCCAAGGTGTTGTGGTATCTACCTATAATATCACGGTTTCAACGCTTGTTTGCAAATCCGAAAGATGCGAAGAATTTGAGGTGGCATGCAGATGTTAAGAAAAATAATGATGGGATCCTACGACATGCGTCTGATTCCCCACAGTGGAAGAAGATTGATCTATTGTACCCCAAGTTTGGTGAAGAAGATAGGAATCTAAGACTTGGGCTTTGTACAGATGGGATGAATCTGTACGGGACATTGAGCAGCCAACATAGCACTTGGCCAGTCATGCTTGTTATATACAATCTTCCTCCTTGGTTGTGTATGAAAATTAAGTACGTTATGCTGTCATTGTTGATATCGGGCCCTAAACAACCCGAAAATGATATCGATGTTTATCTTGAACCTCTGATTGATGACTTAAAGAAACTTTGGGCTGAAGGTGTGATGACCTATGATGCTTCAGGAAGAGAGACATTTCGTTTGCACGCTATGTTGTTTTGCACTATTAATGACTTTCCGGCATATGGGAATTTGTCTGGATATAGTGTCAAAGGAGCTAAAGTGTGTCCTATATGTGAAGAAAACACTGATTCAATAAGACTAAAACATGGCAGCAAGACTGTATAACTTGGTCATCGAAGGTTTCATTCAAAATTCCATTCGTATCGTAGGAAGCGCAAAGCATTCAATGGATGGAATGATGAACAGAGTGCACCTAAACCTATACCAGGGGATGTTATGAAAGAGTAAAAGACATTGTCAATGAATTTGGTAAGAAATCACAATGTAGTATGGCCACACGGAGTGACAATTCTTCATTCAAGAAGAAGTCAATATTTTGGGATCTTCCTTATTGGAGTTCTTTGACAGTCAGACATTGTATCGATGTAATGCACGTTGAGAAAAATGTCTATGATAGCATCATTGGTACTCTGTTAAATATACCAGGTAAGACTAAATATGGGATAAAATCCAGAATGGACCTACGTGAAATGGGAATAAGGTCAGAATTAACATAATTATGTGAAATGGGTAATAAAAGAACATACTTACCTCCCGCTTGTTACACGTTGTCTAGAAAGGAGAAGAAAGCTTTTTGTGAATGCTTGGTAAATGTTAAGGTGCCACATGGTTACTCATCCAACATCCGTAGATTGGTATCAATGAAAGATCTGAAGTTGATAGGTCTTAAATCTCATGAATGTCACACTCTAATGCAACAAATATTGCTTGTGGCAATTTGATCTATATTGCCGAAGCATGTAAGGTTTGCAATCACCAGACTTTGTTTCTTTTTCAACAGTCTATGCAGCAAAGTTATTGACCCTGATACTCTCGATAATTTGCAAAGAGAAGTGGTTGTTACCCTATGTCAGCTTGAGATGTATTTCCCTCCTTTGTTCTTTGATATCATGGTACATCTTGTTGTCCACTTGACTAGGGAAGTGAAAATGTTGGGACCAGTTTTCTTGCATTGGATGTATCCCTTTGAAGGATACATGAGCGTTTTTAAAGGTGATGTTCGAAACCGTTATCGGCCTGAAGGGAGTATTATTGAAGGTTATGTGGCAAGAGAGGTTATGGATTTTTTCAATGACTTTCTGAGTGGTAATAACACTCCTGTTAATGACAAGAATATTGAGGAGGGCAAAGGAATTTTGGGATCATGGGTGAAAGTAATCAGCCGTGAGCAGTTGGAACAAGCTCACTTGTATATTTTACACAACATGGACGAAGTGAGTATTTATATCGAGGAACATACAAATTTCATCAAGAGACAACATCCTCGAGCAAGTTCAATGTGGCTTTCTAGAGAGCATAATAAGACTTTTACTAAGTGGTTTGAAGATAAAGTCTTACATCAACTATCTCAAACACCAAATGATATTACAGAAATTATCAAATGCCTCGCCTTTAAACCAAAACCGAATGTTATGACTTATGAAGGGTTTGACATTAATGGGTTCACATATTACACAAAGCACCAAGATGATAAGAGTGTCGTCCAAAACAGTGGGGTCACTCTTCAAGCGTCGACTATGTATTTTGCAAGTGCAAAGGATAAGAGTCCACGTGAAGCTAAAATGTCATATTACGGTGTCATTGAAGACATATGGGAGTTTGACTACATAGATTTCAGAATTCTGCTCTTTAAATGTAATTGGGTTGATAACACCAAAGGAGTTATAGTGGATGAATTGGGTTTCACTTTGGTTAACTTTGAAAAGATTGGCGAGAAGGGTGAACCATTCATATTGGCATCACAGGCGAAACAAATATTCTATATCGATGATCCTGCAAATGAAAAATGGTCGGTTGTTCTTCATGGTAAAAGACAGTTCATTGAAGATCATGTAGATGAAGAAGAGTACTATGATAAGTATGATGACTCCAGTCCATTCTCAGTTGGGTTGCCAACTCCACAAAATATTGAAGCTAATGATGACTCATATGTGTGCGGAGATCACAATGAAGGATTGTTAATTGATAAAAGATCACAATTTTAGAGGCATGTATGTTTATAAAAGATCACATTATCTTCTAGTTAATACAAATGCTAAATGTTTGCCTTTTTCTAGTTAATACAAATGCTAAATGTTTGCCTTTTTAATGACATTTTCAGATGGCTGACCATGATGAGCATGATGTTCATGATGAGCATGAAGTCCATGATGAGCATGTTGTCCATGAAGAGCATGGAAAGGATACCAATGTAAGTTCTAAAAACATATCCTGTATTTATATAAAATGCATTATCTTCTAGTTATGTCATATATCCCATATTTCTATATTGCGCTAATTCAGTGGGTTTATTTTTGTCAAATTTTAGGTTGATGATGCACATGTACCCACTGAAGCACTGGAGCAACTTGATGCGCAGCACCAAACACTTAACAAGAAAAGGGGCATCACTCTGTTGAAGAAGTTAATAGCGCTAAGTGGTAGTGGATCCAAATTGGTTGTAGAGTTTGATAATGGAGGAAATGCAATTGGAGTGAACCGCAATAATTTTGTAAACTATCTTGGGTGTGTCACTCGAAGCCATTGTGGTGTTAAGTATGATAATTGGCATAAAGTTCCTCAGGGGAAGAAAGACTTGATATGGAAGGATTTATGTGTGAGTTATTATTATTTGCAATTCTATTTTGTAGATTACAAAGTATATTATTTGCAATTCTATTTTTGGATACTAGTTAATAAGAATTCTATTTTACAGAATCTATTTGCATTGGATGAGAAGCTGCATCGTAAAAGTGTGATGCAACGTGCTGGAAAGATGCTTAGGAACTATAGGACTAATCTCAACAGAGAATACATAAAAGATGGTGATAAGAAGAAGAAGTCGGCCCTTGAACAGTGGAACTTCTTGGACAAAGAAGATTGGGACAATTTTGTTGCTTCAAGAAAATTTGAAGAATTCAAGGTATTAGGCGTCACTCCCAATTTAATTAATATACATTGTATTCACCTATTCAAGATTAACATTTAGTGCTACTAACCAAATCATTAATGTGCATACTAACTAGGCCCTCAGTGACGCGCAAAAAGCAAGGCGTGCACTGAATGTGCATGACCACACTATGGGTCCAAAGGGCTATGCAAGCGTTCGCCAAAGACTACAGGCGGAGTCTGCGGCTACTCAGGAGTCTGCCACACCCATGCCTCGCCATGATATCTGGATAGCTGGGAGGCAAAACAAGAAGGGTGAAATAAAGAAGCCTGTAACTGCTGAGGCGGCTGCAAAAATGGTAAAATACAACTCTTAGAGCAATCGTTTGAATATTGATTATTTGTGGTGTTAACTTACCAATTTCTGTTGATGGTGATTAGCGGGAGCTGTACGAGCAGAGGAAACAAGGCACATTCATCCCTCAAGGCACAAGGGATGAATTGACAGTTGCTCTGGGTAACCCAGAGCATCCTGGACGTGTTAGGGGTGCAAGCGCTGGTGTGGGAATCAAAGCATTCTTTGGGCCATCCCAGTGCAAACCCAGAGCAGGACTTTCACAAGAAAAGGTAACCTATTCTTTTTTTAGAATGTTACTACAAAAGAGAATTCAATAATAATAAGAAGCTAATGTTTCTTTTATCCATGTATAGGAGAATAAGAGAGTCGAGGATATACTTGCTAAGAAGGTCAATGATATAGTTGCTGAGAAGGTCAAGGAAGAAATAGTGTGGTGGCAGGCATCTCAGGCTTCCAATCAGCCTATGGCGACCCACTCTTCTCCTGATGCACAGATTGTGAGTAATCCTGGAGACCCATCACCTAACACATTTGTTATAAGTATTTTTTATGACATTGTAGCGAGTCTTTTCAAGATGATATGTATATATGTATAACATTCTTTTTGTAAATTTGTAGGCATTGATGCCATGCAACTTAAGAATGCAAGACTATGTTGTTGCAGAGGCGCAGGCTTACCAGTCCCTTCCTGGGGCAACGTTTCATGGGACTCCAATGCCGTAGGGCTACGTTCGTGTGAGCCCAATATGTGTATTACCTGATTGGAGGGAAGTTGCATTGCCATATGCCCACCCAGATATTGATACACTTGATGAGGCAGAAGGCAAGGTGATATTGGGGCCCAAAGCAGATGTCGTCTACACTACTGAAATTGTAAGATAAATTTACATTACTTTATATTGTTAATGTGTATATATGAGGTCAACTGATCTGAAATTATATATACAGGTTAAAAAGAAGACACCCGAAGCACCTAGGCCTCCACCTCCACTTCCTGCATTACCAAGTTGGGTTCCAACTGACCTAAAATACCCGTTAGGTCCTGCTTGTAGGGGAATGACATGTTGGCTATGGGCACATAATATACATTGCCCTATAATTATTTCTTTAGAAGCAGATTATGCAGGTCAATCATAAGATAGCTCTTTATTTATACAAGATATTATTGAGTTGTTTATGTATGATTGGTTGAATACATCAATGATAGAGACATGAATAAGGTGAGATCTTGTTTATACATCCATATACCTTGTGTAAGATCCGATGATCTGGTTTCTTATATATTAATGCATACGTAATACATGTTTTGCAACTACTTAGTTGAAGATCAATGCAAACAATTTGCATTTGATCATGTGGGTTTTTTTATTCCATCATTGATTAGTATGGTAGCTAAAGACCCTGATAGTGTTCAACAATATTGTATAGATGCTTTTACAATTTTCGGTCAGCAAAAGAAGACGATAATAATAGCTCCATTCAATGTCAAGTAAGTTTACTTTATTTATAATTTGGACTTAAGAAAATTCCATTTTTATTGTACATTTTGAGTTATTAATTTTTTAACTTTTTTACCTCTAGCGGTAGACATTGGGAGTTACTAGTTATTGTCCCCGGGACGTTCACAGTTTATTATCTAGATCCTGCGGGAAGTACATTAAACACTAAAATTGGACACATATCACTACTACAGAAACAACCTTTGGCGTCGGTTGTTTAACCCCCTTTGGCGTCAGTTTCTGAGCAACGCCTATGTAGGCGCCGCTAAAGGTCGAACACTTCGGCGTCGGTTTTTTAACCGACGCCTATTTAACATATAGGTGTCGGTCTTTTAGTAGATAACCGACGCCAAAAGGGTTCACGCCATAGAAAACGACGTCATCTAGGACACATTCTGTGTCGGTTATCTACTAAAAGACCGACGCCATACTTCAAGACGACAGGGCCGTGCTTCCCTGCACGGCCATGTTTAGTACTATAGGCGTCGGTTTTATATGAATAAGCGACGCCTTTTCCACCACGGCCGTGCTTTCCTGCACGGTCGGGTTGTTTGTAATATTAGGCGTCGGTTTTTATCCAATAACCGACGTTGTAGGTCTTTGCTGACAGTTTTCTGTAAATAACCGACGCCTATATCTATTTTTTTTTCATATCAGTTTGCAGGCCTGCTGTGGCTGGTCAGCAGGATGAGAACCTGCAGTTCAGTTTTCTGAACTGCAGGTTTACGACATCCATTGATATCAGCCTACAAACAGGCCACAAACCTGCAAAAGTCCCAAGGAAAATTTCACACAAGTAGATACATTCAGACATCAATTCAATTCTCACATTCACACATATAGAAACATTCAAATACATGTATTAACATTCAGAAATATTCATTTACAAAGTATCATTCATTATCGCTATCACCATCCCAATTATATCTTACAGTTGCCACTGCTTGTATGGCTTTTTCCCATTCTTCTCTTATTTCATTTAATGGTTCCATCGTATATGGAGCATGTATATTTTTTAAGCGTTTACCTATATTGTGGTCAGTTTTAAACACCTGCAAAGAGAATGATGTATATATAAGTAATAATATAAAAATAAGATTGATATATTTCATACTAACTAATGAGACTATATATAATACCGCATGTATGGTATCGATGTCCAATGCGGCATGTTTGATAATCATCTGCATAAATCGCATCACATAGTATGTGCATGCCCAACCATTGTCTTGTGTAGCGCACTATAAATTGAAACATACAAAATAATACAACTAAGCACAATTCACATCAATAATATATACATTGGAGTCAGGAACTTACTTGTACGTTCTGCCAATTTATTGGCTGGTTCTTTTTCCTTGGGACCATTCCTCCAGCCTTTTTGAATGCATCTAAACCCCTACATGTTAATATAACACAGTAAATTACATAAGTAAATAGTAATGTAATAACAAATGTTAACAGATACAAAAATGAAATATTTCTCACCAGAATAATGGCATTCTCATTACGTGTCCAATTTTAGTGTTTAATGTACTTCCCGCGGGATCTAGATAATAAATAGTGAACGTCCCGGGGACAATAACAAGTAACTCCCAATGTTTACCACTAGAGGTAAAATGTTAACAATTAATAACTCAAAATGCACAATAAAAATGGAATTTTCTTAAGTCCAAATTATAAATAAAGTAAACTTACTTGACATTGAATGGAGCTATTATTATCGTCTTCTTTTGCTGACCAAAAATTGTAAAAGCATCTATACTGTATTGTTGAACATTATCAGGGTCTTTAGCTACCATACTAATCAATGATGGAATCAAAAATCCCACATGATCAAATGCAAATTGTTTGCAATGATCTTCGACTAAGTAGCTGCAAAACATGTATTACGTATGCATTAATATATAAGAAACTAGATCACCGGATCTTACACAAGGTATATGGATGTATAAACAAGATCTCACCTTATCCACGTCTCTATCATTGATGTATTCAACCAATCATACATAAACAACTCAATAATATCTTGTATAAATAAAGAGCTATCGTATGATTGACCTGCATAATCTGCATCTAAAGAAACAATTATCGGGCAATGTATATTATGTACCCGTAGCCAACATGCCATTCCCCTACAAGCAGGACCTAACGGGTATGTTAGGTCAGTTGGAACCCAAGTTGGTAATGCGGGAAGTGGAGATGGAGGCCTAGGTGCTCCTGGTGTCTTCTTTTTAACCTGTATATATAATTTCAGATCAGTTGACATCATATATACACATTAACAGTCTAAATCAATGTAAATTTATCTTACAATTTCAGTAGTGTAGACGACATCTGCTTTGGGCCACAATATGACCCCGCCTTCTGCCTCAGCAAGTGTATCAATATCCGGGTGGGGATATGGCAATGTAGCTTCCCTCCAATCGGGTAACACACGTAATGGGCCCACACGAACGTAGCCCTGTGGCATTGGAGTCCCGTGAAACCTTTCCCCAGGAAGGGACGGGTAAGCCTGCGCCTCTGCAACAACATAGTCTTGTATTCTTAAGCGGCATGGCTTCAATGCCTACAAATTTACGTAAAGAATGGTATACATATATACATATCATCTTGAAAACATATCATCTTGAAAAGACTAGCTACAATGTTATAAACAATACTTACAGCATACGTGTTAGGCGATGGGTCTCCAGGATTACTCGCAGTCTGTGCATCAGGAGAAGAGTGGGTCCCCATAGGCTGATTGGAAGCCTGAGATGCATGCGACCGCAATAATTCTTCCTTGACCTTCTGAGCAACTACATCGTTGACCTTCTTAGCAACTATATCCTCGACTCTCTTATTCTCCTATACATGGATAAAAGAAACATTAGCTTCTTATTATTGAATTTCCTTTTGCAGTAACATTCTAAAAAAAGAATAGGTTACCTCTTCTTGAGAAAGTCCCGCTCTGGGTTTGCGTTGGGATGACCCAAAGAATGATTTGATGCCCACACCAGCGCCTGCACCCCTAACACGTCCAAGATGCTTTGGGTTACCCAGAGCAACTGTCAATTCATCCCTTGTGCCCTGAGGGATGAACGTGCCTTGTTTCCTCTGCTCGTGCAGCTCCCACTAATCACCATCAACAGAAATTGATAAATTAACACCACAAATAATCAATATTCAAACGATTACTCTAAGAGTTGTATTTTACCATTTTCGCAGCCGCCTCAGTAGTTACGGGCTTCTTTATTTCACCCTTCTTGTTTTGCCTCCCAGCTATCCAGATATCATGGCGAGGCATGGGTGTGGCAAACTCCTGAGTAGGAGCAGACTCCTGAGTAGGAGCAGACTCCTAAGTAGCCGCAGACTCCGCATGTAGTCTTTGGCGAACGCTTGCATAGCCTTTTGGACCCATATTGTGGTCATGCACATTCAGTGCACGCCTTGCTTTTTGTGTGTCACTGAGGGCCTAGTTAGTATGCACATTAATGATTTGGTTAGTATCACTAAATGTTAATCTTGAATAGGTGAATACAATGTATATTAATTAAATTAGGAGTGACACCTAATACCTTGAATTCTTCAGATTTTCTTGAAGCAACAAAATTGCCCCAATCTTCTTTGTCCAAGAAGTTCCATTGTTCAAGGGCTGACTTCTTTTTCTTATCACCCTCTTTTATGTATTCTCTGTTCAGATTTGTCCTATAATTCCTAAGCATCTTTCCAGCGCGTTGAATCACACTTTTACGATGCAACTTCTCATCCAATGCAAACAGATTCTGTAAAATAGAAATGTTATTAACTTGTATCCAAAATAGAATTGCAAATAATAGAATTTGTAATCTACAAAATAGAATTGCAAATAATAATAACTCACGCATAAATCCTTCCATATCAAGTCTTTTTTCCCCTAAGGAACTTTATGCCAATTATCATACTTAACACCACAATGGCTCTGAGTGGTACACCCAAGATAGTTTACAAAATTATTGCGGTTCACTCCAATTGCATTTCCTCCATTATCAAACTCCACAACCAATTTGGATCCACTGCCACTAAGCGCTATTAACTTCTTCAATAGAATGATGCCCCTTTTCTTGTTAAGTGTTTGGTGCTGCGCATCAAGTTGCTCCAGTGCTTCAGTGGGTACATGTGCATCATCAACCTAAAATTTGACAAAATAAACACACTGAATTAACCCAATATAGAAATATAAGATATATGACATAACTAGAAGATAATGAATTTTATAGAAATACAGGATATGTTTTTAGAACTTACATTGGTATCCTCGCCATGCTCGTCATGGACAGCATGCTCATCATGGACTTCATGCTCATCATGGACATCATGCTCATCATGGTCAGCCATCTGAAAATGTCATTAAAAAGGCAAACATTTAGCATTTGTATTAACTAGAAAAAGGCAAACATTTAGAATTTGTATTAACTAGAAAAAGGCAAACATTTAGCATTTGTATAAACATACATGTCTCTAAAATTTTGATCTTATATCAATTAACAATCCTTCATTGTGATCTCCGTGCACATATAAGTCATCATTAGCTTCAATATTTTCTGGAGTTGGCAACCCAACTGAGAATGGACTGGAGTCATCATACTTATCATAGTACTCTTCTGCTGGAACTAGTTCGTTTACATTTACGTCATCGGAGGCAATTTCTTCTTCCACCCAAGCACTGCTATCGACATCTACTGGTTTCAATTTTGAAATCTCTCCATGCCAGTGCCATTCTGTATAGCCTTGTACAATCCCATTGCACATGACATGACTTTTGATTTCCTCACCAGTGTTGACTTTCAAGTTGTTACCGCAATGCCTACATGGACAGTAGAACCTATCTATAGGTTTTTTCCTATGTTCCTCGGCAAATCTAATAAACTGATCAAGACCAGATATAAACTCTGGGGTGCAACGATTATGAATGGACATCCATGATCTATCCATTCTATGATCAGAGAAAACAAGTATATATTAGGAAACAAGTATATATTAGGAAAAGATTAGGGTATACACTTACATCCTAAGTGTATAATGTGATGTCATTCTTATATATAATAAATGTGTACCACCTATCCCATCCTTGAACACCTAATCTCACTAGTAAGTGTATAATGTGTATTGGGTTTTCAAGAAAATTTCGACAACATTTCCCCGATGTTCTCTAAGTACATATGTACTTAGAGAACAAACGGGGAAATGCTATCGAAATTTTCTCGAAAACCCAATACACATTATACACTTACATCCTAAGTGAGATTAGGTGTTCAAGAACAGTCCCAAACCGGGGACTATCCAAGATTTACTCCTAATGAGTCAATCTTGGATGGGTTTCTAGGCCAACAAACACAATAATAGATATCTACAATGAAGCCGGACTCCATACAAACAGTATATAATTTAGTGATTGTTCATTCTAATTTATACCAATGTACAAGTAATATAAAGAACAATGATTGTTCACTTTCTAGGCCAACAAACACATGTGATGTCATTCTTATATATAATAAATGTGTACCACCTATCCCATCCTTGAACACCTAATCTCACTAGTAAGTATATAATGTGTATTGGGTTTTCAAGAAAATTTCGGCAGCATTTCCCCGCTGTTCTCTAAGTACATATGTACTTAGAGAACAAACGGGGAAATGCTACCGAAATTTTCTCGAAAACCCAATACACATTATACACTTAAATCCTAAGTGAGATTAGGTGTTCAAGAACAGTCCCAAACCGGGGACTATCCAAGATTTACTCATTATGAGTCAATCTTGGATGGCTTTCTAGGCCAACAAACACAATAATAGATATGTACATGTTAGGCTTTCATCACAATTGATGTTAGGGTTTCATCAATGTTAGTGTTTAATCAAATCAAATTAGGATGCTAGAATGGACAAGTTTAAATCAAATTAGGGTTTAAATCAAATCAAACACAGCCGTGGCTGTGTTGGCCTAGCAAGGCCGTGCTGCCCAGTACGGCCGTGGTAGGCCATTCTTCTCAGTTCTCAGTGAAAGAAGTAGAACACTAACTAGTCTTAGGTTTTGAAGTCAGAGCAGCAAGCAGAGCAGAGCAGCGGGCGGCAAGGAAGAAGACAAGGAAGAAGGTGCTACGGCTAATACCTTGTGAGCAGCGGAGGCAAGCAAGAAGACAACGCCGCAGTAGGGCATGAGCAGGGAGGAAGGAGCGGGCGGTGGTGGTGCAAGGAGGAAGGCGGAGGCAACGCAGAGTAGCAGCAGGGATCGTCGGCGGCGAGCGAGAAGCAGCAGGCACCAGGCACCAGGCGGCGATTTTGGGAGAGCGCACAGGAGAATCGATGAAACAGGAAGAAAGGGGGAAGAGTCGGGTGATCGGGCCTCTATTAAGTTGGTCAACGGCGTCGGTTATCTAGGACAACTGACGCCTATTATCTTCAGCGTCGGTTGATCGTAATAATCGACGTCCAATTAGACAATCTTTACCCCAAATTAATTGGCGGGAACTATTATCAGTGTCGGTTATCCAAGGATAACTGACACCGAAAGTGGAACTTTTCGCGCAAAATTTCATTTCACATAGGCGTCGGTGAATTGTTAAACAACCGACGTTGTATGTGACCCAGATTTTTTTCGCTCGAAAATTGGATTTCGCGGGCGCCTTTAGGCGTCGGTTGGTTACACTCAGCCGACGCTGAATACAAAGTGGTACTCGTGTCTGGCTGGTCTTCGAATATAGACGTCGGTTTGTATAAATAACCGACGCTGAATATTATAGGCGCCGGTTGTCCGAAATAACCGACGCCCAGAAAAGTGACACTGAACGCTATTTCTGTAGTAGTGTATTGAGAATGCCATTATTCTGGTGAGAAATATTTCATTTTTATATTCGTTAACATCTGTTATTACATTACTATTTAATTATGTAATTTACTGTGTTACATTAACATGTAGGGGTTTAGATGCATTCAAAAATGCTGGAGGAAATGTCCCAAGGAGAAAGAACCAGCCAATAATTTGGGAGAACGTAAAAGTAAGTTCCCGACTCCAATGTATATATTATTTATGTGAACTGTGCTTAGTTGTATTTTTTAATATTTTGTATGTTTCAATTTGTAGTGCGCTACACAAGACAACGGCTGGGCATGCGCATACTATGTGATGTGATTTATGCAGATGATTATCCGACATGCCGCATTGTATATTAATACCATACATGAGGTATTATATATAGTCTCATTAGTTAGTATGAAATATATCAATCTTATTTTTATATTATTACTTATATATACATCATTCTCTTTGCAGGTGTTTAAAACTGACCACACTATAGGTAAACGCTTAAAAAATGTACATGCTCCATATACGATGGAAGCATTAAATGAAGTAAGAGAAGAATGGGCAAAAGCCATACAAGCAGTGTTGATTGTAAGATATAATTGGGATGCTGATAGTGATGCTGAATGATATTTTGTAAATGAATATTTCTGAATGTTTATACATGTATGAATGTTTCTACATGTATTTGAATGTTTCTACATGTGTGAATGTGAGAATTGAATCGATGTCTGAATGTATCTACTTGTGTGAAAAAATATTTGTTGATTTTGCACGTTTGTGGCCTGTTTGTAGGCTGATATTAATGGATGTCGTAAACCTGTAGTTCAGAAAACTGAACTGTAGGTTCTCATCCTGCTGACCAGCCACAGCAGGCCTGCAAACTGATAAGAAAAAAAATTAAAGTATAGGCGTCGATTATTTATAGAACACCGTCATCAAAGGCCTACAACGTCAGTTATTAGATAAAAACCGACGCCTAATATGAAAAACAACTCGACCGTGCAGGAAAGCACGACCATGGTGGAAAAGGCGTCACTTATTCATATAAAACCGACGCCTATAGTACTAAACACGGTCGTGCAGTGAAGCACGGCCGTGTCGTCTGGGAGTATGGCGTCGGTTGTTCAGTTGTTAACTGACGCAGAAAGTGTCCTAGGTGGTGCCCTTTTTTTTGGTGTGAACCCTATAGACATCGGCCAACTATAGATAACCGATGCCTATAGATCATATAGGCATCGGTTAGAAAACCGAAGCCGAAGAGTTCGACCTTTAGCGGTGCCCACATAGGCGTCGCTTGAAAACTGTCGCCAAAGGGGGTTAAAAAACCGACGCCAAAGGCGTATTCTGTAGTAGTGTTTGTGCTAGAAGTGTAAGGACCCAAGCCTTGCTTAATGTGTTGAACAATCTTAATTACCACAATTAAGTGCTATGAACCTTAATATAACCTTTTTAAGTGTTCTGAAATCATGAGATAAGCTTAAGTTTCAAGTTTGGTCCAATTTGGATGTTGTTTGTGCAAGTTATATAATGTTTATGCACATTTGTTTTTTCAATTTACCCAATTGGGAGGTTTTCTTTGCAATTTGTCACATGCCTTATGATCCTTAGATGGTTTTTATCATTCTCGAGCTTGTTGGGCAACGTGGTACCTAGTTGTACCTTGGTTTGGAGGTGTTTCTCTTCAAGGGGATTTTAGGGATTTCCCCCTTTATGGATGAGATTATCTTTAGGAGTTATCAAACAATGGGGTGGTTTTGTTGTTTGGAGGTCGGTAGTGGCCCTGGAGAACTGACAATTTATGGCTAAGAAGTCTCTAGGAGATGTGGAATAGTTGTTTGCATGGTCATAGAAGCTCTAGGCTATGGACACATGGAAAGCTCCATGGACACCTCATGCTTGACACCTTCCTTATCCATAAAGGCTTGCATGTCCATGGGAACCCATAGCCATGGATACATGGTAAGTAACTTGACACCTCATTCTTTGCTTCTTTATTATCCATAAAGGCTTGCATGACCATGGGCACCCTTAGAAATGGACACATGAAAAGTAGCTTGGACACCTCATGCCTTGCTTCTTCCTTAACCATAAAGCTTTATATACTTCTTCCTTACCTCCCAATCAAAATATTTGATCCATATCAACTTCCTCCTACTTATAACTTTGTCCTCTCTTTGTTTTACCATGGAGGATTTGTTCCAAGGTAGAAGAAGATGCCATCTTGGTGAACAAGGTCTTCTAGGGTTTTATCGAAGCTCATCTAAGGTTTCTAAAGTCACATTTTGGTGTTTTCGACCAAGGCAAGTAGGTTTCTTCCCCTTCTCCTCTATTTTCCCTACTATTCTTCTTCCTTCCACCTTCCTCCAAGTCAAAAACCTAGTATTCCATGGTGAAACTCCATTTAAAGATAAAAAACTCTTCTTTACATGCTCCTCTTACTTAGGGTTTGTGTCCTTGGAGAAGAAGGTGATTCTTGCTCGAGTTTGGAGCTTGTGCTTGGAGCTACCAACCCATCTTGCTCAAGTTTCCTACTAATTGGAATCTGATCTTCTTCCTAGAGGTAAGTTACATAAGTTTCTCCATGTTCATTTCTTATTATAAGCTTGTTAGTTCATATTCTTATGCTTAAATGATGATCTCCACCTTTAGATGATGTTGTTGTTTAGGGTTTTGTTTCTTTGTTGTTCTATACTTTGTTACTAGCTCTAGATGAATATGAAAGATTAGTATATCCCTCCTACAATAAAGAATGACCTGGGACATGCTATAGGGTGAGGGGAAAGTCACGATCTGACCCCTCTCCCTCTCTCTCTTCCTCGCTTACAACTAATTTGCTGACATGCCATTTTCTGGTAGGTCAGAGTTGGAAAATTCATATCTTTTAAAGCGCTAGTCCAAAATTAAGAAAAAAATATGTTTTGGAATAGGAAAATTTATCTATATATAATTAAAATTCTATCAAGGTCTGATTTCAAGGTTTTTCGAAAGATGATTTTTGGAATATGATTTTAATACATAAAATTCATAAAAATTACAACGTAATCACCATAACTCCAAAATTGACATAAAGATATGTTTTCTTGATTAGTAGAACCTAATTAGTCCAATGGTGATATTTTTTAGAGTCTAAATCTGAGGTTTGTCAGAAAGGTCCAATCTTAGGGTTTCTATGCAATAATGTGCAATATGTACACTAGTGAATGTTAATAAATTGAAATAGGCCAAAGTTGAACTTGGAACATTTAGAAGTGGTGGAACTTGGAATTTGAGCACAATAAAGAAGTATGTGCATTCTTACACCCTAAGTTGGGATATATTAAAAAAAAACTATATTCTCTAATGAGGCACTAAATGAACCCTATTTTCTATATTCATAACTCTTATGCTATATTGCCTCAAAAATTAGTATTGATATTCTATTTCTTGGGTCTTGTACCCCACTGCCATGTTCAAATATATGATGCGTCTACTTGCCATAGTTTCTCTTAGCATTTTGTTTTAATTGGACTGTTTATCTAATGTAGTTGTACTTATGTACAACCACCCATAGATAGGGCATGCATTATTTATCCCTGGGAAATGTGTTATTCTCCCCCATATATAATTTTATTGGTGATTGGGAATATGTTATTTCTCCTCTCACCTATAGGTTGGGGCCCAGTAGGTGCCTCAACCCTACTTAGTTAATGTAGTCTATGTTAATCATGCATACAATTCCTTTACTATTTTAATGTTATGGCAAGCATCTGTTTTGATTATGCCTCATACTTGTAATCTCTTCATCTATTAATGAACTTATAGCCTTTACTTCCATGTTATTTTCTATCTATTGTTCTTGTTCATATTGTTGACACATACCTTGTTTTCTTTCCCTCTTGTTGGGTGATTACCCAACCACCTCGATTTTGGACAAGGTGTTTAATAAGATCAAGAAAAATAGGGCCAGGAGTAGATTCAAGACTTGCTTAAAGGATGTCTAGGTTGCTAAAGCTAGATCCTTTGTTTTCTCCATATTTTTATTCTGAAAAACATATGTAGTGAAGAATGATGAAAGCCATGTAATAGCTTTAGTTTCTTTTCCTTTCTGCTTCTGTTGAGATTTTATATGTTTTTGGTGCATACATATTTACTTTTAATGTTATACATTCATCCCTCAATATCTATTATATTTTTGAAAAGATGGGTGTTTTGTATTTCCTTCAAATTTTAGTAAGGAGGTGATCTCACCTCTTTACAGACCTACAATTTTTCACTTTTTGGTGGGTGATTATTAGAATTCTTTTTGGTAGGATGAATGATTTTACCTCCTGATTTAAAGAAAAAAAAAGAATGGTAGCTAAGCATATAAGAAACATAATACAAACAAAAGCAAGGATATAAACATGTCAAGAATATGTATATGAAATGGATGAGAAGTATTTACATGGTTAGGAGGGCCTAGTTTCTACTTCCAATGCAAGTTTGGAATGAAACACTCATATTAATCAAAGATAATACATATTTAAAATAATGGAAGGCCATTGGCCCAAGAGATAGATGGAGTGAATGGAACATGGTGAAGGAAGAAGAAACAATAGATGGAAGAGTAGATCCTCTGAAATCTATCAACTATGAATATGGATTTCCTTCAAGGGTGATGAAAGTGAGTTGGTCGATGTCTTAGGTAGCGATGATTGGTGAATTGAGCTAGAGCTACAGACAAATTCATTTTCACTTCATCTACTGTCGATGAAGATAGAATTGGACACCTTCGACCCTTCCTCTCTTGAGGAGTATTTGTCAAGTTCTCTAGTCATTGAAAGAGGAATACCACTAACTAGGACCTTCATCTAGTTGATGATTTATGGTCCATGGAGATAAAATAGGGTTTTAGCACTTTATGATAGTGAAAAAGAAGACATGCTCCTTAGTGGAGCAAGAGTTCCCTATTTATAGGGATTGGTCACATCCTCAAGATATTACCAAGTACCCCAGTATACAATATTTTCCTTGCATTCCAAGTGATGGATCATGTGCCTTAGTGAGACATTGTACCTTCATGGAGGCAGAATAATGATATCTCAAATAGTCAGTGAGGCATCAACTTCATCAGATGATGAGGCAAAAAACTCATTGGTGGATTTGCATAGTGTGTCTACCTCCTCATTGATAGATGATGCTAGAGTCTAATTGGTTGAAACTCATCGGATGACACTTCATTGGTGGGTGAAACCTTGGTTGACATACCATTGGTTGGTGAGTTGTTGCTTCTCAAACTGTCAGTTTTTTATCCATCCATTTGTGAGGCATGAGTTGTTGATTCATTGGTTGTTGAACCATGAATTGGTGAGTTATTGGTTGTGATGACACCTTTTCTCGATGGCAATATTGTCTGATGAGGGCTTGTAACCGATGAAGACTCTGGCTAAGGGAATTCCCATCAACCCAAGTTTTCCTCACTATAGAAATGGCCAATGAAGATTAATAGATAATGAAGATTAGTTTGATCCCAAATTTGAGTTTTTTTCAATAATGCATATGATTTGTTTTAATGGAAGATTAATAACGAAGTTATCAAATTATATGAATTATTGTGCTAAATCTTTTATTACTTGAGAAAAACATAGTTACATAGGCATATAATATCCACAAATTTGGATGTTATCAGTTTAATTGAAGGAAAAGGAACAATATATGAAGTATAAGGACCATGATCACCACTTCCACATTGAGATATGGCTGTCATGATATGGCTTTTGTGTTTCATTCTCAATGTGAGTCTGTCCGGTACAATTTTTTTCTTTTAAAATATCGAAGTTTTTGATTTGATATTCGATATCATAACTAAAGAGACATAGTCACCAGTCACCACACATATCTATCTTATGTATGATTGTTGTCCTATGTTATCTAATTTAATATATGACTAGAGACATATAAAAATGGTTATTCTAAGTATACATATGATCTCATGACTACGTCCTCAACCCAAACTTTATGTCATTAGGTCAAGACATTCATAGGACTTTATTAACCTTATTTATTATCTCAATACTGAAAAAAACATAATAAGCATAGTTTACTTTTATTAATAATCAAATTGTATATAAAGTATCCCATTACAATCATCACATAACTTCTCAGTGGGAATACATCAAGTATTTATTTGATGCACTTTCATTCTTCTTAATGTAATCAGTAGTGAACTTTGTGACCCACTCATTATGAGATGAGATAGAACAAAATCCTAAAGAACTTATGAAATGTCACTTTAGTTTCACGATATGAATCCGATGAGTAATGGAATTGCATCTAAGGTGGAGAATAGGAAAATAACAAAGATGATGAAGAGTCACGTATAAATGCATGATAAAAAAGAAAATGCAAGAGAAAGATGTTGACATGTTGTCCTCTGATCCAGATCCATCAATGAGAAAATATTACTCTTAAGTGGAAACCAAAGTTGAGAAAAATATGTCTCAAAAAGATCCAATGAATTCTCACTTTCCAAATAAGGTTCAATCTAATTGATTTGTTACCTAAAAGAAATAGAGATAGATCTAAATTATCTCGGGAAGAGCTTACAAAGAGATATTATGAATCCTTGAATCTTGATAAGAGTATGGCCCATAATATAGCTAGTTGGTAAAGAAGGATCAATGTTGACTACCCCTACATGGTCGGGATTGAGGTTTAGATGATGATGATGATGAGAATAATGGTATTTAGTTACACTATCTAGGGTTACACTACCTAGGTGTTTTGTTGCATGTTGAACCTATATATCTACCACATTACACTTTTAAGGACTTCCATTATTTTTTCCAACTTGGGGCTAAAATTCTTTCTTAGTTACAATATTATTCCCTTGGATATATATTTATAAAAAATTTTAATTTACTCATTTTACTAGGAAAAGATTCCTAGATGAACTCTTACAAGCATTTTAAACTCATGAAATCATTAATTAGCAAGTTTATTTATTAACCCCACATCAATATCCTAATTCATTTGATTAAGAAAATACCTAACAACTACACCTATTTTCTATACCATTACCTCTTATTGTTTCAAATCCTTATTTACCAATGGACAAGGAAATGAGACTAAGACTAGTCTTATTCCTATATTGCACACAAGGAGGCATGGTTAGAATTTATATGTAGGTTTGAGTATATTATAGTATCTCATGGATATGAAACACGATGGTGATGATCCTCAAGGTCAACATTAACCCTAAAAAGGAATTTTCTGTAGAATTATGGGTCATATGACCTTAGTAATCTCAAGCAACATTTTTTATGTTGATGAAAATTGATCATTCCAAATTGAAATCAACATAGCGATCAATTCTTGGACATTGGAGACTGATTTTTATTTCATTAAGCATAAATAAGTAGGTTGATTCTCTATCTTTGATGTATCTAGTTTGGTTTGGGTCTCGAGTTATTTGTAACTAGGAATTCAAATATATTGAATTCAAAAGGCACATTGTTATATCTAAATCCGATCCTAACAAAAAAAACCCCAAATTATATCCAATGGGTATCACAACATCACAATTTGTTATGATTGATATCCAACCCCATATCCTATAGAGAGAGAGAGTCAGGCTAGAATACACTAAGAGTGTATAGATCACACCGTACACCCCCAATGGTGTTTACCAATCTAGATAGTGTTTGTACAAAATCTAATCCATTGATCTTCATGGTTACAATAATAATAGGCTAAATATAAAATTTGAGCCCATTTAGATTAGTGTAACTCACTCATCTAAGGACAACAAAATCGACACACTAAACTAATTTGAAATGCTTGACTTTTGCCTCTTTTAGATGCATGATCTATAAGTGTCCAAATGAGCTAAAATTTATTATTTAGTCAGTTCTTCAGATATTTAAGAAGATTAACAGTTTATATTTTTAAAATAATTTCTTTATGATGGAAAATAATTGTGGTATATAGCATCTCTGGTACACTCGAGTGTATTGTAGCTCTAATAAATATATATATATATATATATATATATATATATATATATAATCAAATATATATATATATATATATATATTGCTGACAAGAAGTGAGTGAAGTGGTCAAGCACGGTGTCCCTAACAAAGGGACCCATATTTAAATCCCAGCTGCCTCCTTGATTTACCACCCTCCCGCATGTTCGACATCCGTCACAGGCATGGGATATGGGGAGATAATACCTATCTCTATCCCATATATATATATATATATATATATATATATATATATATATATAGTCAGGCTAGAATACACTCGAGTGTACGGATCGCACGAATACACTCAAGTGTGTTTGTATATCGATACTATTTTTTGCAAAATGTAAATCATTGATCTTCACCGTCATACTATAACTAGGCTACATACAAATTTTGAGCCCATTTGGATGAGTGTAAGTCACTCATCCAAGGGCAACAAGATCGACGCGCGAAACTAATTTGAAATGCATAATTTTTGTGGTCTTCATAACATGAGCTATACATATCCAAATGTGCTCAAATTTTTCGTATGAGTTGTTCACGAGATGTTTAAGAAGATCAACGGATTAGATTTTCAAAAAAAAATTGCATCATGAAAAACTACTTGAGTGTATTCCGCTCCGGATACACTCGAGTGTATTCTAGCCTGACTATATATATATATATATATATTATTTTCATTAGTATATATACATATAATAAATTTGAATTTCTACCCCAGATCAAATAAGGAAAACTTAATTGTGGCTCAAAATTTTTAGATCCAAAAGTTGATATCTAAGACTTGTCTCACCAAATATATGTTTGCTTCTGAAATTTACGATGCAAATGTGAATCAAATGCTTGGATTTTGGACATCTAGTTACGTGCTTACTTACAAATTGTTTCCGAATGACATCTATCGAATCTGTGGGAGACCATTGACTTAACAACATTTCATATATGTTGGTTCTTTTAAATAGTTTTCTAGTGTAAATTATGATCCTCATTTGTAAGAGAACTTGATAATCATAGAATATTGAACCACTGAAATCTTTCCTGATCTTTGTTCCCAAGCAAGACCGAACCCAGATCTCATTATGGGATATATAGCCAAAAAAAACATGTACAACTCTTATCTTTTGATCTCTCATCTTCTTCTACTATGCCATTGTTTGTGTACACTCATACTCAATAATCACCAGGAAGAGAACAAGATCTGGGATTTTTGGATTGGGATGAACACCGGCACCAAAACCGACACTCACGTGATACCCATTGATTACTTGCATGTAACGAAGAAAAGCCACATGCAATTATGAGCCTTGCAACCTACGAGTACCGAGAGGCGCTCCTCAAGAAGGAACGGATGGGAAATGATTGGCTAGCGCATTTGAGGTAGGGCATTGTTGTACGTACGTAGGATTATTGAGTATATGTAAAGACGCCGCTTTCCCGTGTTTGTGGGGGTAGGATGAAAACCCCACCGGATTTGCTGCTCCCAATATGCGACGGAGCACGCTGCTCCTTACTTCAAGGAATGCCACGCATAAACTGAAAATGATCTAGGCCCGTAATCTATATCTGCATGTACACGTGTAAACAACTCAAAGAAGGAGTAGTCTACACCCTCTAAATGTGGGTGCAGCAAATCCTCGCTCGATGAAAACACGGTAGGTAGTGCTCCCTGTTGTAAAACAGGTCGTTTTCCGCACTGCGGTATTCTATCGATTATCGTTGTCCTTCCACGCCACTACTGATTCCTCAACCCCGGTGGAGAAAAGCTGGTTGGGGAGGAAGGTGATGGATGTTCCCCGCTAAGGTTGGCCAGCATCTGGGCACTTGGTGGAACATCCCTGTCTCAGACTGTTGTCCCATATCCTCCAAATGAGAATACCTTATTCAAAGACAGAACATGATATAAGCAATATTTTTCCTTTTTCTTCCATTCATTTTTTAAAATTTAGCCCATACAACTCGAATTATGGTGGCGAACACAACAGATGCGTTGGGGCCTCCAGATTCCGAAAGAACATACCTGCACAAAATTAAACAGAGGGCGCCATGCACTGGTTGACTAGCACAGTAAGTAAATGAAGCTCTGCTGGGAAGAAGCAGACAGCTGTAGTGGCAGTGCGATCGACCACTCGGCTGTCCTCTAATCCACTCTTGTTGGTTCGAAGCAGCCGGGGATCTCGAGGCTGCCTTATGGGCACAGCCCAGCACCCCTGCCTGGTTGACCGATGTTTTCTTTGCTTGTGTTTCAGTCCTGCAGTCCATTGTCCCACGAACTTCCCTCTATCGTTTAAGACATGGATGTACGTCCCATGAGATCATGACTGAAGAGCACCAAGCAACCGACCAGCAGTCTTGCCAACTACCTACACGCGCTTGCAATTGCTCGCCTATGTACACCAAAATTTGCCCATTTGCCTAACTTGGGATGGTGAAAAACGAATTGAACAGCCCGATTTCATGAGCATACTCTTGGCCGCCAAAGCTTTCAGTCTCTTTGTGCGCTCATTCTGCAAGTGATATGTCGACGTCAAAGGGAGTTCTGATAAGACGTCGTTGTTTTGGTTTACTCTCTATAACGACTTAGCCGGAGTGGTCTACAATGGACACTGCGTCAGTGATTTGGGACATGAGAATATTTATGCCAGCAACATTCATCGGTGTGGTTCGTCACTGCCAAATTAAGTTTCATAAAATTCCAAAACCTTTTCATTGTTTTGGTTTCATTGTGGCAAAAGCATCTTATTAATTGCACGCGCTACACTTATTTCTGCTTCCAGGTGTATAGATTACATATTTCAGTTTACTTGCGATTTTGCTTTCGTACAGTGACAACAAACTAAATGAGAGGTTTCTTTTTGTTAAAATAAACTCATGGGAAATGTATTCATCTCATGGGACATGGTCACATGGGAAATGTATTCATCACAAAATACGCACTCTCTATCCAAAACCACTAGAAAACACAAAAGGCTATACACCCGATTCATGTGCGGAGAGTAAGTGTGTGATTCGTATCTACTTATATTGTATATCTCCTTATGCATGTTTCCCGACTCATGTGTTTTGATATTGTCTCAAGGGTCCTAGCTCGCAAGATATCCTTTCGAAAAGCTCGCAAACCGTGTGGTGCTGCTTAGCATGATCCACAAGAGATCTTGCTGCCTCATTATCTTCTTGGGGATAATTAGGCCAGCTGTTGGGCCTTCTCTTAGGAAGTTCAGAGATACCTTGGACTTCCGTTCTCCACCTTCATGGCGTTGTCCCAGAACCTGTGATGACGCTGTGCATGTGGGGGTTATCCACTTCAAGGATAGATGGTCTAAAGAGAGGTTGACGGATACCATAGAACGATCCACAGCTGTTCGTCAAAAGAAAGAGAAAAAGGATAAATAACACTGGTTGTATATGATTTTAACCTATAAATACGCATGGAGTGCACGGATACGTACATTTTCGTTAAGAGTGGTGTATGTAAAAGTGTCACACAAAAACATCAATTATTTATTTCATAATGATCACCGTCTGCCACTACAAGAAAATACCCAAATTAGGAGAGGCAATCAGGAAACGCCTTCCCGTAAGTAATATGCATGAGAGTGACAACTCTCACAAATCTAGGGCTCACAAGATCATGTTGCCGTTGTGAAATCACTCCAAATCTGCTGTCCCATATTTGCTGTCTTAGATGTGTCCCATGAAATCCTCACCATTCAGTAACCCAAAAACCCAACCCTAAAAAATTAACAGGGACACGTCCGGGACAGCATGTCCGGGACAGCAGATTTGAACTCTTGTGAAATGGGCAAGTGCTGAAAGGGTAAACACATTCTGTAGGAGCTCTCACCGTTCAGCCCGAAACTTCATCTGGAAACTTTGTCTGGAGATCTGTGTGCACAGTGTGCATTTTACTGTGCACACTGATCTCCAGGGGATTTTTGGGGGGTTGACAAGCTCGATCTCTCTCAGCATGTGCTGAGAAATACCCCCCAATACTAGATCTTTTTCCTAAAATGGGAGGGTCAGACCTGACATAGAAACGTGAGCCTAAGTGGTGTGTAATATTTTTTTGTAAAATGTGTACAACACGACATTAATAAAAGAGATCTGCTATGCAGAGTCAAAACTGCACATAAAATGGGACCAATTTTGGCATATCGCCTTCTCGATAACAAAAGAGAGGAGGGTAGTAAGTTGCTTACCTCCTCTCTTTTGTTATCTAGTAGGCTAAATGTCAAAATTGATCCCAATTTGAGTGCACTTTTACTCTGCATAGCATTATTCTAATAAAAAAGTGTACCACCCTGCTATCCTCCAATCCACTCTTATTGGTTAGAGGCCATTGGGGATCTCGAGGCCACAAGACAACATCACCTGGTTGACTGATGTTTTTTATGCTTGTGTTTCAATCATCACAGATCCCTATATGTGTAGGATAGTTGAGAACTGTGAAAGGTTTCTTATTTTAAAATTAAATGGGTGTATATATTTATCTCGCCTCCCTACGAGTAAAACAAACTTTGTATTACTGGAGCAACCCAGCTCCATTAGAGTGTTATACTGTGATGATGTCAAAAAGCATAGTTGTACAAAAGGGGGAGGGGGACACACTATTTATCTAAGCCGCCACCCACATGTTGAATCTTGCTCCTTGCGCATCCAATCGACTGAAATCAAGGACTACTAGTGGGTTGAGTTTGGGATCAGACTATCTGTGGTTGGTCGTGTGCTCTGCCATTGCCATCATGAGGAGCTTGACTCATTTTTGAACGTGTGCTATTCCAGTTCTAGTTTCCCTAAAAAAGAACTTGATACAAAAAAACTTGGCATAGTCAATATCGTGCTTCCAATGCTAAGGGGATGGCGCGCGGTCGGTGAGGATGGTGAAGGTGTGTCGGTCATCTATCTTCACTGTTTCGATGTGAATTCCTTCTGCCTAACAAAGATAGCATGCAAAAACAATGTCTGCCATGGTAGTAGCAAGTCACGTGGTATCGTCGATACTGGTGGAGAAAAATGCTTGATCCAACCGGATGCATTGCGGATGACACCATTGTATGTTGAGGGTTGTGTCCATCATCTAGATCGTGTGATGCATTCAATGTTCAACTTTAGACCTTGTGTGGATGGTGGAACCCAGGTGAATCGACAATTCTCAGTGGATTGTTGTTGTAGGTGATCTTGTGCTGTGTTGGTAGGCTCCTGCTCCCTGGTTGATCCTTGAAGGAGCATGGTGTGAGAAACAACCAGAACTTGGAAAAGGATGGTCTCCTAGACCCTATTGGGGTTGTCGTGATGGTTTTCATACTTCCTAAGGCAATACTCCTTCCAGATGTGTTAGCATACCAGCTGCGACATAGTTCCTCAAAGTAGAACGATCATGGTCTGTGGTCGGCAGCGTATCAACAAGATGCCAACTTGGTGATGATGCCCATGTCGTGATCGAAATGCAAGTAGATGGTTTCCTACGCTCTGTCCCATAATTTTTTAGCAAGATCATTGTTCGTCATCAGGTGGTCAAGGGATTCCACGTGTTGATTCTCACAATTCTCGCATGCCGACGTCAAGGGTATGCAACATGCTCGTATCTGCTCATCCACCGACACCGCAGTGTGTATGATCTTCACTTAATGTCGGATGAGATTGCTTCATATCCAAATGAGAAGGGGTTGGTGGTGAGCGTAGGCCTCACTTCTCATTTTTGCAGTTTGCTGGTGAGGATCCCGTCGATGGAGGGCTCCCAAATGAGTTGATCAAGAACGTTAGAAAACTCAATGTCAGTTTCTCATATGATATTGAGGCTGACATCATCCTCTAAGCTATAAACCACGGTCCAGTCCCATGTCCCATGTTGGGTGAGGAGATCATGCATGTGTATGTGGAGGTTGAGCGGTGCTCCAAGGCGGTGATGATCGATCATCAACTGGTCCACCCAATGTGACGTTTAGAAGAGTATTTTGCCTTTCCCGACCATCCACCGGATGTGTTAGTGAAGGAAAGGGAAACTTATCCAAACTCATTTTTAGTAGATAGAGGTGAAAGATGATGGTGGGAAGCCTGGTAAGTGGGTTACACGAGTCCTTCCATATTTTGCTCGACAAAGTCCATCCAAATGGATTTTGTACTCATCACATATCAGGCCCTCAATGGGAATGCAACATCCTGAATCACCTATAGCATGTGGATGTTGATTCCCCCTTCCTCACAGGTATGGCCACCCAGTCCCAGGTCACCCAGTGTCACCAGTGACTATCATTCGTAGAGTTCCATTGAAAGCTCGTCAAGCGCTTCTCGATTTTGCGAAGCACCATCTTAGGAACTAGTGATGTTTTTAGTGTGTAGATGGGAACCAAGGAAAGAACGTGTCAGATGAGGGTGATTGTTACACCCTGATCTCACAAGTACCACTGATCATGAGATTAGGGCATAAATTGAGGATTTAATGTAATACAAAGCTCACCCTTAACTTTTTCTCTTCTTTTTCAAACTCTTTGTTTTCTCGCATTGAATCACATAAACTAACTTTACAAGAGAATCAAACTTTGATTACTTTAATATGATCTCAACATAAACGATACACATCCATACATTCATTCTCAAGTTCATACGACAATATAATCAGATACATTCTCTCTTATTAAGAAAACAAAGATACAAAACATCACTTACAACACTCTCACATCTATACTAGGACCTAGAGTGACAAGGATCGACTGAACTTAACTATACTCAGATTTAACTCTTGTGGCAGATCTACTTTGATGCAATGATATCTTCTTTTAAGTCTATGTGATTTCCCTAAAAAATTTGAGTAGAGGGGTAAGCCTACTCGCTCAATGTATGAGTACTTCAAAGAAACAATCTAAAACAGTGATATAATTACATATATATTTTTGAGCAATTGATATCAATTATAATAGCAGAAAGTTTTAGAGAGTCTAATAATTGACAATCATAAATATGGAAGGATACTCTAAATATCTATAAGAGTGAATCAATCCATGAAATGCTTGATTGATCATAAAGAGTACTAATAATTCAGAAACATACAAGGAATAATTGAATTACTGTACACACTTGTTTGACCTCTCATTTATTTTATTATGCCCTGATCATATGCAGTGTACTCTACATATGAAGACTCGTAGTGCACTACGATCACACTATACAAGACTTAGAGGACACACCCAAGAAATGCTAAGTCTGACTACTCTCCTGGTCTACAATAGGGAAATGGCTCGCTGGCCTAAACAACACTCCTCCTCTAACCTGAGCACACAGGTTGAGAGTCAAGCCACCTCTTGGCTTTTTCTGTACTCTAGTGCCACCAGGATCTTTGGTTGATGTTGGACACTACATTCTGAAATTTAAGGAGACCCACGTATATTGGTCGCACCACCAAGGTTAGGTCCCCTGTACCATCTCTTGGTACGTTCCGACCCCTGTATACTGGATGCACCGCCAGGGTAGGTCGTTTTATCCCTAAGGCGCAGACCTCTCATAGGAATTCTACGGTGTTCAGGGCTCTTAAGTCTATTATTTTATTATTCCTAGAAAACTCTTTCTACATTGTACCTTTCTCTTACTCATACTTGACTCTGGTATCTCTATGGTGCCGTGTCTATTTATTTGAAGTTTATAACACAACATATATATCATTCTAAACTTTGCAGAGCAGTATATTCAAAATACTATAATATACTGAGTAATCAACATACCATACATACTGGCAGACTATAATTCTTAAATAAACAGAATACATGTCAACTTGGCACTTTATAGACTAGAATCATGCAATTAAACTATTAAGCAACACCACATCTCATACTGAGAGCATTGATATCACCATACTTGATTCATTGAACACCCTAGCCTTAGGGTTTCATTTAACTCATTCACTTATCACTTGGCTCTCATAAGGATTTAATATGTCATAAACATCCACTAAATATAGATTGCTTTAAATAAGTCATATAAACTCAACATATGTATGAAATCCTCGAATTGAGATAAATTAGGGTTTTCCATGCCATTCATTGAGATATTATAAATCAAGAATAACATTGCATAAATAGATTCTATGATGCTAAGAAAAACACTTCAAATGGATTTCACCATATCTATTCACAAATTTCCAACTTTCCACTCATATAGGGCTTCACCCTCTTTATGAAGATATCAAGCAAACACTATTTGTAAGGACCCTGACCTTCATTTAGGGCTTACCCTATTTTCTTTGCTTAACCCTGGTGTTTTGGTGCTTGCTAATCACCTTTGGTGGTGATTAGGGTTTGGTTGTGCTTTGTTGTGAGTTGAAGGTGCGACTTGAAAATAACCCAAGTCTAGGGTTTTGTGAGCAAGTTTGCCACCTTGAGAGGTGTTCTTCTCTCTCTTTGCTTCCTCTAGAGTTGAGGGGAAGGCTTGGGCTGGTTTCTTGAGCTCTTTGGGCCTTAGTTGAGCTTGTTTGGGCCTTGAGGTGCCTTGTTTTGGCTTGGTTGAGCCTTGTGTTGCCCAAAGTGAAGAGTGTGTCGACCTAGGGTGTTTGTGTCGGCCAACAAGGAGGTGTGTCGCCCTAGTGCAAGCTTGGTGTGTCGCCCATGGTGCTTGGTCTTGTTTGGTTGACACTTGGTGCATGTTTTGGACAAGTGTCTTATGGCTTGCTAGAGTGGTGGTTTGAGCTTGTGGACAAGTGTCCTTTGTGGGGGCAACACCTTGCCATGTTCCACCTTGTTTTCTCCTCCCTTTCTTTCTATAAAAGATGGTTCCTTCCTTAGCTTAAGGACCCTTTGGTTCCTCTCCCTCTTGTGCACGACACACTCCCTCCTTCCCTTGCTTGGTGGCCGACACACCCTTGAAGGGGTTGCTTGGAGGTCCACACACCCCTGGAGAAGAAGAGTGGTGGCCAATACCCACCCTTGGAGAAGCTTTGGTGGTCGATATCCCTTGGAGCTCTCCATCCTCTTTGCTTGGTGGTGCGTGGAGCATGGAGTTCTTCTTCTTCTTCCTTGAAGCTTGGAGCTTAAGGCGGGTTGCATAACTCTAACCCTAGCTACTCTACTCTCTTTTCATATATGTTGCATTAATCTTGCCTATATGCACGTTAGTAGTTGGTTTTTCGTTATCTTGCATGTTGGCTGATCCATGTAAGTTAGGGTTTAGGGAGCAACACTCCTTTCTCCCCTTGGTCTTGAAGAGTGAGTTTCGGTCCTAATGTTGTGAGCAATACCCCTCTTTCCTAGTCGATTGAGGTGAGCCTGTGACTTAGTGGCTTGAGCAAGACTCTCTTCTCACCTTGGGCAAGAAGGTGAGCTTGTTAGATGACCTTGATGAGATGCATCTTGAGCATTTGGTGCTTGTAGAGGTGCTTCCCAACAACCCTCATGGCTTAGCTACTCTTGCACGGCATAAGTGAGCAATGTATCCCTTTTGTTCCTTGGGCGGGTGAGCATTCTGACCTTGCACGCCTTGAGCTAGTTCTATCCGGCAGGCTGCACACCTTGGGGTTGCTCGCCCGACACCATGTTGCTCGCCCGATACATCTGCTCGCCTGACCATCCTGCTCGCTTGATGTTTTGCTCACCCAATGCCCCTTTGCTCGCCCAGTGTCAGTGCTCGCCCTGCTTCAGCTCGTGTCGACCAGCGTTACTCACCTGTCACACCTTGCACGGTCCATAGTCTGCACGCCTTAGTGAACGTTGCTCTGCTGCACGCAAGTGGTGCATTGCCCTGCACGCTCGGCAGCTTTGCTCACCCGGCATAGCGCGTTGTTACCCCTGTGCGGCACAAGGAGTAGCGTCTCGCCCGACGCAGCCTGACGCTCGATACCATGTTGCTCGCCCGACATCAATCTGTGTCGCCCGACATCCACCCTGCACGCTCAGCTGAACCCTGCACGCCCAAATCGTACCCTGACTCGTCTGATATACTCTGCATGCCTACTAGAGCTGCACGCCCGATAGGGAGTAGATGAGAGTGGGTCCTACCCGGGATTACCTTTAGTGAGGGTTTTGGTTACCTCTTGTGAGGGCATGGTCTGTCATGAAAAAGTGATACGTCAGCTAGGTTTTTATGAATCGTTGAAGCTTGTTCTTTATATCTTCTTATGACTAAGCTCATGTGTACGAGTGTGACTACCCTGGTTATCTCTTTAATGCTAAGAATAATGTTAAGCATGCATTAGGGTTGTTTGATAATGTACTTGCCTATGTGACCTTAAGATGAGGCATGGATGTAATTATCATTGTCATTATGTGCTGGCAATATACTTAACCCTAATTGTCACCTTATGGTAATAATATGAGTCTCTTGATTATTCATATGGTTATCGCACGATGCTAACCATGCAGGTAATGCTTAGCCAAATGAAAGGCTATAAGAAATGGTTATATGTGAATATTGTGATGGCAGGTGCATTACGAATGATGTTCCATAATGATGATGAAAGCCTTGAGAGGCTATGGCATTATGTGATGAGGGATTGAGATCCCGCGTTCTGTGATGATCCTTGAGGTGGATCTGGATGGTTGGCAAGAGGCCAAGGGATAACATGTGATGCTGGATCCTTGATATGGATCAGGTTGATGTGATTGCAATAATAACATATTATTGAGTTTATGTTGGTTATTTCCCTTCTATAGTTTGCATGTTATACAACTTGGTTGAATCTTGCAATCCATCTAAAAGATACTAATTAATCATAGTGAAATCTACCATGTAGTTTGCCCTGGCCATAGATCCATCATCAGTCAGGATAGGGTGATGGTGAAACGGGTTCTCCTGCGGGTTAACCCGGAGCGCATATTTTTGAATATGCAAGGTTTCTCCTAGCCTCAAATAGAGAGGTGAAATGAGTGCAGCTACGGTTGCAGACTCGGATATGAGATGAGCATGGTGAACATGGCCCATGGCTCCGGATATGTGATATGTGATGAGCATGAATGTGTTCATGGCTCAGAGCATGGTGGTGAGACCCGTGGCTCGGTTTTACTAGCGTCGTGACCTGTACCAAGGCGGGCTAGAGGAAGGGTAGCCTGAGGAGCTGACCCTGTGGCTTAAGACCACTTGAGCATGAGACTGCAGTCCTGCTGTGTTTCGCGTGTACTGACCACGAGGGGTGAGGTCGTGGACTACGGCTCTTCCATTGACCTTGTATGGCACCGGTTATGGGCTTTGCAGCCGAGGGTTGGATTTGAACGGTACGGTTCATTTCCTCAGGGCATAATAAAACGTAATCCAGCCGTTTAGTACTCACTACTTAAGTCCAACACAAAACATTGGTTGATGCCTTGTTTGTGTAGTTACTCTCTTTTATATATTGCAGTTATTCATATGTCTTTCATATGCAGTGGAATTTGGGTATCCTATCTCAAAAATTGTGTCTCACATGTAATACTTGAATATATCTGGTAAGTTTAGTTAGCTTTATTCCAATAAACTGTTCTTGCTATATCCTCTATCAGATAGCTGCTTAATGTATATGATCTTGAGGTTTTGTAGTTTTGGCGAGGAGTTATGCCTCCCACTGGGAAAATGTTCAATTGTCTCACTCTGCTGGTTTACACCCTTTTTAGGTGGTCGAGTTCGTCGTGGTGGTGGTCGCGGAGTTGCGGCCGAGCAGCTAGAAGAACATTAGAAGGCAAGCGTTGGATGTGCTGCTGTTTTGGATGTTTTGTGATAGAGTCTAGAGTCATCCCTGTACTCTCAGGTCCTTGGCGATGTTTTGACGCTGTTTCACGATGTGCATCTACAAATGTTTTGTATATCCTACTGCTGGCCAGGTGTGGGCCTTATGTATGTATAAACAGGGGGTGAACTCGTGATGTGACAGGACAGCTGTTACTCTAAGCTGTGGACATGTATCCAGGCTTGTATGGATGTGTATATAACATGTTTTCTTGCAGGATGAGGACTGATAAGTACTAAGTTTCTCAGTTTACCAGTTTTCCGCAATCAATTTTAATTAACCCGTGTTTTGATAATCTGTGGTTATGATGATTTCCGCACGTTTTCGCATAACACCTCATTATCTGTGTGATAATGGGATGTGTTGCCACAAGTTTTTGTATCAGAGCTCTAGGTTCGCTGAGTCTATAGGGATCTAGGACTAGGTTGTGTTTGTTCTTATGTGTTTTCCAGATTTTCTCATAAGAATCTTCTGCCCTCAGCAGAAGAAAAGCCAAGATGTCTACAAACCATGAAGAACATGCTCCTGAGCATAGTGTTGTTGCATCTGTTGATGGAGTAGAAAGATAGGCACATGAAGATCGGGTGCCTGAGGTTCCCCAACCTGACCCAGCCATACTTGAACACCCTGCCTACCAATAGCTTATGGGGCAGATGATGGCTATGATGAATCTCATGGTTGAGCGATTACCAGTGCCTCCTCTGCGAGCACAGGTTCCCCATGGAGAAGCATCGGGTATTGGGAAGACCTTCGAGCGGCTTCGCCGAGTCGGAGCTTCGGAGTATGCTGGAACGGTTGATCCAGCGGATGCAGATCTGTGGCTGACAAGTCTTGAGAAGGCTTTCCGGATCCTCGACATCCCCAAAGCAGACAAAGTAAAGCACGTTGTCTACCTTCTGAAAGGTAGTGCTGGTCACTGGTGGACCATCGAGGAAGAGAAGCGGCCTGGTGAGGTGATCCGTTGGGAAGTGTTTCGACGCGAGTTCGTCACCAGATACTTTCCCAAGACGTATCTGGATGAGAAGATCCGTCAGTTCGAGAGTTTGCGACAGGGAACGATGAACATCACCGAGTACGAAGCCAAGTTTATGGATCTATTGAGGTTTTGTCCTCACATGGCGGCAACAGACGAGGAACAGATCAGGCATTTTGAGAAGGGTCTGAGTGCTGAGCTGACGACACTGGTTTCTTCTTTGGAGAACCAGAGATGGTTTGTGATGTTTGTGGAATCTGTTCGGAGGATCGAGCAATCTGTTAGGTAGAAACGAGAGTCTATGGCTAAGAAGAGACTTGCTCAGTTTCAGGGTCAGAGGTTTGGTGGCTTCAAGAAGCATAGGTTTTCAGCACCGTCAGCGATGAGAGGTTCTGGAGGACCGTCCCAGTGGTCTCTGAGTAGAGGAAGAGGTTATGCTTCTTCACCATCTAAGGCACAAAGTTCGACTTATGTGGCAGTGACAGGGCCATCCAGGCCACGAGTTGATGGTAGAACATGCTATGCCTGCAGTCATATAGGGCATGTTAAGTCGAGTTGTCCCTTCAGAGATGATGAAGTAACCCAGCAGCCGAGGTAGAACTTTTAAGGGTCAGAGAGACCACAACCTAGTGGTAGTAGAGGATGAGGTCGTGATCAAGCGTCTCAAGATGGATCGTCTGCTCAAGGAAGCAGAGGTCGTAGACAGCAAGCAACGACTCGATTCTATGATATGAATCAGCCGGAGGCGATAATCAACCCGCAGGTAGTGACAGGTCAGATGGAGTTATTTCAGTCTGATAAGTCTTCTTCTTGCTTTATATATGTTCTGGTTGACCCAGGTGCTACGCACTCTTTTATCGCCTATAGTATGCTTGAGAACTGTCGTTTACCTGTTAGTAGTAAGAAGGATAGCTTGTCGTTAGAAACCCCTCTTGATGGTTCCTTTTTGCTTCGAGAAGAGTGTCCCTCTTGTGTCTTGTCTTTCTCGGGACGCTACATTCAAGTGGATCTTATACCACTAGATATGCAAGGTTTTGATGTTATCCTTGGGATGGATACCTCAGAAAGGTATAAGGTTGTTCTGGACTGTGGTTCCAAGCAGACAGTGTTTGATGTTACTGGAGAGAAGTGGATCTTCCAGGGAGATAGGAAGATTCTTCCAACATGTTTGGTATCAGCTATGGTGGCAGATAGGTTGTTACGACAAGGTTGTGAAGCTTTCCTAGTTCATGTGGTGGATACCGTTGTGGCTGCCAATGCGAAAGGTCTTATCCTTGAGGAGGTGTCAGTTGTTCGAGAGGTTGTTGATGTGTTTCCTGAGGAGTTTCCTGGTGTTCCCCCACCATGAGAGATCAATTTCGAGATCAATCTGGTACCAGGAACACAACAAGTTGTGCAGACACCGTACATAATGGCTCCAGCAGAGATGGCAGAGTTGAAGAAGCAGTTACAAGAGTTGCTAGACAAAGGTTTCATCTGACCGAGCACATCGCCTTGGGGAGCTCCCGTGCTGTTTGTCAAGAAGAAGGATGGTTCGATGCGGTTGTGTATAGACTACCGGCAGCTGGACAAGGTCACGATCAAGAATAAGTACCCATTGCCGAGGATAGATGATCTGTTCGATAAATTGCGTGGTGCTACAGTGTTTTCGAAGATCGATCTACGATCCGGATATCATCAGTTGAGGATTAAGGCGAATGACATACCCAAGTCAGCTTTCAGGACTAGGTATGGTCATTATGAGTTTGTGGTTATGCCGTTCGGGTTAACCAATACACCTGCTGCTTTCATGGATCTGATGAACAGGGTGTTTTTTCCGTTCTTATATCAGTTTGTCATAGTCTTTATAGACGACATCTTGATCTATAGTCGGGACAGGCTAGATCATGAGCAACATCTTCGTCGAGCGTTGACTCTTCTTCGCCAACATCAGTTGTATGCCAAGTTCAGTAAGTGTGAGTTCTGGTTGGAAGAGGTGACTTTCTTGGGTCATGTGATATCTGCTGAAGGAGTCAAAGTAGATCCGAAGAAGGTGGAATCTGTTGCAGAATGGGAACAACCGAAGACGCCGACAGAAGTTCGTAGTTTCCTTGGTTTAGCAGGAAACTACCAGAGGTTTATCAAGGACTTCAGTACGATCACGTTGCCAATGACAAAGTTAACAAGGATGGACATACCTTTTGTTTGGGATGATCGATGTCAGCAAGCATTCTAGAGTTTGAAAGAGAAGCTGACCAGTGCTCCAGTATTGATCTTGCCAGAACCGGGGAAAGGTTATGTTGTTTTCTGTGATGCTTCCAAGAAGGGTTTAGGTTGTGTGTTGATGCAGGAAGATCATGTGGTTTCTTTTGCCTCGCGACAGCTCAAGAAGCATGAGGAGAACTATCTGACTCATGACCTGGAGCTGGCAGTAGTGGTTCATGCATTAAAGATTTGGAGACACTATCTATATGGGGAAGTGTGTCAGATCTTTACGGATCATAATAATCTGAAGTACATCTTTACGCAGCAAGAGTTGAACATGCAACAGCGGTGTTGGATGGAGTTGATCAATGATTACGACTGCACTATCGAGTATCATCCCGGTAAGGTGAATGTGGTAGCTGATGCGCTTAGCAGAAAGTCTTCTTCTCCTTCTTTAAAGAAGGCACAATTGAGTTCACTGGTATGCCATAAGCGGGATATGTTTGTCTCTTTGTGGAAGATGAATGTGTAGATGGAAGTTTCTTTGTTGGCTGGTCTTTTTGCACAGATGCAAGTCAAGCCTACATTAAGATAGCAAATCAAGGATGCACAATAGACAGATGAGGCAATACAGTTGATCAAATCAGAGTTTGGCGGCGACAAGCATGATGGGTTTCATGAGTCTGAGGACGGACTAGTCTGTTATCGTAATAGGATGGTGGTTCCTGATGTTGATAAGCTAAGGAAGTTGGTGCTCGAGGAAGCACATACGTCTATGTATGCGATGCATCCAGGTGTCACCAAGATGTATCATAGTCTGAAGGACTTGTATTGGTGGCCCGGTTTGAAGAGAGATGTAGCTGAGTTCGTTGCAAGATGTGCGGTTTGTCAGCAAGTGAAGGCTGAGCATCAGAAGTCGGAAGGTACGTTGCAACCTTTGCCAATACCGCAGTGGAAATGGGATCATATAACCATGGATTTTGTAGTTTGTCTGCCCAGGACAACTAGGAATCATGATTCCATTTGGGTGATAGTGGACTGATTGACGAAGTCTGCCCATTTCCTACTTGTGAAGATGACATATACATCAGAGAAGCTCACTAGAGTGTACGTGGATGAGATAGTCTGTTTGCATGATGTGCCAGTGACGATAGTTTCTGACAGAGGTCCTCAGTTTACCAGTCGTTTCTGGGAACAGTTGCACAGACCATTGGGAACGCAGTTGGGTTCAGTGCAGCCTTTCACCCATAGACAGATGGACAGTCTGAGAGGACTATTCATATTCTAGAGGATCTCCTTCGAGCTTGTGTTTTACAGTTTCTAGGCAGTTGGGATGTACATCTGAGTTTGATAGAGTTTGCCTACAACAACAGTTATCAGTGAAGCATCGACATGGCTCCTTACGAAGCTTTGTATGGAAAGAAGTGCAGATCCCCATTGTGTTGGTATGAGTCTAGTGAGTATCAGCTGTTGGGTCCTGAGTTAGTTCAGCAAACGATAGAGAAGATCAAAGTGATACAACAACAGTTGAAAGTGGCACAGGACAGACAGAAGTCTTATGCAGACAATCGCCGACAACCTTTGGAATTCCAGGTAGGAGACAAAGTATATCTTAAGGTCTCGCCTTGGAAAGGTGTGCTAAGGTTTGGACGGAAGGGTAAGTTGGCACCCAGGTATATGGGGCCTTACCCAGTGATAGCACGTGTTGGTAAAGTAGCTTATAAGATAGAATTGCCTCCAGAGTTGCACAGGTTGCATCCAGTGTTTCATGTCAGTATGATGAAGAAAAGTCATCCAGATTTAGGTACAGTGATATAGCTAGTTGAGGTTGAGCTTGATGCCGATGTAACCTATGAGGAAGGTCCTGTGGCGATCCTTGACAGAAGAATCAAGAAGCTGAAGAAGAAGGACTTGGGTCTTGTGAAAGTTCTTTGGTAGCGTCGTGGCGTTGAGGAAGCCATGTGGGAGCTTGAGGAAGAGATGAGGAGGAAGTATCCCTTGCTTTTCTCTTCAGATTTTGGGGATGAAATCCCTTAAAGGGGGTTAGATTGTAAGGACCCTGACCTTCGTTTAGGGCTTACCCTGTTTGCTTTGCTTAACCCTGGTGTTTTAGTGCTTGCTAATCACCTTTGGTGGTGATTAGGGTTTGGTTGTGCTTTGTTGTGAGTTGAAGGTGCTACTTGCAAATAACCCAAGTCTAGGGTTTTGTGAGCAAGTTTGCCACCTTGATAGGTGTTCTTCTCTCTCTTTGTTTCCTCTAGAGTTGAGGGGAAGGCTTGGGCTGGTTGCTTGAGCTCTTTGGGCCTTAGTTGAGCTTGTTTGGGCCTTGAGGTGCCTTGTTTTGGCTTGGTTGTGTTGGATAAATTGGATATTATGATAAATCCCTTTGTTTCGATGATGACAAACATTTCATTCTTATTAATCTAATGAGCTACTTAAGTGTGCAGGAACAAGGTGATGACAAAGTTCTAGGGAATCCTTACGCTTGAATGTTTATAAATGTCATGCAATGTAATCATATGTAAACTTGTACAAATATATAATGTACAAGTACTTAGACTTCATGTAAATCAAGCGTTAGATCTCCCTAACTAAACATTACACTTAGTTAGGACATCTCCTTCTAATAGGATCACATAATGCACACTCATGCACTCACTTAGTATCTTAATTGAAAGATTGAAAACAGAGTCAATCTCGGTCGACCACACTCCTCGACCGAGACACTCTCGGTCGACAAACTTCTCGACCGAGATTGACCAAAAGTAGCCGTTAGATACAGCAGTTGACAGTTGCAAATAAACGTTAATCCAGAGAGCCTATCGGTCGAAAAATCCTCGACCGACCGGGCATCTCGGTCGACAAGTCCTCGACCGAGATGGTCTTTGACAACAACTGCAGAATTAATTAACTAGCCGTTGCTAATGCGCCTAACTTATTCCTAACGGCTAGTTAAGCACTAGGAACCCCCTAGAAGTTGTCTAGAACGTCCTTAAGCATACTTAGGCCATTCCTATAAATAGGACAAGCCATAGGACACTAGAATAGACTTACATACTCAATTGTGCAATCTTTGAGCATACACTACATTGGCAATCTGTTTAGAGCAATAGTGCAATTCCCACACTTGTTATACACTCATATTACTACCGTTTCGTGTCCTATAGACTAGGATCTCCTACACATAATAATCACATTGCTATATATCTTGGATGGGAGATCCAAACGCTTGATATAGGAAAATCAAGCCTTGTGCTTACAACGGTATTGTAATTTCTGTATTTCTTTCTTGTTCCTATTTATTCCTTGTACTCTCCTTGCTACTCCTAGGGTTGGAGGCTGCGGATTGGAGAGGGTGGACTTCTCAGGTGGAGAAGGGGACTTCAAACTACTTCAAGAAGGCTATCGCACGGGAAGCTACTTCAGAAGGCTGGTGCAACGGGTGTTGGTGCATCTACTTCAAGGGAAGGCTGCTTCGAGTTGGGCGATTACTTCTAGGTGAAGGCTGCTTGAAGGGTTTAGGGAAAAGAAATGTATTTTATGTAAAGTCCTTGCGAGGTAATAAAATAATTTCTTTTCAAATCCCGGTTGGGTAAGCAACCGGGTAGTGGACTGACTACCTTAGTATTTGCTAAGGCTAGGAACCACTCTAAACCCTTGTGTCTCTTTGTCCAATCTTTCTTTGTGGTTGCTTGAGTTTAAATTATTTTAAAATCTCTATAAAACTCTATTCACCCCCCCTCTAGAGGTTTTCAATTGGTATCAGAGCAGGCTTCAAGGAGCCCTAACAAGGTCTTGAAGAGATAAAGGGAGGAGGTGACTACAATCACAAGAAAAGGAGCATGGACCAAAGTTCGACAAGTTGCAATTGGTGCTTAGGAACAAAGCACTCTACGTCTAAATGTCCATGGAGGTCAAAGAAAGGAGATGCACATAAAGAGTGTTTCGTTGCTACAATAAGTGAGGAAGAAGAAGAAGAGGTAAGCTTGCTTGATTTACCCAAGGAGGAGTTAGTTGCTATTATTGAAGAAACACATAATAAATATGTTGAATGCAAAAAGAAGTTAAAGAAATCCAGTAAAGAAAATGATGATCTAAATGCTAGACTTCTTGCTCTTACATCCGAAAATGACAATTTATATGCTAAATTGAATACTCTTGGTTTTGAAAAAGACATCATTATGTCTGATAATCGTACCTTGAAATCATCTCTAAGTAACAGTGAAGTAAAGATCTTTACTCTAGAAACAAACTATGATCTTCTATGTCAAGAAAAAGCTGAATTGCTTACAAAATTAAATGGTTTTCAAAAACAACCTATATTGTGCACCCATGTAGATTATGACAATATAGTGAAAGAAAGAAATATGTTATCATCCAATCTAGACCAAGCAAAATTAGATATCAAGAAAAGAATGGATGAGATCGTTAAGTTGCAACAAGAAGTTAGTAGGTTAAGCAACAATGGAATCCTTGATAGAATATTAGAAAATTCCTATCATCAAATAGGGAGAAGAGGACTAGGTTATAAGCCTAATGAGAAATCCCATCAACAACCTAGAAGAACACAAGCGAGTCAATCTGCTTATATACCTAGAGGCACAAAAATGTATATACCCAAGAATAACCTAGATCAAAACCATAGAAAAAGGCTTGAGGTTGATTCAATTTGTTGTCATTATTGCTCACACCTTGGACATTATTCTTTTTCATGCCCATACAAGAAAAAGCATGTCGAGATGGTATGGGTTCCAAAAACCCCAAATTAAATAGGTTCGACCAAGTTGAGATATGACCAAAGACCTTAATTTGTATATCCTTATGTCTATCTCAACTTAACATTTAGGGATAACAAAATCAAAAATTAAAAGATTTAATAGCACCTTGATACACATATGTTTATCTCAAACTGATCTTTGAAATAATTGAATAAGATACAGCCTATATTGCACTTGAAATATATTTCTGAAACAGTTTCCAGAAACTTGATCGGTCGAGAAGTTGTCGACCGAATAATCCTGTCGACCGAGCATATCACTGTTCTCAGACTGCTGTAAATCTTTACATTGTATGTGAAAATTATTCTTGAAAGATTATATGGAATAAATATTAACTGATCACGCTTACATTTCTATTTAATCATTCTTTTATTGCACATTTCTTTTTCAGAAATACTTGCAATGAATAAAATGTTTCAAATAAATTTTTGTGTGCTTTTATATTAAGCATCACTTATTTTAGTCTATCCAAAGTAATCTTAAATTCATGAATGGATATTATTCTTGAATATGCTTCATCATATTTGATGTCCTTATTTAGCTCTCATAATCTGTACACTTTAATGAGTCTCAAATTGATATTTGCAAGCTATCTGCAGAACTCATACTTCGCATATGAATGTTCATACTAGAAACCTGCAGAATATGCCTCTTGGTTAAAATAAAATTTGACCAAGGGGCGCCATGGTCGTAATCAAGGGCGACCTAAAATAAACTTTGATAAAAATTGTTTATTTGAACATTATTTTATTGAACTTAATCTTAGCATATTTTTAAATCAAAACGTCAAATCATTTGTGGTAATTAGAAGCCTTAAATATTATTACTCCCTTGGAATATACATATACATATGCTCTACAAAAATGTTCTATAATTTGCATTAAAAATTCAGCCAAAAATTGAACTCAGTAAGTTAGTCGGTCGACAAATGCTCGACCGAGAACCACTCGGTCAGCCCATCTCACTCGACCGACAAATTCTAAACAAACTCCGTATCAGACAAACTGTCGGTCGACGAGTGCTCGACCGAGACAATGTCGGTCGACAAGCGCTCGACCGAGAAATAGCCGTTGGATATGACCGTTGCGACCCGACCGTTATGACCGTTTTCTTTACCGTTGGAGGACCAAGTGGCGCGTCTGCAACTCGACCGTTGCGGACGCTCGGTCGACGAGTCGTCGACCGACCGGGTCGCTGGAATTCTATAAATAAGTGCAAAAACGAGCCACTTACTCACACTTGCATTTCCTTGCTTCCATAGTCCATCTCTAGTGCAATTTCGTGCAATCCTTCAGCACTCTTACCCTCAAATCTTCCTTGCTTCTTCTCCACTCTCAAGAAACACAATGGCCTCATCATCAACTGTTCGTGGGAAGAAGAAAGTTGCTGGAAGAAAAAGAAGAGAAGAGAGGGAAGCCACTCCGCCACTGACGATCATCAATGACATAGCTTTCGTCGACGGAGATGCTGGAGATAGATACTTTCGGCTTTCCTCTAAAGCTCCTCTTCCCCGACGTCCGGTCGAAGTGATGGACTTCATCAACATAGTCGACCTGGAGCATCTCTTTGGAGTACAAAAGTTGAAGGACTTCATCAATCCATCCTTTCCTTCCTACTCCATTAAGGTAGTCAATGAATTTTATGCCAATCTTCTATCCCACACCGAAAATGACACCACTTTCTTCTACACCATGGTCAATGGGCATAGTTTTAAATTTTCCGAAGGGGATATTCTTGACATGCTTGAAATTGATATAGATGAATATCAAGATTTCCTTGACCTTTCCACCGGCAATCCAATAAATTTATTTTCCCATGATGACCACACCACTAGTCTTAGTGATATAAAAAGAGCCATATTTCAAGCCAATACCACTTGTCATGAAGATAGGGGAACCTATTATGCAATAAACCTAAAACCGGCATGTAGAATAGTAAACCTCATTGTTTCCACCAACATACATCCACGAGCCAATAAATCCGAGGTTCCTATCTTCCGTATGTGTCTGATTTATGCTATCATAAAAGAAATTCCCATCAACTTCATTCGCATAATACTTAAAAATATGCTTGAGTTTTCTGGCAATCCACCATATGCCGATTTTGTATGCCAGATTACTCAACATTTTCTTAAGTCAAACATTGAAGATATGGGATACATATGGGAGCGTAGACCACCAAAGATAAGTAAGAACACCGTAGAGAAGATGGGAATTGACTTTGGCCATAAAAGGGCAAGAGTAGAAGGAGAGTCATCACATCAGGATATACCACCCCCTCCTCCTACTAACCTTTCCATTGATCCCATCCAAAATACACTTACTTATATTGCTGGCTCCCAATACCATCTTAGTAGACAATTAAACTACAATCACCATGCCATGACATACCTAAATCAAAGAATGCAAAACCTTTCTCCTAACCAAACCGATGAATACCCGCATTCTTTAAACCCTGGCATGCTCAACCCATTTAACCCCTCATACAACTACTATCAACCTCCACCTTCACCATCAATGGATCTTGCACATACTCAATTTTCTTCCATACAATTGCAAGACATAGCTGCTCACTTCCGTTTTGACCGAGTTCCCACTTTCCTGGAAGCATATGCGTTGACTACAACTGGTGCTTTGGATTGGAAAACTCTGGTCCAATACTATGGAGCCGAGCCATTTCTTGGGAAAGATCCGGACATCGATGTAATTCTTAAATCTTTCCTGTGAAGTGTTGGAGTTGTAATAGTTGTAATACAAATGATTAGTCAAATTCTATATGATTGTAATCTTCTTCATGATATTGAATGAAATTTGCATGGTTATATGTTTGGCTTATGATGACATCTTCAAAATATGGGTTATCAGTTCATTATTGTAGAGCATAACAAATAAGGGAATAATAATAATTAAAACAGGCAACTATTACAAATTAAAATTAAATTTTCAAATAACAAAATAGTTCTCCAGAAACATTCTCGGTCGAGCAACTAGTCGACCGAGAACATTGTCGGTCGAGCAACTGTCGACCGACTGGGTTTCTGTTTTTCCAGATTGACATAATTGCATACATCTTTGTTAAAATCTTGGACATTTTATATATTTGCTGAGTATTCAAACTTTCATTTGAGATATCTATCGAAGGGGGAGCAAAGCATAAGAAAAAGGGGGAGATCATTAAAACTTTGATCATTGTTTAAAAGAAGCTTACAAAAACTTTGAAATCACTATGTATAACTGAATATTTTCAAGAAAGTTATGAATTTATTGAAATTGGTATCTTGTACTTGAAGGAACTCTCTACTCAAAATGGGGCTTAACATCCCTTGCATTTGGATGGAGACATTTTTAGGTACTCTAAGCTTAGAGGATTCTCATTTAATCTAGGGCTTAACATCCTTTGATATATGAGAAATCCATATACATTTCATCATATGCTTAAAGGTATCTCATTTCATTTCAAGGCTTAACATCCTTTGCGAATGATTGAGAAACAAATTGTGGATAAATTAGATAAAAATCAATGTTCCTAATAGGTTATCTAATTAAGGGGGAGCATTATATTAAGGGGGAGAAGAAAAATAAAACATTCAACTTGGATATTTTTGAAATGACAAAGGGGGAGAAAGAATATAACAATATATATAAAAGAGTTTCATCACATCTTGGCCAGCACTTACTTGAAAAACATAAATGGCTACAAAAGGTAAATTTTCAGGTATGAAACTCATATACTTTATATTTCCTTATTTCATATCTAGGAAATGTTTGTCATCTTCAAAAAGGGGGAGATTGTTGGATAAATTGGATATTATGATAAATCCCTTTGTTTCGATGATGACAAACATTTCATTCTTATTAATCTAATGAGCTACTTAAGTGTGTAGGAACAAGGTGATGACAAAGTTCTAGGGAATCCTTACGCTTGAATGTTTATAAATGTCATGCAATGTAATCATATGTAAACTTGTACAAATATATAATGTACAAGTACTTAGACTTCATGTAAATCAAGCGTTAGATCTCCCTAACTAAACATTACACTTAGTTAGGACATCTCCTTCTAATAGGATCACATAATGCACACTCATGCACTCACTTAGTATCTTAATTG
This sequence comes from Alisma plantago-aquatica, assembly GCA_963693085.1. Taxonomy (NCBI): domain Eukaryota; kingdom Viridiplantae; phylum Streptophyta; class Magnoliopsida; order Alismatales; family Alismataceae; genus Alisma; species Alisma plantago-aquatica. Next base: position 55,130,559 of record OY856410.1, read on the forward strand.
AAAGATTGAAAGCAGAGTCAATCTCGGTCGACCACACTCCTCGACCGAGACACTCTCGGTCGACAAACTTCTCGACCGAGATTGACCAAAAGTAGCCGTTAGATACAGCAGTTGACAGTTGCAAATAAACGTTAATCCAGAGAGCCTGTCGGTCGAAAAATCCTCGACCGACCGGGCATCTCGGTCGACAAGTCCTCGACCGAGATGGTCTCTGACAGCAACTGCAGAATTAATTAACTAGCCGTTGCTAATGCGCCTAACTTATTCCTAACGGCTAGTTAAGCACTAGGAACCCCCTAGAAGTTGTCTAGAACGTCCTTAAGCATACTTAGGCCATTCCTATAAATAGGACAAGCCATAGGACACTAGAATAGACTTACATACTCAATTGTGCAATCTTTGAGCATACACTACATTGGCAATCTGTTTAGAGCAATAGTGCAATTCCCACACTTGTTATACACTCATATTACTACCGTTTCGTGTCCTATAGACTAGGATCTCCTACACATAATAATCACATTGCTATATATCTTGGATGGGAGATCCAAACGCTTGATATAGGAAAATCAAGCCTTGTGCTTACAACGGTATTGTAATTTCTGTATTTCTTTCTTGTTCCTATTTATTCCTTGTACTCTCCTTGCTACTCCTAGGGTTGGAGGCTGCGGATTGGAGAGGGTGGACTTCTCAGGTGGAGAAGGGGACTTCAAACTACTTCAAGAAGGCTATCGCACGGGAAGCTACTTCAGAAGGCTGGTGCAACGGGTGTTGGTGCATCTACTTCAAGGGAAGGCTGCTTCGAGTTGGGCGATTACTTCTAGGTGAAGGCTGCTTGAAGGGTTTAGGGAAAAGAAATGTATTTTATGTAAAGTCCTTGCGAGGTAATAAAATAATTTCTTTTCAAATCCCGGTTGGGTAAGCAACCGGGTAGTGGACTGACTACCTTAGTATTTGCTAAGGCTAGGAACCACTCTAAACCCTTGTGTCTCTTTGTCCAATCTTTCTTTGTGGTTGCTTGAGTTTAAATTATTTTAAAATCTCTATAAAACTCTATTCACCCCCCCTCTAGAGGTTTTCAGGTTGAGCCTTGTGTCGCCCAAAGTGAAGAGTGTGTCGACCTAGGGTGTTTGTGTCGGCCAACAAGGAGGTGTGTTGCCCTAGTGCAAGCTTGGTGTGTCGCCCATGGTGCTTGGTCTTGTTTGGTGGACACTTGGTGCATGTTTTGGACAAGTGCCTTATAGCTTGCTAGAGTGGTGGTTTGAGCTTGTGGACAAGTGTCCTTTGTGGGGGCGACACCTTGCCATGTTCCACCTTGTTTTCTCCTCCCTTTCTTTCTATAAAAGATGGTTCCTTCCTTAGCTTAAGGACCCTTTGGTTCCTCTCCCTCTTGTGCACGACACACTCCCTCCTTCCCTTGCTTGGTGGCCGATACACCCTTGAAGGGGTTGCTTGGAGGTCGACACACCCCTGGAGAAGAAGAGTGGTGGCCGATACCCACCCTTGGAGAAGCTTTGGTGGTCGATATCCCTTGGAGCTCTCCATCCTCTTGGCTTGGTGGTGCGTTGAGCTTGGAGTTCTTCTTCTTCCTTGAAGCTTGGAGCTTAAGTCGGGTTGCATAACTCTAACCCTAGCTACTCTACTCTCTTTTCATATATGTTTCTTTAATCTTCCCTATATGCACGTTAGTAGTTGGTTTTTGGTTATCTTGCATGTTGGTTGATCCATGTAAGTTAGGGTTTAGGGAGAAACACTCCTTTCTCCCCTTGGTCTTGAAGAGTGAGTTTGGGTCCTAATGTTGTGAGTAATACCCCTCTTTCCTAGTCGATTGAGGTGGGCTTGTGACTTAGTGGCTTGAGCAAGACTCTCTTCTCACCTTGGGCAAGAAGGTGAGCTCGTTAGATGACCTTGATGAGATGCATCTTGAGCGTTTGGTGCTTGTAGAGGTGCTGCCCGACATCCCTCATGTCTTAGCTACTCTTGCACGGCATAAGTGAGAAATGTATCCCTTTTGAACCTTGGGTGGGTGAGCATTCTGACCTTGCACGCCTTGAGCTAGTTCTGTCTGGTAGGCTGCACACCTTGGGGCTACTCGCCCGACACCATTTTGCTCACCCGATACATCTGCTCACCTGACCATCCTGCTCGCTTGATGTTTTGCTCACCCGACGCCTCTTTGCTCGCCCAGTGTCAGTGCTCTCCCCGCTTCATCTCGTGTCGACCAGCGTTGCTCACCCGTCACACCTTGCACGATCCATAGTCTGCACGCCTTAGTGAACATTGCTCTACTGCACGCAAGTGGCGCGTTGCCTTGCACGCTCGGCAGCCTTGCTCACCTGGCATAGCGTGCTGTTACCCCTATGAGGCACAAGGAGTCGCATCTCGCCCGACGCAGCCTTACGCCGATACCATGTTGCTCGCCCGACATCAATCTGTGTCGCCCGACATCCACCCTGCACGCTCAGCTGAACCCTGCACGCCCAAATCGTACCCTGACTCGTCCGATATACTCTGCACGCCTACTAGAGCTGCACGCCCGATAGGGAGTAGATGAGAGTGGGTCCTACCCAGGATGACCTTTAGTGAGGGTTTTGGTTACCTCTTGTGAGGGCATGGTCTGTCATGAAAATGTGATGCGTCAGCTAGGTTTTTATGAATCGTTGAAGTTTGTTCTTTATGTCTTCTTATGACTAAGCACATGTGTACGAGTGTGACTACCCTGGTTATCTCTTTAATGCTAAGAATAATGTTAAGCATGCATTAGGGTTGTTTGATAATGTACTTACCTATGTGACCTTAAGGTGAGGCATGGATGTAATTATCATTGTCATTATGTGCTGGCAATATACTTAACCCTAATTGTCACCTTATGGTAATAATATGAGTCACTTGATTATTCATATGGTTATCGAACGATGCTAACCATGCAGGTAATGCTTAGCCAAATGAAAGGCTATAAGAAATGGTTATATGTGAATATTGTGATGACAGGTGCATTACGAATGATGTTCCATAATGATGATGAAATCCTTGAGAGGCTATGGCATTATGTGATGAGGGATTGAGATCCCATGTTCTGTGATGATCCTTGAGGTGGATCTGGATGGTTGGCAAGAGGCCAAGGGATAACATGTGATGCTGGATCCTTGATATGGATCAAGAGAATGTAATTGCAATAATAACATATTATTGAGTTTATGTTGGTTATTTCCCTTCTATAGTTTGCATGTTATACAACTTGGTTGAATCTTGCAATCCATCTAAAAGATACTAATTAGTCACAGTGAAATATACCATGTAGTTTGCCCTGGCCATAGATCCATCATCAGTCAGGATAGGGTGATGGTGAAACGGCTTCTCCTGCGGGTTAACCCGGAGCACATATTTTTGAATATGAGAGGTTTCTCCTAGCCTCAAATAGAGAGGTGAAATGAGTACAGCTGCGGTTGCAGACTCGGATATGAGATGAGCATGGTGAACATGGCCCATGGCTCCGGATATGTGATATGTGATGAGCATGAATGTGTTCATGGCTCAGAGCACGGTGGTGAGACCCGTGGCTCGGTTTTACTAGCGCTGTGACCTAAACTAAGGCAGGCTAGAGGAAGGGTAGCCTGAGGAGCTGACCTTGTGGCTTAAGACCACTTGAGCATGAGACTGTGGTCCTACTCTGTTTCTCATGTACTGACCACGAGGGGTGAGGTCATGGACTCCGGATCTTCCATTGACCTTGTATGGCACCGGTTATGGGCTTCACAGCCGAGGGTTGGATTTGAACGATACGGTTCATTTCCTCAGGGCATAATAAAATGTAATCCATCTGTTTAGTACTCACTAGTTAAGTCCAACATGAAACATTGGTTGAGGCCTTGTTTGTGTAGTTACTCTCTTTTATATATTGTAGTTATTCATATGTCTTTCATATGTAGTGGAATTTGGGTATCCTATCTCATAAATTGTGTCTCACATGTAATACTTGAATATATCTCGTAAGTTTAGTTAGCTTTATTCCAATAAACTGTTCTTGCTATATCCTCTATCAGATAGCTGCTTAATGTATATGATCTTGAGGTTTTGTAGTTTTGGCGAGGAGTTATGCCTCCCACTGGGACAATGTTCAATTGTCTCACTCCGCTGGTTTACACCCTTTTTAGGTGGTCGAGTTCGTCGTGGTGGTGGTCGTGGAGTTGCGGCCGAGCAGCTAGAAGAACAGTAGAAGGCAAGCATTGGATGTGCTGCTGTTTTGGATGTTTTGTGATAGAGTCTAGAGTCATCCCTGTACTCTCAGGTCCTTGGTGATGTTTTGACGCTGTTTCACGATGTGCATCTACAGATGTTTTGTATATCCTGCTGTTGGCCAGGTGTGGGCCTTATGTATGTATAAACAGGGGGTGAACTCATGATGTGACAGGACAACTGTTACTCTAAGATGTGGACATGTATCCAGGCTTGGATGGATGTGTATATAACATGTTTTCTTGCAGGATGAGGACTGATATGTACTAAGTTTCTCAGTTTACCAGTTTTCTGCAATCGGTTTTAATTAACCCATGTTTTGATAATCTGTGGTTATGATGATTTCCACACATTTTCGCTTAACACCTCGTTATCTGTGTGATAATGGGATGTGTAGCCACACTATTCACATCAAATGAAATCCAAGATAGTGTCTGACATATATGTACTATGCATTTAAATAAACAATCATTGAAAACCAAGGGGATCTAGAAAGCAACTTTCTCTATTTACTTAAACAGCAAATTTCAGTCATAGACAAATTCCCTATATTTCATTTTACTCTTATAACCTCTACAAATACTTAGGGAATTCTCATTAGAATGTATTGTATACATTTCTAATATGATTTTATCATCTGAAATTTATTCAAACAAAGGAAGAATCCATTTCATATCATTTTGCAACAACGTAGAACAATTAGACAATTCAATATTTGTAGTCGCATACTAAGCAATTAAATATTATTGTTGATTTAACCAATTTTTATGCAATATACTATTTAAAGGAAGTTCCCACTCACCCTAAGGTGTGAAAACACCTTAAAAACGTATCTCATATATGAAAATCTAGAATCCATATCAAATCCCTAGCAATTCAACCAATTCTTCTTCCTTTCAACTCGGAAACCCTAAAAATGAGGGATTATGAAGAAAGAGTGAGAAAAGGGGAAGTTTTAATACCATTTTGGATCAAATCATAGGAGGAACGAAATTTTAACATGTGAGAGAAGATTCACCATGAAACTATATCCAAAGAAGCTAAACTTATGTGATTTCATCATTCCTCAGACCGCAAAACCTTAGGTCAGCATCTCCATCAATTTCTCCTCTCAAACCCTAACTCTCCCTCTCTCTAGGATTTCGTTTCTCTAGTTTGAATCACAAATTATGAGAGATTCTAGTGTGTTAGGTTGATCATATAGAGAAATGGATTTGCTTGCATCAATTGCACTTTCACCCCACACTTTTTTCTTATTTCAACATATTTTTCTATCATAAAAAGGTTTCTGTGAATTCGTGTATTTCAGAGATCAACACTTCTCCAAAAATTATTATAATTTATAATGTTGTGTATAATTGAGTGAGAAAGCTTCAGTTCAAATTTGAGTTCATTCAAAGCTTCCATTAAATAAATAAAAATCGAATTGTGCACTACTATCTAGAATTCTATAGAAATGTAAATTACTATAATTCATCTACTGATATGGTCTAAACACATCCAAAAATTATGATAATTTTACATGTTGTTTATGATTGAGTTTAAGATATCCAATTAAAATTTTAGATCATTTGAATTTACCAATAAATAATTAAAAATAAAATAATATACTGCTGAATAACATTCTGTCAGCATGGTCAGTTGAAATATATCTCGACCGAGAATGACTTTTAAAGAACATCCAAAAATTCTCAAAATATTCACTGAAATGCTAGATTTAGTTATACATATTATATCCAAATTTCAACTAAATACAAATTACATAGAAAATATGATAAATTATTTACCGTAATACTATATTGATCAAATTCCATACTCATGTACCATCAAAACCATAATTTCAGCCAACTATGGTTTATATTTCTCAAACAATAGAACACTTAACATTCTTATCAGGTTTAAAACATCATAATGAAATTACATCATTAATTAGATTTAAGAAATGATCAATCCAATTAAGCATATAATCATCCAGGTAAACCCTAGTTTACCAATTAAGCTCAGATATGGTCATAACAATTCTCCCCCCCTAAAAGGTTTTATCTCCGAAACATAAATGTGCAAGAAAAGTACTTTCAAGGTTTATTTCAAGCTTCTAACATCTTACATGTCATTATATTCTTATATTTCATACTTGAATGTAGTTTTTAACGTTAAGTCCTTTATTTTTTTCTATTCACAACATGTTAAAATAGTTCTCAATGATAATAGACAAATTCTCTATGCCACAATCAATCATAGAAGAGAGAGAGAGAAACAACCATTTCAATATTTTTTATACTCTTGAGGTGTTACCTCAACATTGATAATCTGATCCAACTATCTCAATTCATACAGCTCAATATGTACTATTGTTATGTATTACCTTTAAATCAAAAAAGAGAGTTCACCATGTTGTTTTGAATTTTTACTATTATGCTACTCAAATAGCAAAATAGTCTTGAGTTGGAAGACTAGATTCAACAACAATTATACAATACTACTCATGGAATCCCCATTGGATCATGGATGAATAAGGTGATGCATTACCATTACATTCCATACTATTCTCAAGTATGAGCCCACACATAATTCAAGGTGTAACCATCGAGTTATAACATACTAGGGTTTCAACAACAGTAATAGAGTACTCCATAATAGTATTAGTCATTCAAGGACTATTCATACCCAATTACCATCACTTAGTTATATTAAATCTAGGTATAACAAGCTACACCTCATTAGTGTAACATATCAATACAATATGGTTATCATCCCTTCTATTCATATGAGTGAATAGGTAAGACTACCTTATTCAGGGTAACCCTCCATTTGTTCCATCATCATTCAACCCATATCACCATACCACAATTGTACAATACTAAGATGGATTACTGGTATGAATGACTTAAACTATCAAACACCTTTAATTAACATATTGCGTGCACATGTACACTAAAATGATACATAGAACCAATTTACATCCCTTAATATACCTTCAACAAATTATACTTCTAAAAATAAATTCACATATTACTAAAAGCAATTGTTTTCTCTTATCTCTCTCCTCATTCATTACTACTTACTTTTTGCTACTTATCCTTCTCATTTTAATCATGTAGATCAAACATCCCTAAAATTGAAACGTACAAGGTATGAATAGATTATTCATCATTCTTGCTATTACTGCAATAATTTATTTCATATCACACTTCACTCATATTTTATTTCTCCTTTTATTCAAAAAACACTTGTTACATTTCAAATTTATTTCTTACCCTTTGCTCTAAATCATTTCCATATTGTTAATCTACCTTTCATATTAGCTACCTTTTAACCCTGGATTACTATCAGTGCGAGTTTACTTCTCATAGTGCAAATTTCATGATCTTGCTTTATAGAGGTGCTAGTATTCAAGGTCAAATCACTAGTGACAACCCTTGAACTACTACAACTCTAAACATTCTAGGGTTTGACCTTTATCAGTAGCATGACGTTATTGTGGTGTGACTTTCCTCCCTTAATTTGAAACTCAAACTTTGGATCTCATAAGTTTTTACTAAAGTCTTCCTTATCTTATCAATTGAATTTCCTTCATCTTAATTGTCCATTCAGATAGATTTCATTCTTAATTTACCCTTCTAGGGTTTCATCTTCATATTGTATGTCATTATTACATTCACTAGATGCCTCTACCATGGTGGTTATGCATCAGATATGATTCATTTTCTTATCACTTCATTCCCGCATTGCTCTCATTAATGAATATATGAAAGAGAACATGATTTTAAGAGTTAGAATTCTTATCTTCAAACATTCATGAATACATTTCTCATATGTAAGTTTAATTAATTATCAACAAGGATGCTTGACTAATTAGTACTTTCTTGAATCTCACAACATCTTTCTTCTATAATCTATATTACTCCATTATGTTTCAAACCCTTCCTTACTTTCCATAATCTTCTTACCATATACTACTCTTCCACCTATCATCTTTAACTTCTACCTTTCTCTTATGATCATGTTACTTATTCATGTGTGTGATCATGTATACCATGTTGCACATTTTTTTATCCTTCTACTAATGTGAAGTTGAAATTGTAAATCAATATTTTCTCTACTAGTTTCACCTCATGTTTCATACATTACATATCCTTCATTTTAAATCAAATGTCTCATGCATGGGTGAAACATAGTTTCTCTTTCAATCAAGTTTTTTCCATCCTGAATATAGTCTACCTTTGTATGATTTATTCATTTATTTAGCTACACTTTTGCTCTTCTTTTAGAAATGATTTTGTTGTTCAAAAGAGACTTAGAACCTAAAGGTAGTAAGGATGCATGTATTAAACTTCACAATAAATGTATACAGTCCATTCTCTCAATTATATCATGACCCTCATTCCTTAATCAAGCTCATCATTTCCAACATTTATCTTTGTTTTAACTTAGTTTCTTATCCTAGTTTTATGATTTACATGCTCATCTAGTTCTCTTCACTTTAACTTTTCTGAAGACTCCTCACTTCTATGTACTTATCAAATACTTAACTCTTTTCTTCTATTTTCCCTTTGCTTTGGAGTACATAAAAATATTGTAATCGATTATATAATCCATTCCTCATGATTGATTCTTACTATCTTGGCCCTTACATATTTTTCTCATATCTTTTCCATATTTCATATTTAGAGTTCATATAATACTAATAATTAAACTTAATTAGAATATTATGTCGGGTTCCTTTATTCCCAATTAAGGGTTTCTCATATGAGGCCCCAAAGTTGGATCTCAGACATCAATTTCAATTGATTCTTAGCTATTCTAATCTTTCCCATATGTTTCAACATCTTAGTGTATGTACATTCTCACTATGATGTGGGTCTAATTTATCCAGAGTCTACTCTTATTATATTTTTAATAGGAGTCATTAGATCCTAGTAACGCATCCTACCAGTCGGACCAGGCCGAACCTGTAGTCCTGAAGCCAAGAGCTACTTAAGATTAACCAACTCCTATTAATCTCAAACATGTGGAAAGAATATCCACTTAGGAAAGTTCATTCAAAGATCATTTCCAGTCTACTTGATACAAAGAATGTAATCAATAAATGTTACAACTGCATAGTGTACACCAAATCTTAAAGACCCATATATATTTCAAAATAGTGAATATCTGAATTTTAACGTATAAGAGCTTTTCTACTCATCTCCAATAAAACAACAATAGGAAATGAAAGTTCTATCTCATTTTGTATATATTCCCTTAATTCATGATACTTATCTTGTTTCTAACCCTAATATTTCTAGGGTTCCTCTCTAGCCCATCCTTCCACTGTATACCTGGCCAGGGTATACTTGAAAGAATAGACATAGTAGTTTGATATTGTTTGATCCAAGTACTCAGATATCGGGCCAGGATATCCAAATACTCAAATTCCCAGAGCTAACATCATAACATCTCCTATCTGCCACACTTATGAGTCTAACTTACAAACTTAATGGTCCCTGACAACTCAGCCTAAGCTCTGATACCAAGTTGTTACAGCCTGATCTCACAATGAACACTAATCATGAGATTAGGGCATAAATTGAAGATTTAACGTAATACAAAGTCACCCTTAACTTTTTGTCTTCTTTTTTAAACTATTTGTTTTTCCACATTGAATCACATAAACTAACTTTACAAGAGAATCAAACTTTGATTACTTTAATATGATCTCAACATAAATGATACACATCCATACATTCATTCTCATGTTCATACGACATTATAATCAGATGCATTCTCTCTTATTAAGAAAACAAAGATACAAAACATCACTTACAACACTCTCACATCTATACTATGACCTAGAGTGACAAGGACTGATTGAACTTAACTATACTCAGACTTAACTCTTGTGGCAGATCTACTCCGATGTAATGATATCTTCTTCAAGTCCATGTGATTTCCCTAAAAATTTTGATTAGTGGGGTGAGCCTACTCGCTCAGTGCATGAGTACTTCAAAGAAATAGTCTAAAGCACTGATATAGTTATAGATATACTTTTGAGCAATTGATATCAATTATAACAGCAAAAAGCTTTAGAGAATCTAATAATTGACAATCATAAATATGGCAGGATACTCTAAATATCTATAAGAGTGAATCAATATATGAAATGCTTGATTGACCATAAAGAGAACTAATAATTCAGAAACATACAAAGAATAATTGAATAACTGTACACACTTGTTTGACCTCTCATTCATTTTATAATGCCTTGATCATATGCAGTGTACTCTACGTATGAAGACTCGTAGTGAACTATGATCACACCGTACAAGACTTAGCGGACACACCCGGGAAATGCTAAGTCTGACTACTCTTCTGGTCTGCAACAAGGAAATGGCTCTCTGGCCTAAACTGGACTCCTCCTCTAACTTGAGCACACATGCGGAGAGTCAAGCCACATCTTGGCTTTTTCTGTACTCTAGTGCCACCAAGATCTCTGGTTGATGTTGGACACTACATTCCGAAATTCAAGGAGACCCCCGTATACTGGTCGCACCGCCAGGGTTAGGTTCCTCGTACCATCTCTTGGTACATTCTGACCTCCGTATACTAGACGCACCACCAGGGTAGGTCGTTTCATCCCTAAGGCACATACCTCTCAGCGGAATTCTACGGTGCGCATGTCTCTTAAGTCTATTATTTTATTATTCCTAGAAAAGTCTTTCTACATTGTACCTTTCTCTTACTCATACTTGACTCTGGTATCTCTATGGTGCCGTGTCTATTTATTTGAAGTTTATAACACAACATGTATATCATTCTAAACTTGGCAGAGCAGTATATTCAAAACAATGTAATATACTGAGTAATCAACATACTATACATACTGGCAGACTAAAATTCTTAAATAAACAGTATACATGTAAACTTGGCACTTTGTACACTAGAATCATTCAATTGAATTGTTAAGCATCACCACATCTCATACTGAGAACATTTATATCACCATACTTGATTCATTGAACTCCCTAGACTTAGGGTTTCATTTACCTCATTCACTTATCACTTGGCTCTCATAAGGATTTAATATGTCATAAACATCCACTAAATACAGATTGCTTTAAACAAGTCATATACAATCAACATATGTATGAAATCCTCAAATTGAGATAAATTAGGGTTTTCCATGCCATTCATTGAGATATTATGAATCAAGAATAACATTGCATAAATAGAGTCTATGATGCCAAGAAAAACATGTCAAATTGATTTCACCATATTTATTCACAAATTTCCAACTTTCCACTCATATAGGGCTTCACCCTCTTCACAAAGATATCAAGTAAACACTATTCACATCACTTGAAATCCAAGATAATGTATGACATATATGTACTACGCATTTAGATAAACAATCATTCAAAACCAAGGGGATCTAGATAAGCAACTTTCTTTATTTACTTATACAACAAATTTTAGTCATAGACAAATTCCCTATATTACAGTTTACTCTTATAACCTCTACGAATACTTAGGGAATTCTCATTAGAATGTATTGTATACATTTCTAATATGATTTTATCATCTAAAATTCATTCAAACAAAGGAAGAATCCATTTCATATCATTTTACAACAACTTAGAACAATTAGACAATTCAGGGTTTGTAGTTACATGCTAAGTAATTAAAGAGTATGGTTGATTTAACCAATTTTCATGCAATATACTATTTAAAGGAAGTTCCCACTCACCCTAAGGTGTGAAAACACCTTAAAAATATATCCCATATCTGAAAATCTCAAATCCATATCAAATCCCTAGCAATTCACCCGGTTCTTCTGCCTTTCAACTCAAAAACCCTAAAAATGAGGGATCATGAAGAAAGAGTGAGAAAAAGGGAAGTTTTGATACCATTTTGGATCAAATAAGAGGAGGGAAGGAATTTTGACATATGAGAGAAGATTCACCATGAAACTATATCCAAAGAAGCTAAACTTACATGATTCATCATTCCTCAGACCGCAAAACCCTAGGTCAGCATCTCCATCAATTTCTCCTCTCAAAGCCTAACTCTTCCTCTCTCTCTAGGATTTAGTTTCTCTGGTTTGAATAATGAATCATGAGAGCTTCTAGTGTGTTAGTTCGATCATATAGAGCAGTTGAGCTGCTTGGGTCAATTGCACTTTGACCCCTCACTAAACTTTTTCTTATTTTAGTAGATTTTTCTATCATAAAAAGGTTTCTGTTAATTCGTGTATTTAGGAGATCAAATCTCCTCTAAAAATTATGAAAATTTATCACTTTGTGTATAATTGAGTTATAAAGTTACAGTTAAAAATTGAGATCATTACAAGTTTCCATTAAATAAATTAAAATCGAATAGTGCCCTGCTATCTAGAATTCTACAAAAATGTCAGTTACTGTAATTCATCTACTGATAAGGTCTAAACACATCCAAAAATTATGAAAATTTTACATGTTATTTATTATTGAATTTCGATCTCCAGTTAAAATGTAAGATCATTTAGATTTACGAATAAATAATCAAAAATCAAACAATATACTACTGAACAACATTCTATCAGCATGGTCGGTTGAAATATATCTCGACCGAGAATGACTTTTAAAGATCATCTAAAAATTCTGAAATTTTTAAATGAAATGAAAGATTGAGTTATACATATTATATCCAAATTTCAATTAAATCCAAATTACATATAAAATATGATAAATTATTTACGGTACTACTATCTTGATCAAATTCCATACTCATGTACCATCAAAACCCTAATTTCAGCCAACTAGGGTTTATATTTTTCAAACCCTAATTTCTCAAACAATAGAACACTTAACATTCTGATTAGGTTGAAAACATCATAATTGAATTATAATCATTAATTAGATTTAAGAAATGATCAATCCAATTAAGCATATAATCATCCAGGTAAACCCTAGTTTACCAATTAAGCTCAGATACGGTCATAACAGTGATCCTTCCCCCCATGGAGAGAAACTTGACCTTCCATCCCGTCACTCTATGATTTATCTTCTCTTTGTACATGGGTTTTGGCTCGCTGAGCCCTCTCCAGTCCGTTGTCCCACAAACTCCCCTTTACAAAAGTTCCAATCCTGACAAAGTCTTATTTAGAACCAACAAAAAGACACATGCTAACCACATGTTACATAATTGAATTTACTAAAAAAAATTATGTGATTCATCTATGAAAAGAGATTTTTTTGACTAATTTTGAGGAGACACCCTCAAATTTGTAGTGTGTCATTAACAAAATTACATGTGGTCCCCTTGTTGGGCATATGTCAGTTCATGACTAACTTCTAGATGACTTCCTCCAATTTGTAGTATGTGATTACTGGAAGTACTTATACTCTACAAAGTTATATAATTTAAATACATGACACTATAAGAGAGGAAGTCAATTAACAGTCTGACTGACTCCCTCCAACATGTATGTATGATTCCCAAAATTGTGTCTGTTCTAAAAGTTTTGTAATTAATACTCACAACTCACTCTAAGAGAATAAATCAATTCATGTGATTACTGGAATTACTTATGATCTATAAAACTATATGTATAGTACTCACAATAATTTAAATATACACACTAAAAGAGAAGAACTTGATAAAATGTCTGGAAGACTCCCCCAACATGCGTGTCATTACCAAAATTGTCTATGCTCCAAAAAATTATGTAATTAATACTTACAATGCAGTGAAAGAGAACAACTTGATTGATGTGATTGCTGGAATTATGTATGATTTAAAGTTATATATATTTTACTCATAGTAATTAAATATAAAATACTAAAA